>CALNHX010001593.1:0-216326 GCA_940337035.1 Agriotes lineatus | reverse complement strand
AAATATTTCAAAAGGTTTATTAGTTGCAATACCTTAATTAATAAATTACAAATACGTTAGTTAAGATTAATAGCGAACGGAATTATGTAATAATATATAAGGGCTTTTGCATAAATGTTAACATCAACAGTTTCGGTTTAAATACATCTTATATGCAAAATTAATTTAAAAATATAAAAAAGAAATAAATATTAATCAACTCAGTCTGACTCTGAGTCTGTATCGCTTTAACTTTCATTGTTATGTTAGACGGGTTATTATGTGTGTTATATTAAAATTCAATTTCCGATACTTTTAAAATGTGTCAACGTGATGGATGCAACTCACCCATGACCACAAAGCGGCAACGGGGCGCAAACAGTGCAGGTGCGACCATTCCTTGGCCCAGTGGCGGAGGCAGGCAGTTAAATGTAAAAGAACATAAACTTACTGATCTGTAAATCTCATCGACAACAATGGTTGTACTCACCGGGGGTGACCTCCCCCTGGCCCCTCCGTACTTCTGGCAGTGGCATCACAATGCTGGGCCTTACATCCGTCAGCCTCAACCCTTTGGCACCTCATCGCCGCCTTCACTGGGTGAGTTAGCTGTCGGTACTTTTCGCTAATACTGCCCAATAGTAATCCACTAGATTAACTATTGTTGCAACCCGTACAGAGTCGGTAATAACTACCGTAGTATACTGATCTTTCACAGTACAGCAATTACCGTAAATCTTGCTAAGCTCTAATGGGGCTTATAATTTGGAACTCCATGCTTCCGGTGCGGAACGACATGCTTCCGCGAATCACTGGGCGGACTTCGTGCTCTAGCTCCAGGATTCAACTCTTTGACTATCACATAGTCGACTAGCAAAGCAAGAACCTCTGACGTATACCGGACGCTGTAATTGCCAAAAAGTCTACCAAATGCCATTCAACTAGCTACAATAGTACGTACATTCTACTCTAGTTAAATTAATCCTCTACCTAATTACGCCTAGCTACGCTCGCCGCTTCGCCTCGCATTATGCAACTTATCACCTTATAATTAATTATTGGTTCGCATATAATCGCTTACGCCAAGAAATAATTACGCAAAACAGACCACTTTCACTCACACGTCGCGCCGCTGTCGCACCCCAAAACGTTCTGTGTATTTTAGAATTTCATTTCTACCCGAGCCCCATTGCTACGATTCATTGGTTACACGTGGCGTCTGGGTCCCCGAAAAACTGACCGCGAACCAATGCCTAATACATCCGTCAAGATTATATTACATTCCAGGGCTCAAAACATTCCGGGCGTGGCAAACGTAGTAATTAAAACTTAAAAATAATGCACCCCAAAACCATCAAATATTTCGTCCCTAACAGTTATTTAAATTAATTATTAGGGAAGTTACATATTCTCGATTAATTTTTATTTTTCGATCTCACCACTCCTTAATTTTATTTGCTTTATGTAGGATTGAATTAGCCCATGTTTCTTGTAAAGCACATGCTAAGACTTCTGTGATATTTTTAATCAGCTTTCAATCAATCTTTCATGTCGCTTCTAAAAGTTTTATGAATAGGCTTAATAAGGTTGAATATACAATGATAAAGAGGCAACCGCGGTACTTTCTGGCCGTGTTGTTCTGCCATTTCTTCAGCGATGCACGTTTTTGGAGGTTTATTCCTTTAAGAAAACACAAACGCAGTTAAAAGAGTAAACTTATATACTTTACAGCTTCTGCTTACAAAACAACCTTGTGTAGCACCTCATTCTTTAAACGGTTTGGTTCAAGCAAGTAACCATTTTTCGATATCACTTTTTTTCCAAGTGATATGAGGGAGCGTTATCCATAACAATAACAGGAGGATCGCTTCAATTTCTTAACAGTTGGTATTCAAATCACTTTAAGAACTTGGTTTATTTCACCGTGATAATAAATATTTTTTTGTATACAGAAAATATCAGTTCCTCATCCGGAATAATAGCTATTTAAATAACAAACAATGTAAGGACCTATTAACATTTGAGGTAGGCAAGTACAAGCCAAAGCAAAGCCGCTTCTTGTTGCCTCCCGAAAATGTTAATTAGGCCATACATTCCGAGTTATCTTATTATATTTTTTCCGCCGCTTATCGAAATTTGCCTAGATTTAAAAAAAAATCGTTTGGTTTGTCACCTGTCACCAGGATTAATTTTCGTGAGTCGTGTTACCTGTGAGTGTCACATGTCACATAAACACTTGCAATTATAAATAAAACGTTTAAGTCTGCATCTTGCGTTGTTAATTTTATTATCCTAGGAACATAATAATAATATTAAGTTCCGTTGTCAAGGGAAAGCAGCAAACACATATAATCGCCGACTTACACGTTTTGTTACTAAGACTGTATCAGTGACTTACTGGTCGACAGCGGGAAAACCATTTAATTGCTTGCATGAAATACAATGTAGCTGTTCAAGATAAAATAGTAAAGAGTAATGGAAAATTTCTAATTTCAGTAAACCTTTTCCATCTACTTTTGTGGTTTTAACAGTTCGCGAATCAATGTCTCGTCAAAAACGACCTATAGTTCCAGTTTTCAATATTAACGTCTCACCAAAAATACAAATCTATAGAACGCTTCTTGTTTTATAAGCTAACAAAACCTAAGTATTCCTTAAAAAGATAAATTCAATCAGACATCTTAGAGAAGTATCTTTTAGCCATTCCGATCCTATATCTTTTAAGACCGTCTGTAAAGATGCTCAACTGTACGTAAACATTTCTTCTCTCAATTGTTTCAATAAATTATGAAGAGTTTCGAGTTGGTCTAAAAACAAAATTATTTAAGAGAGTTCCGTTCCGATCTTCGTTCGAGACGGTCGATTTTCTGTGAGTGCCGAGTGACAATAGTCATCTATT
Source organism: Agriotes lineatus (assembly GCA_940337035.1). Taxonomy (NCBI): domain Eukaryota; kingdom Metazoa; phylum Arthropoda; class Insecta; order Coleoptera; family Elateridae; genus Agriotes; species Agriotes lineatus. The sequence continues at coordinate 213,448 of CALNHX010001593.1, read as the reverse complement.
TATAGTGCGAGAGTTAACCGAGATATCAGGACAGCTGTCCAGCCAGTCCCAGGTAATCCTTATCAGACCACTTTACACTTCCAAAATGATAAATCCAGACAACATAAATAAAAACCAACTAAACCTAACCCCAACTTTAAGCGAAAAACCTAACAATCAAACTACCTTTTCATCAGTCACCAAATCACAACACTCCATGTTCCCTAAAAAAGACCAAGCCATAATTATAGATACAATCGACGGAATACCTCAAACAGATTACATTAAAGCCATAGCTAAAATTATAAACTCAAATCACATCCGTTTCGCCTGGAAAATTTCAAACAATCGTTTTTGCATTTACTTTTCAAGAAAAGAAATTGTCGATCAAATCATAAATATAACCAAAAATAAAATAGAAATTGGAACCCAAATATTAAAATTACGACGACTTATAACCCCAGCAACTGGAATTGTACTTTCCAACGTGTCGCCAACGATACCGCACGAGGTCATAGAAAACGCTTTAAAATCGAAAGGTTTACATCTGGAGTCCCCAATGACCTTCCTACGAGCAGGCCTCTCTGACGATGGTTTCTCGCATATTCTTAGTTTTCGACGACAAATATACATTTCAGAAGAATGCCAAGATATCCCAGACTCCTTCCTAGTTCAACACGATGACTCAGTGTACAGAATCTTCACATCAACCGATCCAATATCATGCTACTTATATAAACAACCAGGACACTTAGCACTATGATGCCCCAACAACACTACCAAAACTAATAATGAGACAACTCTTTCTACAGAAGACAGAGAACCTCCAGAACCACAAAAAACACAAACTGAAGAAACTTCCTCCCAAAAGGGAATTAAGAGGCAAGTATCATCCAGTACCACCAGTGAACCCCCGATGGACCTACTCCCAGCCACAACACACGACACAAACACTGCGCAACCCGCTGGAAAAGAAGCCAACCAAATGTTCATAAAACCAAGTCAAAAACAAAAAAAGTCAAAACTTTCTCAAAATGACTCTAACCAAAACCTAAACCTTGAAAAACAGCTACAACCAGCTGAATCTATTTTAAAAGACCCAAAAAAAGGATACATATTAAGTTACGACTTATTCAAAGACTTCTTAGAAAACGCATTCAGCTCAAACGATCCAATAAGCGTAGCACTAAATTACACCAAAAATATTGATGAAATCGTCAACATGATCAACGATATCTACCCAAGCCTCAAACACAGAAGTATAAAAAACCGATGTACCAGAATCAAAAATAAACTTTCCCATAATCAAACCACTGACTCAGACGCAAGTTCAGTTCACTCTTCTTACTAAAATTCAATCTCTTACAATGGAACGTAAACGGGTACTATTCCCGTCTAGAAAATATTAAACTATTGTTATCAAAATACCCTACCGATTTATTTTGCATCCAAGAAACCAATTTCAAAGATAACAAAGTCGCAGTTCTCAAAGGCTACTCCTGTTATCACAGAAACCGTCCCAATCAAAACATAGCCAGCGGAGGGGTGACAATATATATAAAAAATTCGTACTCGTGTAAACAAATCAATCTTAATACAAACTTTGAAGCTATTGCAATAACTATAAATTACTCAAAAAAGGTTACTGTATGTTGTATCTATCTACCGAACAGCCAAAAGCTTGAATACAACGATTTCATAAACCTAATCCAGCAGCTACCATCACCATTCCTCATCTTAGGTGATTTTAATAGCCATAACCTTCTTTGGGGATCCCACTCAGTAGACACACGAGGAAGAGTAGTTGAAAAAGTAATAGACGACTCAGATGTTATACTCTTAAATGATGGCTCACCAACCCACATGGGTACAGGACTATTTTCTGCTATCGACCTTTCTATCTGCTCAAGTAAAATAGCACCAGAACTAACATGGCAAACGATTCCCGATCTGCACGACAGCGACCATTTTCCCATTCTAATCAAATTTAATAATACTACAAAACAGAGTGTAAACCACATTCCCAAATGGGAGCTATCAGAAGCCAAGTGGGACAAATTTTCTAACCAAATTAATTCCAAAATCGATAACCTAGAAACTACAACAGAAATAAATAACTTAATAACTAGATTTACGCAAATAATAACTGAAGCAGCCGAAGTAGCCATCGGTAGAACCTCACCCAACTTCAAACAACATACAGTACCTTGGTTGAACGTAAATTGTGCTAAGGCTATAAAACAAAACAAAAAAGCCTTCCGAAACTACAAAAAATATCCCAGTCTAGAAAACCTTATAACCTTCAAAAAATGTAGAGCAGAAGCAAGACGCGTCATTAAAACTAGCAAAATTAATTCCTGGAGAGCATATACATCATCACTCAACCAAAACACCAACATTTCTGAAGTTTGGAAAAAAATTCAGAAATTTGAAGGCAAAAACCCGTCACATACAATCGTGGCTCTTACAAAAAACAACACCACTATAACTTCATCAAAAGAAATAGCCGAAACACTAGCAAGAACATTCGCAAATACATCCAGTAACGAACACTATGACCACCAATTCAGAGAGTACAAACAATTTACAGAAGATCACAACATACCTATTACAAACGACCCTGTCAACCCAATTAATGCACCTATAAATATGTTTGAGCTCAAGTTCTCTTTACACAATTGTCGAAATTCAGCACCAGGACCCGATGGCATACCGTTCGCACTTCTTCGCAGGTTGACAAACAAAGCATACACCAAATTACTTGACATATACAACCAAATGTGGACAAATAATCTTTTCCCAAGTGCTTGGCAAGAAGCAGTAATAATCCCAATTCTTAAACCGTTGAAAAAACGGACCCTGTGAACTACCGACCGATATCCCTTACCAACACCCTATGCAAGCTCTTCGAAAAAATAATAAATTATAGACTGTGCTGGTTCTTAGAACAAAACAATCTACTAACAGAACATCAGAGCGGCTTTAGACAAAACCACTCCACTAATGATCAATTAATTCGTTTAGAAAGCGCTATATGTGACTCCTTCGCTAACAAAGCACACTTGATAGCAATATGTTCCGACCTGGAAAAAGCGTTTGACATGACGTGGAGATATCTCATAACCAAAACTCTACACAACTTTGGACTGAACGGAAACATCTTAGCTTTTATAGAAAACTTTCTAGAAAACAGGCGTTTCAAAGTAAGATACAATGGTGAATATTCTAATGTATTCTCTCAGCAGAACGGAGTTCCTCAAGGATCTGTCTTAAGCACTACACTTTTCCTCGTAGCAATAAACGACATCGCATCTAACATCTCAACCCCAGTCAACATCAGTTTGTTTGCCGATGATCTTACAATTTACTGCAAAGGAAAAAACTTAACCTCCGTGCAAGCTCACCTCCAGAAAGCAATCAACAGCTTAGAACAATGGTCGAAGCTAACCGGTTTCAAATTCTCCACCACCAAAACCAGAGCCATCCACTTCCGTAAAAGAGAATTAACAAACCAAGAACCACGCTTATTACTGAACAACAACATAATCAAATACGCCGACCATATAAAATTCCTCGGCGTGACTTTAGACAAAAAACTAACATAGAGAACTCACCTGAAAACATTAAAAAACACCTGCAAAACAAAACTTGGCATCTTAAAAACCTTAGCAAATCATGACTGGGGAGCTGACACCTCAACACTCCTCTTAATATATAGAACTCTAATACGTTCAAAAATCGACTATGGTTCAATTGTATACTCATCGGCAGGCGTTAATACCTTAAAATTACTCGAAGCTGTCCATAACACCGCTATAAGAATAGCAACTGGAGCCTTTATAACTAGCCCAGTACCAAGAGTTCTTACAATCGCAAATGAACCTACGCTATCGCAGAGGAGAGAAAAACTCTAGATAAACTATGCTTCTTCAGTAGCTTCTTCCCCCAGAAATCCTGCACACACATCTATATTCAACACCCGCTTTCACTCAATCTACGTTTCCAAGAGTAATCTTCCCAAGCCATTTCACTATAGACTGTCTCTGATATTAAAAAAACTAAACCAAAAGTTTCCACCCATCTTACAAAAATCTCCCTCAAACATTCCCCCCTGGACCCATTTCAATCCAAACATCATCTTTGACCTCCTAAAGCTGTCCAAAAACGACTTTTGCCATGAAACAGTAAACAGAAATTTCCATAACTTATCAATAGTAATATAACAAGGGCGAGACATACTTACCGATAATTTTGCACACGCCAAGGGTCGAGTGCTGGTTGCAATGAAAACTGTCCCGAGGGTTTCCCGAGGGCAGTTTTCTAAGGGCAACCAGCACGATGACTCTTGGTACGGGAAAAATTATATGTAGGTAAGTGTGTTGCCCGCGTTTATATTTTGGAGATTATTACGCGAAACTCGTATACGAATTATGATTTAAAATTGATCTAACAATGCCAAAAAACTCAAATTGCTTGTTTCTTGCATTTTTATTTCTAATTAGGACACCATCCACGGAGTCGATGATCACCCCTAGGGCGCTTATCGCTTGGTAAGCAGCCCACGGGCGCTTATCAGGTAATCAGTTCGGGATTGGTCGATTTTCAAAAAATGCATGATTTTCATTGGCTGATATCAGTCATGTGACAGTTGTGTGTAATAATCGCAAAAATATCCAACTACAAACCACACATACATTTATACGGACGCGGCCAAAATTTCCAGCAACGTAGGAGCTGCTTGTTTCCAACAGTTCACACGTCAAACTTCGTCTAAGTGCTTATAACAGTATTTTTACTGCAGAAACCACTGCTATTCTAAAAGCACTAGAATGGGCACAAACAAATCAAAACAATAACTTTGTTATATGTACAGACTCCAAAAGTGTTTTAGAAGCCATGCAGAATATGTACCATACCGACCCATTAATCCAACAAACACAAAAGCTAGTAACCTCCATCACTCGGTCAAGAAAGAAACTAGTATTCATGTGAGTGCCTTCACACACAGGTATACCCAGAAATGAAAAAGCAGATAAGTACGCAAAAGAAGCGGCATCATCCGAAGATGTTACTCACCTAATCAACGTGACCCCCTATGACATAAAAAAACACCTCAAACGCCAAATCTCAGACCTACATCGAAACGAACAAGTTAAATTATGTGGAAACCGACCAATAGACAACCACAAGGAATCATCAAGTCCAGAACTTAGGCCTTCAAAAAATCCGACCAACGTTATACAATTTTTCAAAAAAAGTAAATTAACTAACTTATTGTGATACAAATGTAAGCTACCAATCTATTGTAACACACAAGTTTATATAGTGCTAATGACCTTGTAGTCGAAGCACTCTAATTTCAAATAAAAAAAAATTATTTAAATATTCTCAAATGTATCTTTTTATAGGTTTAAATATTTTAAATTGAAACCATTTAAGCTTATTTTTCGTACACTTTAGAAATAAAATGTCGAATAGCAGTCTCGGTGAAGTTATTAACGCAAGTAACAGCAATAGTTATAGTTTTTTGTTGTAACTTTTGTCACCTGTGCTTAGCTTAAACGTTGCGAATTTAACCTCACTAACCTTCTTTGAGCACTTTTAACTGTAACGAGTAATTCTTTTAATGTTCATTGTTACCTACGTATTTTTCTGCATCAATAGAGTTTGTTGTTAATTATTTGTGTGTTTCATTAATGGGTTGATGATGTTTGCATGACTATTCAACTCACCCCCTTCAAGTTAACTATTCACCAATCATAATTTAGTATTTATGTCATTTGCCACCAATCAGCGTAAAATTGTGCAACAATTCCGCTAGCGGAGTTTTAATGACAATTTTTTTCTCTTCCTGTGACATTTATTTAACTTCCTGTAAAATTAATCAGATATGATATTAGAAATGTCAAATTTGACAAACAATTTATTTTACGTCAACAGATTTTTATTTTCAAAGAGGACGTGATAAAATTGATTAATTACTAAGAAATGTAAATTTTGTTCGTTGAATAGTCCTTCAAATGCCGCTTGCAGCCGACGAATTGCATGAATTTTTGTCAAAGTGTTTATTCGTGTTTATTGCTTCAAAATTGGTCTCGTGCTGTCGCACTCGACCAATTTATATCGAAGCAATAAACACTCATACACTTTGACAAAAATTTTCGGCAATTCGTCGACCGCTCGCGGTATTGTATATGACAATTTTTTTCTCTTCCTGTGACATTTATTTAACTTCCTGTAAAATTAATCAAATATGATATTAGAAATGTCAAATTTGACAAACAATTTATTTTACGTCAACAGATTTTTATTTTCAAAGAGGACGTGATAAAATTGATTAATTACTAAGAAATGTCAATTTTGTTCGTTGAATAGTCCTTCAAATGCCGCTTGCAGCCGACGAATTGCATGAATTTGTGTCAAAGTGTTTATTCGTGTTTATTGCTTCAAAATTGGTCTCGTGCTGTCGCACTCGACCAATTTATATCGAAGCAATAAACACTCATACACTTTGACTAAAATTTTCGGCAATTCGTCGACCGCTCGCGGTATTGTATATGAGTATTTTGGTGTATTTTTCCGATGTACAAAGATTCAGATGGCTGTAAGCTAATGCAAGTCAAAGTGAGTTCAACCCAGCTGTTTGCCGCGCAAGCATTGCCCAGCTAGAAGTATAAAAGTGAACCATCTTCTTCCACTTTCTGGATGAGTTCAACTGTGTTGTTTTCCCGATTTAGTAAGGAAGCGTTGGCGCTAAACATTAACATCTGTCTTTCGTTTACTGGGTCGTAGCCCTAAATTAAGGTCGTAACCCTCCCCCCTCCTTGCTGAGCGTTTTAAGCTGAAAACCTTTGTTACAGCCCATCGTAACCGGGTTAGGGCAACAAATCTGCTTAATTTTCCCGATTTTGTAAACTAACCGACTAACGCCTTTTAGTAAAGCAATTTTTATGCGGTAACAAACTGGCGGTTTTGGTTTTAAAGAGCAGTTTATGCTGTAACAAGCTGGCATCCCCAAGTGGTGTCGTTATTCTTTTGTCGTAAAGCCGGTTTAGGCGGTAACAAATTGGCTCCCAAACGTGTGGCCTTGTATTGCCCACTTGACGGCCTGTTTTGTGTCGTTAATACCGTTTTAGGCTGTAACAGAGTGTATAAATAAATTAGGCGGAATTGTTATCATGTTTATTTAATCTAGGATGAAGTTAAATTTCTTATGTTACGCCAATATGCGCGAATTTCGATGAAACGTAACCTATAACTTAGCAGTGCCAGGTATTTAGTTATTGTTACTAAAATTAATCAGAGAGAAATGTATATGTCTTATTAAAATGTAGTTAAGAGTGAGAGGGAACAATGATCTGTTCATAACCTGTTAAAAGACAAATACGTGAAATGACATCAAGGCACCTTACTTTTAACATGCGATTCTCTCTATCTCACTCTAGATTGTTGACACGAACTCAAAACATTCCTTTACTTGGATGTGTGCTGATTCATTGTTTGTTAATCTATTTTTGGGTTAAAATAAAAGCGCTTCATGTTATTTATTAACTGTAACTGATATAAACACACAGTGGCATAAAAATATCTATTGTTAATATTTTTTATAAAACAGAGCCCAATGGCATATTCACAATTCATAAATATATTAGCTCAAAAAATACGATAATGTAGTAAAATTATAACATATCATGCAAAAACAAAACCAATAACACCTTGGATAACATATGGAATTAGTGTCTATAAGAAAACGAGATAAAATGTTTAAAAAACTGAAAAAAACCATTTAATGTACAGTCGTGTTCAAATAAATCTGGGACAATGTTTTTTTCATATGTAGGTTCAGTTAAGAATTGAAGAATAACTCCATGGATTTCCTGCTATCAGAAAGAGTTACATTAAACTTTAACAGGTAATGAAATCTGTAACTGTTTCTGATCAGAGGAAATCCATGGAAATATTCTTCAATTCTTAACTCAACATGCATGTAAAAAAAACTCTGTCCCAGATTTATTTGCACACGACTGTACAACTAACTGAGAAATACAGAAACTATAGGAATTATCTAACAAAACTAGTTGCAGTGATAAAAGAATCGTATTACACTAACAAAATGTCAGAAAATCAGATCAATGGCATATTCTAAATGAAACTGCAGGAAATATTAAATAGACTAACAAAATTGATATACATAGGTATAGTAAAAGACGACACAGGTCATTAAAAAATATTGTAAATGAACTTAAAGTATTATTTGTAAATGTAAATGTTTCGGCAACTAGAACAATCCAAATTCGTTATAACCCGGGAGCCAGCGACATATTTTAGTCAGTTATTTCCTCCCGGTCGATAATTTGAGAATGGCTTCATTTAGTTGTGCCGTGAAGCGTTGTGAACGTCAGCTGCGGGACCATGGTCGGGATAGGCGATAGCAGCCATCCACGCACGTAAAAAAAAATTATTTTCAGTGATTTCCTCCCGGCTGAAAATTTGTTAAATAATAGCTTACATATCACTTATAGTAATAAAAAAAGTCAGCTGGCTGAATGGCGCAGGAAACCTCGTCAGCTGATGCATTTAAATAGGTGAGCGGCCGTCAGACGTGGCTTCCGCGCTACACCTTTGACTGCATCAGCTGACGACTTTCCCGTCGACATACAGCCAGCTGACTTTATTTTTATCAAAACAAATATTCTTTGTATTTTTACACGTTTATACAAGCAGCTGACGTATAATCCGACATCAGCAGCCAGCTGACATTCTTTTATTACTATAAGTGATATGTAACCTATTATTTAACAAATTTTCAGCCGGGAGGAAATCACTGAAAATATTTTTTTTATACGTGCGTGGGTGGCTGCTATCGCCTATCCCGACCATGGTCCCGCAGCTGACGTTCACAACGCTTCATAGAGCAACTAAATGAAGCATTATACGAATTATCGACTGAGAGGAATTTGGTCGCAAAAATCTGTCACTGGCTCCCGGGCTATTAGTGTTGCTGTCTGTGAGGGAAACTGATATTGAGCACATTATTTCAAATATTACGTGTAATAAAGCACCGGAATTTGATGGAAGTGCTCGAATGGTCAGAAAAATCGGAAGTCAAATTGTCTTAATAAATCGATTAAACCTAATATACCTTAGTACAAAATCCCTTCAGTAAGAACTCATAGGCCCTTGAAGTTCAATTTTGTATTTTTTATGTTTTTGTTAATTTCCACAAATGTAGAGATATCGATTTGAATTTTGGTATACATGCTTACTATTATGTACTGTACTAATATAACAAATTTCAATAACTAGACTTGACTTTAAGGGGCACTTTACCTATCTTCCAAAATTTTTTTAGTTCTAACTTCGTTATCTGTAAAATTTTTTAAAATTTTAGGTTATTATCTGAAATAGAATTCAAATACACAAACAGATGATGGCATTGTTATAGAGGCTATTAAGGAAGGAGGTGAGAGATTCTATGTCCTATTACTAGACTTTTCAATCAATGCTTAATAAAAGCAATAGCATCAACAGCTTGGAACAAAGCCACAATAATCGTAATGCACAAAAAAGGTAATATAGCCAATTTACAAAACTGCAGGCCTATTAGTCTTTTGTCGCATCTCTATAAGCTATTCACTAAAATACTTACAAAGCGCCTCGATTCCAAATTGGAATTCTATCAGCCTAAAGAGCAAGCTGGCTTTAGATCAGGATATGGCACCAATGACCACCTGCAAGTAGTGAAGTCCCTAATTGAAAAATGTGTGGAATATAATAAACCTCTCGCCCTAGTTTTTGTGGATTACCATAAGGCTTTCGACACAATCAAACATGACGAAATGATGAAGGCATTAGCAGACTGCCGGGTAGATTACAGATACGCAGCTCTCATTAAATATATATATCAAAATGCAACGGCAAGTGTTAGTTTGCCCGACGAAAGAGAAAGGTTCAAGATCGAACTTGGTGTAAGACAGATAGACACAATCTCGCCAAAATTGTTCGTAACACTCTTAGAATATGCATTTAAAAGAATAGCTTGGGATAATATGGGTATAAATATAAACGGATAGTTTTTAAATCACCTGCGTTTCGCAGATGACATCGTCTTGATTACAGACAGAATTGACCACGCTAAAGAAATGCTCATGAAATTAACAGCTGTTTCGGCCCAGGTCGGATTAAAGATCAACATATCTAAAACCCAGTTCATGACAAATATGGTAATCAATCAAAGTATCGATGTAGAGGGTAAACCAATCGAACAAGTAACATCTTATAAATATCTAGGACATGAAATAAGAATTGGACGAGACAACCAAACATGTGAGATTGGTCGACGAATTAGTATGGCATGGGCCGCCTTTGCAAAACTACGATTCGCTTTTAAATCAGAAATTCCAATCTGCCTTAAAAGAAAGGTATTTAACCAATGTGTACTCCCTGTCATGACGTATGGAGCAGAAACCCTTACTCTTACAAGAAAATCGGTTAAAAAGCTTCAAGTTGCCGAACGCGCTATGGAGCGCTCTATGTTGGGATTAACTTCAAGAGACAGGGTAACAAATGAAGTAATACGGCAAAGAACTGGGGTTGCGGATGTCGTAGAAAGGGTTTTGAATCTCAAGTGGAGTTGGGCGGGCCACGTGGCAAGAATGAAGGACGACAGGTGGACGAAGAATATTATTGAATGGCGACCAAGACAAGATGCTTACAGAAAAAGAGAACGTCCTCCAACTCGATGGGCGGATGATCTTAAGCTAGTGTCCAGCAACTGGATAAAGAGGCACAAAACCGACCTAAATGGCAAACGTTAAGGGAGGCCTATGTCCTGCAGTGGAAGAGAGAGGCTACGTGATGATGATGATGACACAAAAATAATGTACTCTTAGTTCATAAGCGTAAGAGCGACCGTTTACCTTAAAATGCCTATCAAAGGTTTTTAGTTGTCTTTAAGATGTGCAATTATCAAGTAACCAAGATCACAAAAACAATGGGTAATGATTATAATCTAGTAAACAACAACAAGAAATCAATTAATGACATCAGTTTTTTGTCTTTTGTGCTTACGTAAATGCTGTGACATAACGAACCCTTCACTATTTGAGAAATCGTTATGTAGCGGCATTTTCTTAAACATAAAAGAACAAATTCTTATGTCACTAATGTCATTAATTGATTTATTATTGTTTTTTACTAGATGACCATTGTTTTTGTCATCAGGGGAGACGCGGGACTTACCGATGATGGCAAGGGGCTACCCCACGTCGAGGTGAGTTTAGGAAGCGGTCAATGAGGTGTGGTGTCCCGGGAGTTCTTCCTGGGCCTGTTATCCGAGACGAGATTTCTATTCCGAAGCAGATTGCACGGTCGTCAACCCTTAAAGAAACTTCCGGAGGCTACCCAATCCCACAACTGCGAGCCGCAAGGCGCCGCAACGGTGGGTATGGATGTCCGAAGATACAAAGTAAAGATGGCGGCTAGAGGTGTTGTGCGTGCAGAGTGCTCTCAGAAAATCGGTCGTTACGATGATGTTATCGAGTGTACATCGTTGTGTAAAAGATCATATCACATAAATTGTGTGCAGATTAGTGTGGAACAATTTACAATAATGAAAGACGCTAACAAAGCAATCAAAGAATGGAAATGTTCCAAGTGTATGCTTGAAGATTCCTTGGAGGTCACTAAAGCCGATAAACAATCGGAAAGTGTGTTGAATACAGAAATCGAAGCTAAATTAACATTTATTTGCAAACAACTTGAAATTTTACCGACGCTTAATGTAAATGTACAAAATCTATCAGAAAAAGTTTGCAGTATCACGGGTCAACTGGAAAAAATGCAAAGCAAAATAACTATCCTCCATCAACGTGTAAAAACCAACAACGATGTAATTGAATCTTTACAAAAAGAGAATAGAGGAAAATCGCAGGAAATTAATAATTTAGCAATTAAACTTAATCAGCTTGAACAGTATGGGCGTAACAAAAACATCGAGATACACGGTCTAATTGAAGAAGAGCACGAAAACCTACACCTGAAAATCGAAAGTATTGCGAAAAATTTAAGAATTCATAATTTTGCAGTCAACGACATAGATGCTGTTCACCGATTGCCCACAAAAAATAAAAATATACCCCGACCAGTAATAGTACAGTTTAATCGAAGGCCAATCAGGGATGCATTTATTGTCAACAAAAAGAAAGTATCAATAACTAACAACGATATTGTCCCGAATACCGGAGGAAATAAAGTTTACATAAATGAAAACCTAAATCCAATGAACAAAGAGCTACTTTGGAAGGCAAGAAATGCAAAAAAAGAACATAACTTCAAACCTTTATGGACATACAAAGGTTCTATATTTATGAAGAAGACGGACGATAGCCAACCAATCAAAATTTCTACAGAGGCAGACATCCCTATACGGTAGGATGATACTAATATAGAGCAAGAAAATTATTTGGTTTCAAACAGTTTCATTGTGCTTCATCAAAATATTCAATCGGTAAGGGGTAAGATTTTGGAATTACACGTTAATTTATTAGACATTGATAAAGAATGCGGGAGTAGTGTAGATGTTATCTGTTTAAGTGAAACGTGGTTGAGAACGGGTGAAAATATTTACTTAAAAAATTATTACACTGCCGCTCAATACTCAAGAAAATCAGCACCATATGGCGGAACTCTTATTTTAGTTAGTAATAAGCATTCATTTAATTCGATAATTTTTAATACAAAACCGGAAGAAAAGTATTTTGAATATTCAGCAATTTCTAACGAAAATATGATAATAATTTGTTTATATACAACACCTGGCAGTGATAAAAATTTATTTCTGGAAAAGCTGTTCGATTTATTTTTTGAGATTAAGAATTACCGCAATATTGTAGTGTGTGGCGACTTTAACCTTGATTTGCTTACAAACTCTGCCTATAAAACCGAATTTTTATCAATACTAAATAGCTTCAATATAAAATACACAATAGATACTCCCACTAGAATTACTAGTAGAAGTGCTACTTTAATTGATAATATCCTTACAAATATAGACACCACTTGCATAAATGTCAAAAATCTAGATTATAATTTATCAGACCATAAAACTCAACTTCTACTTATTAATACAACTGCGCATTGTGAAATTACTAAAGAATATCGAAGATTTTTTACCTCTAAGGCTAATAAAAAATTTCGTCAATTAATAGAGGCAATAGATTGGCATGAGTTGTCACTTACTCATGATGTAAATACAAAAATAGAAATATTTTATTGTAAATTTAAGAGTTGTTTTGATGATGCGTTTCCTCTTAAACGTATTAACAAAGTGAATAGTAATAAAACAGTAGCCTGGATCACTAAGGGTATTCGCAAGTCGTGTAAAACAAAGCGTGATCTACTCCGGTTAACAAGATTTAGTAGCGATAACAACTTTATTAATTACGTTAGAAACTATGTAACAATTTTTAAAAAAGTTATTCGTAAAGCTAAGAAATTGTATATTTATCAACTATTAACTTCCTCAAAAAATAAAATTAAAACAACTTGGAATATAATTAAAACTGAAACGGGAAAGTCATCGACAGCTCCACAAGAGAATATAAAAATTCAAGTTGAGAACAATATAATAACTGCTCCTTCAGATGTAGCCAATCAATTCAACGATTACTTTATTAATGCTGCTGCTAGTCTAAGCTCTAATATGAAACCACTTCTAAATCACTTACAGCCAGTCCTATAAAGGCCACTAATCTGACGTTAACTTTAATTTGCTGTTAAAACAAACAAAAGCGCATCAAAACGTTAGTGCTTATGACATTTTATTCATTAGTAAACAAATTTTGATGCGCTTTTGTTTATTTTAACAGCGAATTAAAGTTAACATCTGATTAGTAGCCTTTATAAGACTGGCTGTTAGATTACTTGCATAATACAAAATTTAATAACAACGCATCATCTTTATATATAAATCCAACTACTAACTACGAAGTAATTAAAATAGTACAAGAATTAGAAAATAAAAAGTCCTTTGGATGGGACGAGATACCAGTATCAGTTATAAAGGATAATATTGACATATTAGCTACCCCACTTACTGATATATGCAATTGTTCTTTTACCTCAGGAGTATTTTCTGATAAATTTAAAATAGCAGTTATCAAACCTCTGTTTAAAAAAGGTGAAAAACAATGCATAAAAAACTACAGACCCATTTCATTATTGCCAGTGCTTTCAAAAATTTTAGAAGAGTTAATGAAAAAAGATTAAATAATTACTTAAATAATAAGGATATCTTAAATAATAATCAATTCGGTTTTAGGGAAAACAGATGCACTACAGATGCAATTTATAATTTCATTGACCATGTGATAGACACGCTGGAAAACAATGACAAGGTCTTGGGAATATTCTGCGATCTTTCAAAGGCTTTTGACTGTGTCGACTTTGAAATTATTTTAAATAAATTATATTTTTATGGCATTAGAGGTATTGCCCATGATTGGTTTAATTCTTACCTTCGGGGTCGATTGCAACTAGTAGAGGTAGCTCATCAAAACAACTCAAATTGTATCAAACGCTATAGGTCCAACTTGCAAACCTCTAAATGTGGAGTTCCGCAAGGAAACATATTGGGACCTTTACTATTCATTATATATTTAAATGATTTACCGCACAATGTAGACAGTTGTTCATTTACACTTTTTGCTGATGATACCAGTTTAATTATAAATGATAAAAATGTAGAAAATTTAAAAGCTACTGCATTAGAAGTTATAGATAAACTTCAACAATGGTTTGCAAGTAATAAATTGCTTCTAAATAGTACAAAATCTTACGCAGTAACATTCGGATATCCGGGTAAAAATAATGATAACATCAATTTATTTACAAGCTCAGGAATAATTGAATCAGTTGATAATACAAATTTTTTGGGAATTATTGTTGATAAGGAAGTCAGTTGGTCGCCACACATTACGCATTTAAATGGAAGGCTCAGTTCAGCTGTGTATGCGCTAACAGTCATAAGTAGTAAGGTTGATCTGGATATCGCAAAAACGGTGTACTTTGCTTACTTTCAGAATCTGATGCAATATGGCATAGTATTTTGGGGTAATAGCAGAGACGCAAACACTATACTCAAAATTCAAAAAAAAAGCTGTACGAACGATGATCGGATTAAAACCTAGAGACTCATGTAGAACTTATTTTAAGAAGTTAGGAGTATTAACAGTCACTAGTTTATATATTTACAGAGTCTGTTTAATGATTTATCGAAAACTACCGAAATTGCCTATACATGGTGATACACATGACTACCCTACACGCTCACGGCTGCAATTAAGGTTACCACCTTATAAAAAAACGAAAAGCCGCAAATCACCTTATTACTCTGGCATGAAACTATTTAATAAATTACCCCCCGCAATTAAAAATTCACCAACTAAAACATACTTCAAAAAGAAATTAAAAACGTGGTTATGTGACCAAGAATTTTATACCTTAAATGAATTTGAAAATTTAAATAATGACTAATTAGTGATATGCGCAGCTCTACTAGCCGTCTGCAAATATATTTATTATATTGTTGTTTCTCCATGCCTTTTGTAAGGTTTTTGTGTGTAACATTTGTTTGAATATTAATTTTTTTTTCTTTGTATTTAAAAATGTTTTTGCACTTCCGGGACTAAAGTTGATACTTTAGTCCCCGTAAACAGGGACTAAAGTAGATCATTTAATCCCTAGGGACTAAAGTAACTCATTTAATCCCTAGGGACTAAAGTAAAAATGATACCGTAACTATGGTAAATTTATGTACACACGAGGTTAGTAGGTTAGGTTTTGTTTGTCATCTGACACACACTGACGTAAAACTTAACCTGCAAATCTCGAATTTGACATATACTGACAATACACTTCAGTACTGCCAACCGATTCAGGCTATCCAGGACCTGCTGCAATTCAGTTTGTAATAAATTATAATTGTCAGTTTCCAAATTGACAGATTCCAAATTTTGGAAATGTTTGATGATAATGTTCCCAAAAGTGCAAAAAATAGCGTAACTACCTCGGGACTAAAGTGCCTAAATCCCTTGAGTGGTTATTGCCCTCGGGCTTCGCCCTCGAGACAACAAACTCCACTCGCGGGATTAAATGGTGCACTTTAGTCCCTCATGATATAATATACTATTATATTGCACACAGTGAGAAATAAAAAATTATTATTATTATTATTATATTACTAAGGATGAGAAGTGCGGCGGTACGGCAGCAATACTAGCCGCTGACACAGCGATATGTGCGGTAGAAGGCTTGCTCTCAAACGGTGACCTGTCAAACGTTCACACGGGTACTACGGGCGGTCAGCACCAAGCCCCGCGCATCGAGATACCCGGCACCCCGGTGTCGGGTACTGCGAGCGTGGTTGACCAGTTGAGGATGGACTCGTAGTGGCAATGGTACCCAATATGCTGGGAAATGGGCTTCCGTTTCGCGGGAGCTAACGGGTGTCGACCCCACAAGTCGTCAGAGGTTGAATAGGCCTCGACCGGACCGGTGCCGGACCTGCGGCATCGGAAGCTTTCCGCCTGAGAGACCGAAAGGTACGGAGGGCGGGGGACGATTTGCTTAATTGCTTGGTGCGTCTAGCTTCAAAAATATGTGTTTTTGTCATCATGACTACTTGATTATTGCTAATCTTAATAACAACCAAAAACCTTTGATGGGCATTTTAAGGTAAACGGTTGCTTTTAGGCTTAAGAGCTTTCAAATAATAACCTAAAGTTTTTAAAAACTGTTACAGATAACGAAGTTAGAATTAAAAAAGTTTTAGAAGATAGGTAAAGTGCCTCTAACAGTCGTCTAATTTATTAAAAAAATGTATTAGAGCAGTACATAATAGTAAGCATGTGTACCAAAATTCAAATCGATATCTCTACATTTGTGGAAATTAACAAAAAAATGAAAAATAAAAAATTGAACTTCAAGGCCCTATAACTTCTTACTGAAGGGACTTTTTACTAAGGTATATTAGGTTTAATCGATTTATTATAACGTAAGGAATCTATGACTAATCGGTGTCCCATTCTTTTTGAGACACCCTGTATAAAGGCGGAAGCGTACAGTCGCTGAATTAACCCCTTACAGCATCATGAGTCATATTTGGCACAATTAATATTTTCACATATAACCGTTATTAAATAAAACCCCATACCAAACTATTTATGCATAGATGGTCATATATGGACCATATTTCATAGCACTAGTAGTGTAGCGACATCTCTACGCAGCTTGGTGAAGTTTCATACAAATTTGCACATGGCCGCCGTGTGAACAGGTGTTAGCAGAATTTGTGAAGTTTGATCCACCTTCATTTGTGTTTCTGTGGCTGATTTGGCTTCGAAAAAATATCCACTTAAAGGCTAGACCTTCTCGAAGGGATTTCTGTAAGTAGACCCAAGTAATTCTTTATTTTTTTGCTGTTTTTGATGAGAAATATTCTTGTGCCATATTTGGAACAGTATGCACATTCGTCAAAACTCTCGTGGATATATGTGGCACAATATGCATTCCGGACATTTCTTTTATTTCGTCGTTTATTTCAGAAAATGGATCCAAAAAAGTTTTATGGTGCCAGCAGATATGTGCCCATCGATATACCAGATGGTAGTGAGGACGAGAGGCTTTCAGAAGATGGGGAACCTGTTTATTAGCTCCAGAGTTTGACTACGAAGACGAAAATGATATGTAGGATAACCAATCACATATTATTCCAGAAACTGATTTAGAAAGCAGCTCCGACAGCGACGACGATACACCTCTGCTTGAACGGATACGTAAACTAAAGAAAAATAGAAACAAGAATCATCCTACCTGGAAGCAGGGTAATTTAGTCACATCGGATGAGAACCTAAAATTTCTTGGTTCTGCTGGCATGCCACCTCAACTGGAAAACTCAGACTCTCCTTACGCATTTTTTAACTTTTTCCTAACAAATTATATGATTCAAGATATAGTTTACCAAAGTAAATTATATGCAACTCAAACGGGACCACAAAAACCTTTGGATCTTACGGAAAAGGAACTCGAACAGTTTATAGGGACCTGTATTTATATGTCAATAGTGCAATTACCTAATTCTAAAAGTTATTGGAACCAGAACCTGCATCACCGCTTGATCTCAGATGTTATGTCATGCAACAGATGGGAAGAAATCAAACGGTTTTTGCATTTTGCGAATAATGACGACGCTGTTCCAGCCGGCAATCCTGGTCATGATAAACTCTTCAAAATACGACCTGTTCTCAGTAAACTAAGGGAGCAACTACTCAAAGTTCTAAAAGAAGAGTATTTGGCTATAGACGAGCAGATTATTCCTACGAAAGCGCGTTCGAGCCTAAAACAATATAATCCCAAAAAACCTCACAAATGGGGATATAAGGCGTTTGTTCTTAGTGGTGTCAGCGGATTTTCTTACGATTATGAAATTTTCGCAGGAAATCAAACCAATATTGTCCCCAATGGTTTTTCTGATCTGGAGATGAGTTCAAACGTAGTTCTTCGGCTAACACAAACTGTTCCAAGGCACATAAATCACAAACTGCTTTTTGATAACTGGTTCAATAGCGTCCCATTAGAAATTTACTTGCCACAAAACAGTATGTTAGCGCTCGGAAAGGTTAGAATAAACAGAGTTCCAAACAGCAATATGCCAAAAGAGAGTGAACTAAGAAAGAAAGGCCGCGGAGCGATGCTGGAAAAAGTCGCCACTATTGATGGCACAAAAATATCTGTTACTTCATGGTATGATAATAAATTAGTAAACCTTTTGTCTTCATATACTGGAAGTACGCCGACAGTTGAGGTTCGACGATTTTCAAAAAAGGCTAACAAACATATAATGGTTCCGTGTCCATGCTGTAACAATTTACAACAAATATATGGGAAGAGTAGATCTCCTGGACTCCATGCTAGGATACTATAGGATCAAACTCAGATAAAAAAAATTGTACATGGGGATATTTTTTCATATTATTGATTTGATGGTTGTCAATGCATGGATACTTTGGAGAAGAAGTGAAAACGAGTTCAAAGATTTACCTCTGGCAGATTTCAAATTGGCCGTTGCAGAGTGCTTGTGTAAATTCAATAAAGTCAGCTCTACATGAAAAAGAGATCGTCCCAGTAGAGTCATGGAAAACTTACAAAACAAGAAAAAAAGGGGCCCGATATCAAATTTTCCCATCCAAGAGGTTCGAAAATACCAATATGGCCATCTTCCAGTATGGTGCGATGATAGGCAAAGGTGCAAATATCCCTGTGGTGGAAAGTCTTTTGTAAAGTGTAAAAAATGTGGTGTTTATCTTTGCTTGAACAAAGACAGAAACTGCTTTGATAAGTTCCATACTGAATAACTTTTAGTTGATTGATTTAATGTTTTTTTGTAGGTTTTATTGCATATTGTCTCATATATGACACATAAAATAAAATCAAGCAATAAAAAAAGCTAGTTAAAAACAATTTTTTAAATATTTTCCCGTAATCCTGAGGTTTTCTTCCACCTAGTGAATTTTTTCATAAAAAAAATTCATGCAGTAAGAGGTTAAAAATCCGGGCACTTAATATCATTTAGTGTATATTCTCAATCTATCAGCCACGTACAGTGTTGCACTGTCGTAAAGTTAAAGTCAAAATGCGGCAGTTATGAAACCGCTTTAAATTGCTCTGTTTTGCCAAAAATCACATCGAATTTACCGCTTATTAATTATGAAAGGCAGTTATTCAAAATCCCAAATAATAGATTAGCTGATCCAAATTTCAATATATTTGAGCCTATTGATTTGCTTATTGGCGCAGAAATATTTTGGTACTTATTGGGCTCATGTAAATTAAAATTATCAAACCATGCCCAGTATTGCAAGATACCAAATTAGGTTAGATACTTGGGGAGCCAATGCGGGCTTTACAGCCTCAACCTCGTCCAGTAAGTTTTCATGCTACACTAGACAGTCAATTGTCGAATTTTTGGCAACTCGGGACAATACCGGAGCACAATGTAAATTTCATTGAGCATTTCGCATGTGAACGAAGTTTCGCAAATAATTACTTTCAAGATTATACCGGGCGATTTGTAGTCAAATTACCGTTTAAGGGAAACGCTGAAGTTTTGGGTGAATCCAAGCAAATCGCGATTAAACGTTTTTTAACATTAGAGAAATGCTTGGAAAAACAACCAAATTTAAAATCGGAATACACTAAATTTATTCACGAATATGGTGCACTAGGTCATATGACCTTAAATTCATGCCCGGAGTCAGACATTCTTTCAAAGCATGCTTATCTTTCACACCATGCGGTGATTAAACCATCCAGTACGTCCACAAAATTAAGAGTTGTATTCGATGCAAGTGCTAAAACGACCACGGGTGTCAGTTTAAACGATACATTATTAGTCGGACCTCAAATTCAATCTGATTTGTTTTCCTTGCTTACTTGATTTCGAACGTATAAATACGTTCTAACAGCCGCTATACATAAAATGTATTGCCAAATTTTTGTTCATGCAAATGATCGACCATTTCAACAAATAGTATGGAGGGACAATCCGAATAAACCCCTACAAAGTTATTATTTAAATACCGTTATGTATGGTACCGCTTCGGCATCTTTTTTAGCCGTGCGCACGTTGCAGCAATTAGCTCACGAAGAAACGGAAATACTCCCAAGGGCAAAATCGGCGATTCTTAACGATTTCTTTATGGATGATTTAATAACAGGCATAGTGATCTTAATAAGGCTCTGAGTATTCGCGAACAATTAATAAAAGTCTTGAGTAAAGGTGGTTTTGAACTCAGAAAATGGGCAACCAATAAACCCGCGTTATTACCACGTTGTCAAAGGTCAGATTTAACGATCAAACATGGATTAATCTTGACAAAGCGGGCGACACAAAAACTCTTGGACTGTCTTGGAATTGCATTAACGATGTGCTGCAATATGACAACAAACAATTAAAGATTTCAGACAAAATCACGAAACGGGCGATATTATCGGTCCCCGCTCAATTGTTTGACTCTCTGGGTTTGATAAATCCGGTTATTGTAATGGCAAAGGTCATTTTACAAGAGTTATGGGCTAGCAAAATTGGTTGGGACGACGAGATACCGTCCAAGATACGTGATACGTAGATACAATTATTTACAAGCTTATCGGTTTTACGCCAAATAAAAATCCCTCGAATTGTTGTTAAAATTCCTGAATTTATCGAGATTTATAGGTTCAGCGACGCGTCGGAACGCGCGTACGGAGTTTGTCTCTACATAAGATCAAAGTCCGCGGGAGGCAAATACACCGTACATTTATTATGCGCGAGGTCCCGAGTTGCCTCGCTTGAAAGTTTATTACTGCTGCGCTTAGAGCTGTGCGCCGCCGTTCTTCTTATTGGACTCGAAATTAAAGTTGCCAATTAATGACCACGTAGATATTTCGGACGATTCGTTAGAGAAACGAAGTTCAGTCTCAAATGTTGTCACACAAAACAATCAAACTAAAGAATTTTTCAAATTTTTTTAAAGATTTATCTAAATTTTCCAAATTGCAACGCATTATTGCGTATTGCAAAGGATTCGTCAATAATTCAAAACCGGGCGCTATAAAACAAACAGGTGGATTGACATCAATTGAATTGCATAATGCAGAAACATTTATTGTAAAACAAGTTCAAGCATGTAACTTTAAGGCTGAAATTGCAGCATTGCCTAAGGGTGACGAAATTTACAGGCTCAGCAATATCAAATCTCAAAATTTATTTTTTTTATGATAATAATATTATCCGAGTTGGTGGTCGCTTAGCAAATTCAAAATTGGGTCATGATATTAAACATCCTATTTTACTGCCCAAACATCATGTCACGAACCTTTTGATTTATCATGAGCACACAAAGCTACTGCATGCTGGGCAACAAACTACATTGTCGTCACTTCGTCATAAGTATTGGCCAATTTCAGGTCGAGGCAGTGTACGAAATGTCCTGCATGAATGCAAAACTTGTTTTAAGACAAACCCGCAGCCCTTAAGGCCAATTTTGGGTGATTTGCCCGCCTTTAGAGTCGAGCCTGACAGACCATTTATTAACTGCGGAATTGATTACGCGGGACCTTTACTCTTAAAGGAAGGTTCCGGCCGTGGAAAACGATCCGTAAGGGCATATATTGCGATATTTGTTTGTCTAGCCACTAAGGCAATACATGTGGAAATCGTATCAGATTTAACGACGCAAGCGTTTCTCGCAGCTTTGAAACGTTTTATCTTACGTCGCGAAAACATAAAAAACCTATATTCCGATAATGCTACTTGTTTCGTCGGCGCTAACCGCGAACTAAAACAATTAAGAGAGCTATTTAAAAATCAAATTTTTTATTCAGAGGTCATCAACGTTCTAGCCACAGACTATATAAAGTGGCATTTTATGCCGCCTAGAGCCCCGCATCACGGTGGCATTTGGGAAGCTGTCGTAAGGTCAGTTAAGCATCATATTAAAAGAGTTATTGGTGAGGCCACCTTCAAGTTTGAAGAATTGTATACAAATTTAACTTGTATCGAATCTTGCCTCAATTCCCGTCCTTTAACTACAATCAGTAACGATCCTAATGACCTCATTCCTTTAACTCTAAGTCACTTCCTTATTGGAGACTTACTCACTGCACCCGTTGAACCGGATGTGACTAAGCTCAACATTCATTGCTTGTCAAAATGGCAACACATTGAGCAAATACGTCAACACTTTTGGCAACGATGGTCAGCCGAATGTCTGACCCAGCTTCAACAGCGTGCTAAATGGCACCACGCTGAGACCAATATCGCCATAAATACTATGGTCTTGATCAAGGAAGACGGCGTACCTCCACTACGTTGGCCGTTGGGTCGCGTTATCGCAACCCATCCAGAGAAGGATGGCAAAACGCAAGTCGTGTCAATCCGCACCTCAAAAGGCATTATTATTCGTGCCGTAACAAGGGTGTGTCAGCTACCAGTCCAATAGTGATTGTGTTTGTCATTGAACTAACAAACAACTTTTTAAGTGCTTCGTATCAGTGAATTCCCGCGTCATAGACTATGATTTGAGACATTGGATCACACGTGTCTATATTTATGTTATTTCATGCTTTTATTGTGCTCAGTGTCTTGTAAATCTCCTGTAGATATTATGTTCTTGATAGTTCTTACATTTGATTAATTGCATTGCATCTAATTTATGATCTAGTGTATTTTCCGTGTATCATTTCGATGTATTTCCTGTGTTTATTTTATAAGGTATTGTTATAAAGGTCCCCAGTTCCTTTATAGGTGCCGGTATGTTGAAGCATTATATTTAATATTTACTTTAGAATAATCGTAGAAATTGGTCATGGCATTGGAGCTGCAGCCAGATTAATTTAAATCGTGCTCAACTCCCGCTGTCCAGCAATCTACCATACTTAAAGTTCTAATCTTGGATTTGCATGTCATTTGTAAATACCATCTGCAATTTAAGACGGATGTTATTAGTCTATTGTTAGAGCTTTCGGCGAAATACAGCTCTCTCTTGCGATGGTCAAGCATGTTCTTCCCCCTACCCCTAAAGGGGTGGTTTAAGGAGCGTCCGAGTTTCTTGGGCTCGAAGAGAAAGACACTTCCAGAGTCACGTTTAAGACACCGAAAGACATACATCTGCTCTATATTCAGTACCGGCAATTTTAACTTTGTAATTATACAGTCCGCTTTTATCGTTATTAGTGTTACATTGGTGTATATATTGCTAATAAAGTGTTATTACAATTATATTCGTTGTGTTCAATCATTCATGACCGCGACGACTTGCGTGATTCTCCGCCGGTATTTCGTTGTGCCAGTAAGGTTGGGTCGCAACACAATGCAATCAGATTATTACAAAAAGAGAAATTACAGGATCAAATTTAATACATCTAACTCCTGACTGTTCAGTTCTAATAGATCACGACGAAATACGAATCACCATGAAATCTACGTCCACAAAGCAGATTATTTTACAATTGCCCAGTATAAGTAAATTACGAATAGATGAATCAAAATTAATTAATATTTCAAAAATTGACCTATCCCCTTTTAACACACAAGAGTTAGTCAATAACCAATTAAAACTGACAAACCATAAGGATAAGTTGATAAACAACAATATCCATTTTGTAAATAAGTTAAGTTTAATTACCTTCTTTATTATTATATTATTAATTACTATGTTCATAATCATCATATTATATTTATATTGTAAACGTGACTCTTTCAAATCAAAACTAATGAAACTATTGCGAAAATCGGAGAATGAAGCGATTGTATTAAACGACACTCAAAATTCTTTACTTCAATGTAAAAATATAACTTAAATACAGCTTCACGGTATTTAAGATTCTCAGATGGGAGAAGTTACGTGTCTAGAAACGCTTACTAGCTTAGAGATAAGATTAGATTCTGCTAGATCTGCATGCTGTTCCTAGAACTTTATGATAACGCCTGTGAGAACGAAAACTAGCTTGCATTTCTTTAAGATAAGAGTTTTCCTTATTGTTAAGATGCTTCTTGCATCCAGTTCTGTTTCGACACTCAGGTTAGCTTGTCCTGTATTAAGTGTGTGGAGCAGAGCTCCGACGTCTGTAATGTGTTTAGTGTTTTAAGTACAAATAAATGCTTTTTAAAAACACTAATCGTCGTTAAATAAACATAACTCGAGCTGGTTACAGCTTAAAGCTGCTTACATCCATACACGAAATTAGAAATAAATGACATTTATAAACAACAGTTGCAACGTTCTACGTACTCTCAATCATTCTAAAACGTCATTACACAAACCTAGCGTTTTTATGAAAGTAAATTACAAGAAGATAGATATGACCGAATTGTATGTAGGTATTAGAAAAACTATAGTACAATACACGTCCGATAGGGCCTTTACTGCCTCGTCAGTATTATTCGACTCGCTCTTCAAGCTCGTCTCACAAATTCTAACGGACTTCTACTGTAAAATACTATTCCAAAGTATCTAGTGAATCAAATTACAAAATTTTGACTTCAGTAGCCTGCTACTCATGTTTTCTCTTAAGACTTAATTTTTTTAATGAATAAGTTACTCTTTAAACGACATCATTCTTTCTTAGCATCATGAAAAATTCAATATAGGTGCTACTATAAATTAGTTTTGACCATAATGATGGATCGTAGCGTTACTACTAATAATTGAGTATAGACAACAGTTGATTCGATTTGATGGCGTTCGAGCAGTAACACGCGTTCGCTAGTGCTCTGGCAAATTTGCACATTTAAGTGATAAATCAGGCATTCTATAGTTCAAGGTGCAGTGATAGTTGTCTCAGTAATTGCGTGCTATACGTACTTTCCAAAGATGGGTTTAACACGTCAAAGCAGATCAGAAATTAAGGAAATTGTAAAAGAAACCATTGCTGCCTTCTTAAACGACGAAAGCTTTATAACAAGGATTACCGAAAAGGCTTTTAAAAATCTAAGTTTAAAATTTGAAAAATTTAAAGAAGAATATGAAGAGAAAATGATAACGCTTGCAAAAACGTGAGAAAAAAGCGTCGACGATCTGGAGCAGTATACTCGGAGGAACAGCGTGCGGATTTTTTGGCGTACCTGAAAAAGAGGGAGAAACTTTAGAAGATACGCTAATACAGCTATTTAAAAACACTGATATAACAATTAATTCAGAGTTTATAGATCGATGTCATCGACTAGGCGCTTTGCAGGAGGGAAAACATCGTCCCATAATTCCTAAATTCGCTACCTACAAGTACCGATCCATCCTAATGAATAAAAGAAGTAATTTCGCGGGCAGCCAAATCGTAATAAAGGAGGATCTCAAGAAAAAGCGGTCCGAAATTTTCAGGCATGCGGCTAATTAGTTCGGCTTTAGGAACGTGTGGTCAAGAGACGGCTGTGTGAAAGTGAAATTTGAAAATAAAGTGTGGTCGGTCAAAGATATCAGTACCTGCAATGCTCTAATGCGAGATAACATTAGCATCTAATGGCTATTTGTTAATATTTTGTATTCCGTATCTGTTGAAAACAAAGCACTCTTATTGTGTCCAGATTACGATCTGCTGACGGTTTGTGCCTTGTTTTTGCTATCTTGAATGTTATTTTTTTGAGATTTTGTTTTTGTAATTCAAACATTAAACTGCATAACTATTTAAGTTTAGTGTAATAGTTATTGGTGAATAGCATGATTGACAATACGCCAACCGGAGTATTAGCTAATTTCTTAGTTAATATAAAATATTGAGTTGTAATACTTCTAGTTGATCAATTTTTAATTAATTTTAATCACTGGAATATTTCATTGTAGGCGAAGTTCCATGTTATTTCCTCGTATTTATTTTTTATTTATATTTGTTTTTTTATATTGCTATGGTTTTAAGCTCTGTTAGCATTGCCAAATTAATGGACATTTCATGAAAGCTCAAAGTGACATTTTATATAACTGCAAAGCTAAAATTTGAATTTGCCAGAATGAATACATTTGTAATGAGGTGCCAGTAAATGCAGAATAATTAATTAATTAACGCAGTAAGCAAAGCTCGATTCGCACAGGAATCCAAATTGGATGTAAATTCAGTTAATTGATTAGGTTTGTGCTAAAGTAAATGCCAAGCCGAATGAAATTTAATAATTACAAGATGGATCGCACACGCAATAGAATGAAGCGTAAAATTCAGGTACAGTTTAATATAGTGAAATCCAGTCAGGGTTTTATAAGAAAGGTAATTGAAGGATAAATAAGCTTATGGACATGCAACGTGCAGATAAAAAGGAAGGCATTAAAGCATTTGAAGGAAACCGTAAGAATCAAAAGGCAAGGGTCATAGAAATTGCGGAAAAGCACACACATATGAACTTTAAAATGTGTGTGAAAAGAAAATAGTGATTTCAAATGGAACCCAGTGCAGGATATGCGCGAATTAAATACTCGAATCAGTGCAGTGACATGTGGATAGTTAAAACGCTAACTAAAGAGACGTGCAGTGAAAAATAGACACCCAAAATTAATATAAATGTAAGCAATTATTTTAGAATTAGTATTAGTGTACAAAATCATAGTTTTAAGTAGAATTATTGTTAAAAGTCAGTATTTTGAACCATGTTAATATTCGCAATTTATTTGAAATTAACTAGCTTTTGTTTATAACAAATTAATCAGATTGGCTTTGTTCGTTGCTAGAGGAGATATAAAAAACAAGGTTGGTTTTTGTTTGAGAGAAAATTTGTATATCAGCTTTTAAAAAAGGCAAGAGTTTTCGTGGGGTGTAAATGACAATCTCGCCATTTATTATGGTTTGGTGATAGTAAAGAATTGGGTTACTGGCCAGCCGTTCCTGTAAGGGAGATCATTAAGCAGATGTCATTTTTCCAATGAATATTTATATTCAAGCTGTGAAGCGATCTGGGAAACACGAATACAACGATTGCGAAGTTTATTGCCTGTGAACAGGGTATGTAGTTTAATGTGGAATTTGCCTTTTGTTACCTGGAAATTCGATTTATAGCAACAACTATTAGGCGGACAATCTTGGAAAGCTAATCTACCGCAGTATTGGGGGTCGATGTATAGCGAATGACAGCCGAGGTTGGAACCTGTCAAGCTGACATGTGATAGGAGTAACGGGACGTATTAAATGTCTGCGAGTATATCGGCACAAAGATAAGTGTTGTAGCTAGAATCTGATGATATTTTTGCATATAAAAACTGTGTAACCATTAAACTTACGAGCGGTTTAAGTTAAACTATTTGGGGTACCCTACGTGAGGTAGTAATAGTAAAGATGCTAATTGTCTGATCGATGGTAGTAATGTTCGAGTAGTAATAAAACCAGCTACAAGTATTGCTTTCTTTCATTTTGATAGGGAGTTCAATAATCGTATTGTTATTAGTTGATAGAAAGTGAAGTTACAAGTTTCTTGGCTTATATCAGTATATTTGAGTTTAACTTGTTGGCGCCATTTATAACATCATAAACTAGAATCCGCGACGTCTTCACTGATGCTAGAGACGGGCCTCAAATATACTTTTATAGTGATCGATTGTTAACTAAGAGATATAGCGATGACCTAAAGGTAGGTAAAGGAATTTATAGATAAATATAGCTAACAAAACTTTGTAAGTCAATAACTTGTGCTTGTCTAAAAAGAAATATTTTAGGTTTGTAAAAAAAACGTTTAAGTCAATAACTTGTGCTTGTCTAAAAACCTATTTAGCCCCTATCATATATACCGAGTGATTTTTATTTATTTAGAAAATTGTGTTTTTCGAAATTGTCAAAATCCAAAAAGTGCTATTTCTCGGAAATTAAGTAAGATTTCAATAAGATTTTTTTAGAGTGTGTTATCTTTAGCTAACTGAACAATCTCAAGGCCAGAAAACAAGTCACTTTAGCTAAAAAATAATTTTTCAATTTTTTAAATATTTTTCAAAATTTCACATACCAAGACTTAATATTAAAATTCAATTTTGTTTTGTGTGAAAACTTTAAAGATTTATAATTAGAAAAAAATAATCTAAAAAATAACGGGTTTTTCTAAGTCGGCAGATCTTTCTGAAATTTTGTATAGGGCCACAATTTATTATTCTGAACAACTTTTTTTAATAAAATTTTGCTATATCATGAACAAAAAGGGTAGTTTACCTGAAAATAAAATCGTTTTCACTTCCCTGTGAAGGCCTACTTGTTTTTTCAAAAACTGAAAATATTCTTAAAATTCTTTTCAAACCAAGCAGAACCGAAACTTTTAGTCATTTTTGCCAGATTCAATAAACAATAATCGAGTATTTAATAATAATATTGTCTTTATTCTACCAAATCAACCATAGAAACGCATAAAAGTTAGGGCAGCTAAGGGAAAAATTGTTAAATTTTGTGTTTTTGTAATAACTAATTTGCAGGTAGAAGACCGCCGCACTAGTCAGTCGGCTAAGTTCGGGTGTCCTGATGACTAATGAGATGCAAGCCTAGAGGCAATTGAGACCTTAATTACCGTTGACATTCTTCTGGGGCACAAATGGGTCGAAAATGGCGGTGGGCGCAAGTGAGCCTATACAGTGGCGGTGCAAAAGCACCTTGGGCCTTTAAGCAAATATTTAAATAGCCCCCCTTGTAAAAATATTTATAAATGGTGAGGCACTAACACCCCATGAAGGAGCTTGGCCTGCAAGGCGGAAGGTTAGAGCTTATACTTAATTAATTGTAGGGTCCCGAGTGGTGTAGCTCGAACAAGCGTCCACGTTCGATCAGCAGAGTTAAGCAACGCTGTCTCTGGTCAGAACTTGGATGGGAGTTCCACGGCTGCATCTCTCGGCGCCTCGTGGTACGGCTATCACGGAAAAAAGTTGGTCCCGGCGGGCATACAACATCATGACAGTCGGTAGTGGGGTTGGAAGTCCTCATAACTGCACAGCGACGCCTATAATTGGCCTAACGGCTGTTGGCTGAGTGCGAATTAAATAAATATTTATAATTATAGTATCTATACAAAGTAAACGTTTAACAAAAAAATAATAACCAAGAGAAATAGAGTAGTAACTGCCTAACATTTAACACATTTTATAACTAACATATCTAACAAAATATCAATGAAAAATATAAAACTAAATAAAATCTTTAAGTTGGTATAGGCACAAATACAAAGAAAACTGATGGATAAATATCTACCTAGGTAACACTAGTAAAATAAAATAATAGTCAAGTAAAATCCTAAGAACCCAGGTCAAAATAGGTAAGAAATACCTACTTAGTATTTATTTGTATCATTAATATCTGTAAAACGCCGTAAAAATAAATTGATCAGAAATAAAAAATGTATCTTTCTGGCCTTATTGACAGCAAATTGTTCCACAAGATTTTTACAACAGGATCTGTATCGTAGACGATGCTTTTTGCTCAATTGGCAAAACCAAAAAGTCATGTAGCATATCTTGACTCGTAGAATTCCTTAAATAATGTTTTATTACTTTCAACTTGCTAAATGATCTTTCTATTGTGGCTAATGTTACAGGAGAGTCAAAAATAAAACCAATAAAGTAATAATCTTGCCAAAATTGCTTTCGAGAACACTATATTTCTGTAGGAATAAACTTGTCAAATCTGGAATACTCATGCTATAATTTAAATCCTCTTTTAGTAAGGAAATAGCGTTCACAAACTGAATGGCGTGATTATTATTGAGGACATCAGAATACTTTTTCTGAAGCAAATCACATCAGACCTGTTCAGCTTCTTGCATTCTTAAAACGTTTATCGATTCTAAAAATTCAGAAATATTTCTTAGTTTTTCAAAGTTCTCAAATCGAGTCTGATCACTGATGACTGATAACTGACAGTGGGGACTGAGGTTGCAGTGCTTGCTATCAAACTATACCCAAATGAAGTAGAAGATATCAAGATATTTAATAAGCGAATGCAGAACTTACCGGCCCCCCCCCCCCCCCAAAGGGCCTTCTAAGAGCCCGGGCCCCTAAGCAACGCTTATTCCCGCTTATGCATATCACCGCCACCGGGCCTATATCATTCAGTATTGGCTATACCCATATATGTATTATACATACAGTGAAAATTCATGAACTGCGAACACTAGTTAATCAAGGCGAATTTACGATTGCCTAAAAAGACGCCAAGACCGATGGACAGTGGATCTAAGGTACTCTGATATTAATCCACGGGTCGTCTGCGTTGATTGTTTAAGTAATTGTTCAACGCAGACGAGGCATCCACGCATAGTGTAATTTTTTTAAATTAATTATTATATCACAGATAGAATGTATGAGGTACTGTGTTATTCTGTGATTAATTCAGATGATAAATTCAGAGTTGCAAAACCGGATTTTTAGAGATTAATAGTAAAGTATAAGAAGGTAGTTCACAAAGTAAAACGCATTCTGAAGAAAGAAATCATTTCTTCCGATCAAACTAACTCATAGTAAAAAAAAGATGCAAACAAAAATAACACTATTTTTATTTCAAACAACAAAATTCAATAAGTTTAAATTAGCTCGTGTTCAAAGAGCCTGTCTTCTTGCGCTAAACAATATCCTAAGCGATTATAGAAACTTCTTCGCACATTAGCTGACGTATTAATGCTAGTTAGTACTCTGAACAGCACTTTTAATTTTTAAACGCAGTTCTTCAAATCGTTAGTTGTAGTGAAAATGACTTTCCAGAGGAAGTTTTAGGCATTTCTGTCACAGTTTCACAAAATTCCATACTTCTGAAATGGCCAACGGGAAGAATATCGCAACTAAATCTACTAGTTCCGCAATTCATTTAAATGAATAATCTGGATAGCCACTAGCGGTAATACAAACCTCTTTTAAATTCCTGGCTTCATTGGGAACATTAGGTCTTTTGTGCTTTTGTGGAGAAACACATCCAAAGTTTCCAAAATTTGAAATAACTCCATGTAACGTTGATAACAACGAAGAACGCCTATTTTCAAATGTTGTGAAAGAATTTTGAATTTTCCGGACCGTTAGACTCTGATAATAGCATTTTACAATTTGCACTGATCCGTTGCTTCGTAGATATCGATTTTAAGATAGAAATGGCAGCAGATATTATCTACTGACAAAATACGCGAACTGTCAAAGTCAAATTCTCGGCATTTGTAAATTCGACATATCGTCTGCCGTGTTCGTAGTAAGGAAAATCTCTCTGTATATTGCTAGTAGGGCCTGGAAACGGCCGAAAACATTACGGCGCCGACATAGTCTCACTCTGAGTATAAAGCTTCTAGTGCGCATGCCTGAGAATTCAAACTCCGCCTTTAGAAGCGAATTTTAAACTTGACCACTTCCCCATTGGGCAGACGACGCCGACGCGCTTGCGCACAGCTCATCATATACATTTAAGAGTTGGTTGTCTGTCTCACTTCCTAAGTGACCCCCGAACTCATAGCCGCTAGCAATATAGTTCTTTAAATATATGGCTATACCACTCTTCAACTTGTCCGTGACGTCACGCTCAACTAACTGCCTTTATTCAAGGTACTCTAGTGCTAAGCTCGCAGTGTCTGGCGTCGCATACGAAATTATCTCCTGTGCACATCGCTCGTCGAAATATTACGGTAAGCGTTCTAGCTTGCTTAACTGAAAATATCTAATAAGGTGATTTTTACAGCAATGACAGCCAAAATGCGACCGGCGTTATTTTTGGCACTGTTTTATTTGATAAATTCTGCTGTTTCTCAATGCATCGACAATATACTCTCCAGTATTTTTCAACCACCTACCACCCCGACTTCAAATGTTGGAAATGTTGGAACTTCCGTTCCCGGTACTGGCGGTTGCGAAGGCGTACCGTACTATCTATGTAACAACAATACCATCATCACCGATGGTTACGGCGTTATCGATATAAGGTAAATTTATTTATGTATACCTATACCGCACACACTTATTTACTAAGCTGTTTCGGAGAACTAATTTTTATTCACGACAACTCTGCGCTTTTTTGTTAAATTCTGTTAATGGAAGTTCATTATGCAACTGGAAATTCCCGCTTGTAGTTTACACTTGATATATTGAACCACATTTTTAATTATACAGAATTGACGATGATCCTTATGACTATTTGTCTGTATGCTGTAATAAGCCATACGGGTTTCTCAAGCCAACTAAACCAAAAGGCTGTGGCAGCCGTAACCCCAAAGGAGTCGGTTTTCGCATTCCTGCAGCTAAGGACAATGAAGCTCAGTTCGCCGAGTTACCTTGGATGGCAGCGCTCCTGCGTGAAGAAGCTGTAGAAGAAACCAATCAAAAATTACTTGTTTATCAATGCGGTGCCGCTGTAATCCACCCCCAAGTTTTAATAACATCCGCCCATTGCGTTGGCGGCAAAGATAAACAGTATAAGGTTCGAGCGGGTGAATGGGATACTCAAACGAAAAACGAACTGCTTCCACACCAGGACCGCGACGTCAAAACTATTATAATTCACCCCGAATATTATGCTGGTGCTCTTTTCAACGATATCGCTGTTTTAATTCTCGACACGCCCTTGGAAATCACTGTAAATGTCGATGTTGTTTGTTTGCCCAAACAAGGAATGGCTGTTGATGAGTCCAGATGTTTTGCCAGCGGATGGGGTAAAGATGTTTTTGGCAAAGATGGAAAGCATCAGCTTATATTGAAAAAAATCGAGTTGCCCATTGTACCCAGAAACGTTTGCCAAGATCGTCTTCGCACTACGCGCCTGGGAAAACATTTCCAGTTACATGCTAGTTTTATTTGTGCTGGTGGTGAAACTGGCAAAGATACATGCAAAGGTGATGGGGGAAGTCCTTTAGTGTGCCCCATTCCCGGACATCCTGGTAGATATTATCAAGCAGGTATTGTCGCTTGGGGTATTGGCTGTGGGGAAAATCAAATCCCAGGAGTTTACGCAAACGTAGCGCTCTTTTCTGATTGGGTCGACGAACAACTTGCTTATCATAATTTTGATATGTCTTACTATAAATACTAGTTTCTCAGAATATATTTGTGTATAGTTGACAATTTTGTACTGTTATGTATCGGAATATTATTAATTAATAAAGTAAGTACCGAAAAACGCGCAGTTCTTAATCAGGACCGCGCCAGCATCAATGGCCGCCCGTGTGCAGAGCCAAATTTGCCGCCCCAAAATTTACATTTTTGTTGTAAAATATAAATTTTATGTAGTACATACCTAGTTTAACTGTAACAAATCAAATTAATTTAAGTGAAAAACAGAAATTTTAAAAAAGTTTTATTAGCAATAAAATTTACAAAAAAAAATAGTGGAATAAAATTAATAAAAAAAAAAAAACATTTTAGAAAATTATAAAAAAGCAACTTTCCTAGCTTTTTTCTTCGCAAATTCTTTAATTACTAATTCTAAATCGATGGAATCCATCGTGTCGCTTTCTATTGCTATTATAGACAGATTATTTAATCTGTTTTGTGACATTGTGGATCGCATATAATTTTTAATAATTTTTAGTTTGGAGAAAGATCTCTCACCAGACGCAACTGAAACTTGTAACGTGAGTAATATTCTAAGAGCTATTGACATATTTGGAAATGATGCTATGAGCTGATTTTCAAAAATATATTCAAGAATGGACTGGGGCTCTAACTGATGCTTTTCAGCTGAAGTAGGTTTAAGATGTAATTTTAAAGATTTTATCTCTTCAAATAATTCTATTCCATCTACATCTGATCCTTTCTAGAATCATCAGTTAGATGAAGATGTAAATCTTTACAACATTGTAATAGCTCGTTTTCCGTTAAATCAAACATATTATAGAGAAATCCAAACATAGTATCATATCTTGTTATTCCCTCAAATCTGTCTCTTAAAGACGATAAAGTTTGATCTAATATATTAAAATAAACGTTAACTTTATAATAATTTTTTGGATCAATAATTGGTTCATCACTGTGTTCATAATCAAATTGTCTGGGTTTTCTTCGTGGTCTAACAGACTGAACAGCAGGGAAATTAGGTTCAATACCGAGTTCATCCGCAAGTGTATTAGCGTCAGTAAGAACATTATTGAATTCTTCATCTGATAGAAGAGCTAAGAAAAAATCTAACAAATTTTTAAAATGCTCTAAGCAAGTTTTTATATTTATAGTAGGCTTTTGCATCATCGTGCTCAAAACATTAATTTTGATTAAAATATTGTACCAAATAATTGTTGAGCACAAAAATTTATAACTCTGAATTTTTAATGCCAAAGATTTGGCTTGATGTGAAGCACTGTAGTCTTGTACGGATAAACGATCTTCAATTACTTTTACCAATGCATCATATATTTGCCCAATTTGGTAACGCAGGGGCTTCACAGCGTCTATTCTACTAGACCACCTTGTATCACTAAGTGGTTTTAAATTTAAATTTGTTGTGTTTTTTCAGAATTGACCATCTTTTTACCGACGCAAAAAAAACAAATAATTCTTGAACTTAATCAAAATAACCAGAAATCTCAAAAGAAACTTTAGCAGCATCGTTCGCTACTAAATTTAATGTATGGGCTGTGCACGGCACAAAAATGCTCGCGGATTTATTTCTAAAATTTTTTTTTTGCAAAGCATTATGTTTGCCGCGCATATTTGCCCCATTATCGTACCCTTGGCCACGCATGTCGTAAATATTTAAATTCAACTTTGAAAGTAAATTCATTAAAAATTCACTTAAACCCACTCCAGTTGAATCATTAATAGGACAAAATTCTATAAAATGCTCGCGTATTTCAATTTTTTTTAGGACTCATTCAACATTGTAAATCTAAAAATTATAGTCATTTGTTCGATATGACTAATATCCGGTGTACAGTCAAGAATGATAGAATAGTATTTACATTTTCTAATTAAATCCAAAATATTATTTCTAATTTTGTTACCAATGACATCTATTATTTCATTCTGAATTTTGTCTCCTAAATAATTTACCATTCGTGTTTCATCTTTTTGTGACTTTTGAGTCCGAAGCACATGTTCTGACATAACAGAATCACATTTTGAGATCATCTCAACAGCTTTTAAAAAATTACCGTTATTGCTTTCAAATAATTTATTAGATTGCCCGCGTAAAGCAAGACACTGTCGTGACAAATATTGTATTATTAAAATTATTCTCTCAATCACAGCATGCCAGTGCTTTGCTTCTGCATTCAACAAACGTAGTTGCGTCTGGTTTACAGTTTGTTCTTTTGATAACAATTTTATAAGTTCTAACTGATTTTTAACTTTTGCATTGTGAGTATCACTTTTTTCGTGCCTTGAAATCAATAGTGACAAATGCTGCCAGTCAGAAACACCTTCCTTTTGCGAAAAATTGTTTTTAATTTTGCCAAATATTGTACAACAAAAGCAATAAACTGCATTATTTTTTATTGAATAAACTAACCACGGTCTATTAATTTCTTCTCCATTTGGAAGAGAACGGTAGAAATATTTTTTCGAAAACCTTCGACCATTTTCATTAGTTGGGAAATTAAATTGCGTTACCTGAACAGGCCCTCTTTCTACTAAAATTTTTGTTAATGTTGTTGATATTATCTCAGGCCACTCTCCAGGATCATCTGAGGTTGCTGTGTCCTGCTGTGAATCTGATGAGCAGCAAAATTTCTTTAGTTCAGAAAGCCTTGATGAGGATGACGTGCTGGCTTCTTCAGCGTCACCAACTTCTCTTCTCTCTGGTTTTGGAGACTCCGAGTCAGATGAAGTCACCTTCTCTTCCCCAGATTCGGAATCTTCCCTCATAATTTCCATTTCGACTTCTTGGACGCACGGCTCATTAAGTGGCCCGGAAAGAGAACTAGAGCTTGATTCTAATGCTTCCGCTGACACATTTTCTGGCTTCAAGTATTGGCCAGTTTTTTCTTTTCGTTTTTTTTTTGTAGACTTTGTTTTCGATACTGAAAACCCGACAGCCTTTTCGTTTTTCTGTTCTAGAAAAATTATAACAATTTTATTACTTAATACAATTTAAGAATATGTAGGTAACTATCTGTGTATTGATTGATATATGATTGATATGTATGTAGGTACTTACCATATTTATAACTTTTCTTCAACTTTCTTCAAACACAATCACTAACAAAATTAATTTTCTCTACTCGATCTTCTCTGCAGCCAATTCAAAAATTAAATAACCAAATAATTATCATTGCACCCATAGTACCACAGCATTAATGTAAGCATCATATAATATTATATTTCTTAAAATCAGCTTTAAACAATTAGGTACTTACCGACAAAAGAGATCGCCGACACCCCGATCAAAAATAATATAAATACCTACTTCATAAATACGATTTGTTTCACAGTCAATAAAACCTGCCAGCCGCCAGTTTTCTGAAAGGTCACGTTTTGTTGCTTCTGATAAATATCCGGCTTTTTTGTAATCATTGCATAAAGATGCATGGAAAGCGTTCCTTCAAGTTGGCTTCGTTTAACAATTAGCCGCCACGGAATAAAAACTAACTTCGAGAATTTACATAAACAATAATCCATGTAACCATATTATCAGGTGTTCATTTACACAATAAACATTTTTTATACCTATATAGGTACATATTTTTGAACTTCTAAAATTTGTAAAGTAAAAAAATTGTACATTTTTTATGTTTTTTTTGTAATTTGTATATAATTTTTAAACCTTTTTGGCCGCCCCTGAATTTGGCCGCCCGTGTGCGGTGCACACATTGCACACTGGCTTGGCGCGACCCTGTATCTTAATGTAGTAAAGCCAGACCTGTGCGCATATTCGTATGTAGCAGTTGAGATATCCAGTCGAGTTTCGCCGAATATCGTTTCATATGTGACGTGCACGATAGCACTCAATCGGATATCCAGACTGTTACATATCAAGCATTTTTGCAGTCTTAAGCGAAGATATTTTGTTATCTGTATTCTGTTTCTCTGTGTAGATTTGTCGTTAATGTTTGTGGCTAAAATGGGTGGAAATTAATTCATGGAAAGTGTTAGTTTTAATTCAAGATTAATTAAACAATCTTTTTATTGGATAAGTGCAAAGAATAAAGAAGAACTTGAGGTTTGCGATTATGTCTTAACTTAATTATATATTTATTTTATGATCGAAAGTTTAATCGTATAAACCTATTGTTTTGACGCATAAATGTGAGATTATAAAACATGCATTAAAATTTGGCTAAATGTACGGGGTGTCCAGAAAATACGTGGACAACAAACAGGTAATGGCAAACATCTGGGCGAAAACTAGAGCTATTTATCATAACTTTCTTATATCCGAATATGCTTCGTTACGAAAAAACAGGGCTTCAAAGTTTTATTTTTATTTTTGTTGTTTTCTGAATAATATTTGGATGAAAATTGGTGCTTGTATATATGTATGTAGTATAGTTTCGTGTATTCAAACATCATTTGGCATCAACTGTCCACCAAAATTAATTCTAATATTGAAGAAAATAATTCCTATATCTAAATTTAAAGTCAATAATTCATTAAATAAGGTTGATTAAGAATACCCTTGTTTATTAGAATTTCGAAACCATCACAATCATAGATCTGATGTGGGAAAAGCTCTACGTACCAGCCCTTTGGGAGAAGATACAAAAAAGGCTATATTTAACTTATTTGAAAAAGGGAATTCTGTAGCTTCCGCTTATCACACGTATTGCACCACGAAAATGGAAGAATTGGGTGATGAGTATAGCGATATAATAAGCGATCGTCATTCTTTTCCGACAAAAACCGATGTGCGAACACTTTGGACTAGTAACTTCAGACAGCAATATGGCGAAAGTAGTGGTCCAGAAATTTTAAAAAAATTGGAAGCTGTGTTAATTTCGGAAAATGAAAGAAATGGGACATTATTCAAAGTATCTACTCTCGGCGAAACCATTTCATTGCAATAAGTACCCCTATAATGTAAAGAGCTCAAGCATAGGAAATCATATTTGTGGATGCAACAGGAAACTGTGATGTTCAAGATCATAAAGTTTATTTTTTTTGTGACACTGTCGTTTCCTGTTGGCGGTTTGCCGATTGGGTGTATCGTAAGTAGTAGTCAAAAAATAGAAATATTTCAAGAAGCAGTACAAGCTCTACTACATATTGTTATGATACATGAGGCAGTGTAATTAATTTAAATAAAGAAATATTTGAAACAAATAAGCTTGGAAGAATGATATAATTAAATCTTCATTGGTGTTAAAAATTTCAAACATTATTAATAAATTTAATTGAGACAATGAGAAAAGAGATTTTGGTATTGATTGAATATGTTAATTTAATAGTTACAGAAAATTTTAATAAAATACAAGCCAAGGTAACGATTTACAAATGTGTTATAATGATAATGTGAATTGTTAAATTGTAAATAATGGATAATTTAAAATATGTAAGGGTGCAGTAAGAATAGTATCCAACCAGAACAAGTTTTTGTTTAAGAGTTAGTTACATAAAACACTCATAAAAACATGTACGTAATTTAGATATGATAATTTTGGAAGAATAAAAATCGAATCTCTGCCTTAATTTGTGTAATTTTTGTACTTGCAAATTAAGAAAAGGCTTAAAACAAATCTCCGAGGTGAAGGTCAAATGAAATATTAAGAATTGGAAAGAATATTGTGATATTGGGTAATAAGAAGAGCTACAGATACAAGTAATTGGAAATGGAATAAAGGACTTAATACTAGTTAATGAAATTTGGATTTATTCATACGTACAAGACATAAAAAAAGGTATTTTACAATTTATAATTTGATTTGGATATTTGGTGTATGTTGCTTGAGACATTAGATTATCTGCAAATAAATGGAACAAAGTTAGAATTGGATTTTATCAAAAGATAGAAACTTACCAGAATTTGAATCGTATGGTGGAGACATCTAAGAGGGGCGGCAGCTGTGACTTGGACATCTAGAAGGAGCAGTAACATTTGGGAGGAACAGTGCTTTCCAGGAGTAGCCAGGACAGGATTTTGATGCCAGGGTAGTTAACGTGACTTAACAGAACCAGAGGGAGGTTGCAGGTACTAGGATCGTACGGCGGTGACATCCAGGAGGTGACAGGACTGATATTGGAGATTTAAGCAGTTGGTTTGACAGATTGAAGGAAATTGAAAGGATTCATGTACCATCAAAGAGGTTACTGTTAGTGAGCGCTGCAGGCTATTGAAGATAGGGTCCAGTGGTGGTTGGTTTTTTCGGTGAAAGCGTAAGCAGCTATTAAGGTTTGTTAATATAAGTTGACAAAACATTTTGAATAACTATCAATTATAAAAGTGACAACATAAAGTTGAGTAAGTACTTACATAGGTAATTTTGAATGGTAGTAAATGTGAATGTAAGATACAGTTGTCAGTTTACCTGGTTTGTTGAGATTTGGAAATCAGTTTGACAGTAAACGTCATTAACTGTAATATTGAGATTCAATTAATAGATAGAGATCTTGATTTGGCGAACCACCTGAGATAAGAGAATTTGATTTATTATTATTAAAGAATTATTATTGAATTTAAAAGAGCAAGATTTTAATATAAAAAGTATAGCTTTATATAGCCACATTCATAACATAACATAATAACATATTGCCCGTTAAAATATAACCATCTGTCGTAATGACAGATGGCGACTTACGGGAAAGATACGTCCTACAGCAATGTTTACCACATTCAAGAATGCTCTTATGTACATTTCATGTCTTAAAAGCATGTTGGCGTTGGCTTACTACTGCAAAAAATGGAGTTCCGAAAACGAACAATCAACGTTATTACCAGTTATTTCAAAATATTGTATATTCAGACTCGAAAGATAAGCTTTATGCAACGAAAAAATTATTAAATAAACAATGTCAACATCCTAACTTTCTTAAATATGTAGAGAACATGTACGTGGGTGGGCTGAAAAGTAATGCACACATGCTTGTAGAACTCGAACGCAATGACCTACGGAGACGCGCATGGTTGTATTCGGAAGCTACATTCTTCCTTTATACGCATGCCAAGTTTGAAGGAGTTTCGTTCCCAGTTCGTTTTTTAGTAGCGGAAGTATGGAGACGTGTTCTCGTGCTATGCCAACGCGAATTAAACAGCGCGCGGTTAAAGAATTTTAACTGCTGAACACGTGATTCATACTGAGATTCGTCGGCGTTTAAAGGCCGTTTATGATGACGATACTGTTGATAGGTCTACTGTCAATCGATGGGTAATAAAATTTCGTGGTTGTTAGCCCGGAAGAGCCCTATTTGATGACGAAAAACACAGCGGACGTCCGATCACTGCCACAAATGATGAACATCGCAAACCCGCCGACAATTTGATCCAAAATGACCGGCGAATTACTTAAAAGCCCATCGCAAACCGTCGGTAATTTTCAATTACAACTTTTCCAAACTCGCAACCACGAAATGTTATTACCCATCGATTCACAGTAGTCCTATTAACAGTATCGTCACCATAAACGGCCTTTAAACGCCGACGAATCTCAGTAGGAATCACGTTTTTAGCAGTTAAAAATTCTTTTTTATTATACCTGCATCAGAATCGCCGTTTAAAGCACGCCTGAGCGTGCAAAAACAGGCGATTAAAGCTCGCCGAGCTTTAAAGGTTGTCAAGAAAACGACTGAATGCAACAACGGACGTGGACGCGACAAAAACGTAAATAATTCTCGTAACTATAGTAGCAATATTATTATGCCCTGTAGATTTATCACGACAAAAATTATTTCTAAGTTTTTAGTGAGTAATTTATTTCCAGTATTGCAGGTATAATAAAAAGTAGCGTAAAGTATTCGTGGATATTTGGTCTTTAAAACACTTGCTCTATTTCGAGCACTCCGGCTACGCCGTCGTGCTCAAAAACTCGCGCGTGTTTTAAAGAACTTGTTATCCACTCATACTTTAATATACTATAATCGCGCGCTGTTTAAGTCGCGTTGACATAGCACGAGAACACGTCTCCATACTTCCGCTACTAATAAACGAACTGGTGAACGAAACTCCTTCCAGTATGTTGTAGCGGTGCTTTTTGATAGCTACCTGATTTTACTTATTTAATTTAATTAATTTTAGCTTTTGTTTATATTTAATTACCTCGGCTACTAGCTCACTTTCGGCATCTGAGACCACACTCAGAGCGATTCAGGTTACTGCAATGGGCGATGGGAGATAGCAATAAATAAAAAGCCTTTAAGCTAAACAATTTATAAAATGTACCAATTATGGCATACACATACATATAACTAAATGGGCCCTAATTCCCTAATAGTTAGCTAATATCATACTAATCTACTTAATTAAGGATTAGTGAGCTACTTTTACGCTATATTAGTACTTAAATATAGGCACTAACCACGGTATTGTCCACTTATCTCGTTCACGGTGGCGTTGCCGGGATTTCAAACTTCAAAGGCTGGGCGGTTCGGGCGATGATGGCGGGAGCGGGAACATGTGTGGGTTTGGCGCGTACGCTGCCCTTGACGTCCTTGCAGGCTACCCTCTGATTTCGCTCCAATTAATTACTTGGACCAAAATGGGCTATCGTCACTGCTTCAATTTTTCCACCTTCTTACACTGGTTTCGTTAACTCCGCGTAGAAACAAAAGGATCACGCCGGGTGAATCAATTAGCGTGCAAACCTCACACGAGATGCCCGCTTCTACCCTCTGACCTCTTGCATCTGCCACTGCAACCCTTGTCATCTGCACCCCCGAAGCTTGACCACCGCAGAATTCAAACTCACCGCGTTATGCGCACGCACATACGACTTAAATTTAAACTATAATATATACAAAAATATTGTAGAGATATGAACCGTACCCATTACAGTATTCCCCCTTAATTTTTTGATCGCGGAATTGTGGTTCACAATGCGAACAAAAAATTAATTTGAATAGAGAATCAGATTAGCCGAGATTTCGTTCGTCGACTTTGAAGTAGGGTTTTAAATTCACTACATTTTGCGTACTTTTATAGTTGTCCGTTCCTGGATGATTTAAGGTGTACGCATTGTCGCCTATTTGCCGTGATACTTTATACGGACCTTCGTAAAGCATAAAGAATTTTTTTATGGTCTTGTCTATTGCTGATGACTGATAATGAGTTTTTACAAGGACCAAATCACCAACTTGATATTTAATTGGTTTGATGTTTCTATCATGCCTAAATTTACGTTTTTCAGCCTTGCTCGCGAAATTTTCCCTAGCTAACAGAATCTTGGTATCCACATTTAAATCTTTGCGCTCAGGAAAGGCGAGTAGCATTTCAACTTTTTCATTAGCTCTTTCCCCTTTCATTAGTTCTATGGGTGTGAAGCCCGTAAACTCATTATGCACGCAGTTTAACCACGTTTCAATTTTTTCTACGTAACCTACCCAGTCTGTGTGGTTTTCACTACAGTACGATCGAAACAGCCGACTGAGATCCCTCATAACCCTTTCTACAGGATTACTTTGGGGATGATAAACAGCCGAATATCTAACCGATATCTCTACTTTTTCTAGGCCGCGAACCCAACTGTTACTTGTAAATTGTGACCCATGATCAGACAGAACTATATTTGGCTTGCCCACGCTAGGTATATAATGATTAAGTATTTTGTTAAGCAAAATATTAGTGGTGGCCCGTTTGATAGGGTAAAGCTTGACATACTTGGTGAAATGATCACGCACCACAAAAATGGTTGTCAAGCCTCCTCGCCCCTGCGGTAGCGGCCCAAACAAATCTACAGATAAAATTTCTAATCGTTGATTGGCTTTCACGTTACACATAAGTCCTTCCTGTGGTTTATTTGCAAATTTTGCCTTCTGGCATACATCACAAGTGGCTAGAATCCTAGGCACCTTTTTCTCTAAATTTGGTATGTATAGAGTGTCTCAGGGTGACAAGACAGCGTGGAGAGGATAGGGAATGCTTTCCTTATGGGAATTTCGCTCCGACGTTGCCAGTTCTATGCAACGGGTGATGGTATAAGTTGACCGAAATAGACGAAAACCAGAAGTTCCCAATAAGTTCTCACGCAAAATTTTAATTCAGAAAGCATCATTTGTAGTTCAGATTAATCAGTTTGAGAAAGTATAATTTGTAATTCAGAAACCATTATTTATACAGGGTGATTTATAATAGGTGTAAAACACTTTACTATCTTGTTCCCGAAGTAATTTTAAGATAAAAATGTCATATGGACATAGGTCATATTCCAATTAGTTACAGAACTACAACAGATTTAAATTTTAGTGAATTAGTAATGATTATTAAAGAACAATT
Source organism: Agriotes lineatus (assembly GCA_940337035.1). Classification (NCBI taxonomy): domain Eukaryota; kingdom Metazoa; phylum Arthropoda; class Insecta; order Coleoptera; family Elateridae; genus Agriotes; species Agriotes lineatus. The sequence goes on along the minus strand of CALNHX010001593.1, from coordinate 169,675 downwards.
TCAAAACATAAGTAAAAACAAATTGGAATATGACGTATGTCCATATGACATGTTTATCTTAAAATTACTTCCGGAACAAGATAGTAAAGTGTTTTACACCTATTATAAATCACCCTGTATAGAAGATTATAAATAATTAATACCTATATCTTATCATTTTTAAAACTGAAGTAATTTACTGCACATCAGGTTTAACGTGGCAGAAAATCTATTTTAATTGAAAAGCAAGAAATAATCTCTTGGCGTCATCGTTATTTACGCGAAATTCGTAATAATCGTGAAGTTGGATACAATATCGTGTATTTGGATGAATCGTGGGTAAATATCGGACATAGTGTATCGAAAGAATGGGTCGATAAATCGATTAAATCGCATCGGGATGCATTTATTCGTGGATTGACCACAGGTTTGAAAGCTTCTACAACTCGTGGTCCACGATTTGTCCTGTTACATGCAGGAAGCAAAAACGGGTTTATTGATGGAGCAGAGCTGACTTTTTTAGCTAAGAAAAATACCCAAGATTACCATTATGAAATGGATGGACCCAACTTCGAAAAGTGGTTCGAACATCAGTTGATTCCGAATCTACCAGAAAAAACTGTTGTTGTTATGGACAATGCGTCTTACCACAGTAGAAAGTTAGAGCAAATTCCGAACAGTACTTCAAATAAAGCCGAAATTCAGGCATGGCTTCGGTCTAAAGATTTATTTTTTGAAGAGGACTATTTAAAAAACGAATTGTTGGAAGTAGTTAATACCTTCAAACGAAACTATGATCGGTATAAAATAGAAGAAATTGCAAAAAGACACAATGTGAAGATCTTGAGACTCCCGCCCTACCATTGCGAACTGAATCCTATAGAATTGGTGTGGAGTGAAGTAAAAAGGTATTTAATTTAAATATTGTCGTAAACACTGTTTAATTTTGGCATTTATTGAATTGTAATGCAGCAAAAGCTTCCAAAATGGCATTTAAATAAATTTTTAATGTTATCAAAGATCGACACCCAAGATATTATAAATACATAATTAAATTAAACATCATTTGCTTAATTAGTTTATTGTCCATAATTTTCTTATTTAAAATTATAACATCCACGATTTATCACCATATTTTTTAATTATTTATTATTAATCTTTAAAAAGTAAATTTAATGCACAATTAAGCGGATTTTTTTTAAGGTACGTAGCCGGACATAACACGAATTTTAAGGAGAATGAAGGCCGAAATTTAATCAGTGAAGCATATTTGCGAGTTACGCCAGAAAAATGGAATAACTATGTAAATCACGTAATAGCAACAGAAAGGACAATGTGGGAAGTCGATAATTTGTTAGAAGATATAGAACCAATTATTATAAATATAAATGATGCAGATAGTGATAGTGACATTAATAGTGAAGCCAACAATAGTGACAGCGAGTAGTGATACACGAATTGTACAATTTTTAAACTTTACAATTAAAAATTATAATCAGTTACTGTTTTTTCCAATTTCTATTTTAAATATATAAACTCGATTGCCGTGAAACACATATTCGTTTTATTTATTTTTACCGGCTATCAAATCCACTAAATTTGGCGAATTTTATGCTTGTTAAAACCTAATTTTACTCATTAAAAAACTATGACAAGTTCCGATTAAAAGAATTATGTGTTTGTGATAACGGAGATCCTACTGTACGTAATTGTTTCGTTCTTAAACTTGTTTGAATGCCACTGACAAAACGTACCAGGTAATGAGGGATTATAGTTAAGCGGTCTCTACTACAATAGCCGGATTTGTTTGTCTGTGATGGGGGCATATTTTCTACAGAACACTTTTGTGGAGACATATGGCATCGCTGTTTGCCATAAGGCCCTGTACTGTCTAGTCACCCTGAGACGCAGTATAGCATGTTTCACTTATTATCCTCGTGCATTTGTTTACTCCAAAATGCCCATAGAGCTTATGGTATTCCCACACTATTGACGCCACAAGTGTAGCCGGAATACATACCAACCACCACTCTTCTCCACGTTTTCCCCGACGAAACAATATTCTTTCCTGTATAACGTTATTTTTTGATAGCTCTCCTAATTTACCAAATTTATTCTCCGTTAATTCTTCCCTTACCCATAAAAGATCTTTGTCTTTTATTTGTTGCTCCTCTAAATTACTTAATATTTTTGCTAATTCGCATTGCCCCTTTTTTTGCTTAGTAACTTTAGCGATAGTTAAAGGTACATTTTTTTTTATCCCATCCGTGACCATATCTTGACAGAAAGTCAGCGACAACGTTATTTTTACCCTTATTCTAACTAATTTGCAATTGGTACTCTTGTAAGTATATACACCAACGCATCAAGCGTGCACTTAGTGCTTTACAGCTAAAAAGAAACTCCAAAGCTCTATGATCCGTCAAAACTACGGTGGGATAACTGAGAACATAGGTCCTGAATTTTTTGCATGCAAAAACAATGGCTAGCAACTCTAATTCCGCGATCATATAATGTCTTTCTGCATTCAATAATGTCCAGCTTGCAAAGGAGATATTTTGTACTTCCCCCTCGTCGTCTAACTGAAACAGATGCGCGCCTAGAGCCCGTGTTGAAGCGTCAGTGGAAATAAAAAATGGTTTTTTAAAATTCGGATGAGCTAACATCATATTTCCCATAAACTTGTTTTTTATTTCTTCGAAGACCTGTTCTTCGTTCTGCCCCCACTGCCAACGACTCTTAGTTTTTAATAATGGAGTTAATTTTCCTATAAGATCCGAGTGGTTGCTCACAAAGCGCCTGTAGAAATTACAGAACCCTAAAAATGACTGCAAATCTTTTTTATTTTGTGGAGTAGGAAATTTTTTTATCGTATCTATCTTTCCGGGATCTACATGCATTCCCTCTGCGCTAATTATGTGACCTAAGAACTTAACACTTTCTTTTAGAAATTCAGATTTGGTCAATTTGACCGTCATCCCGGCCTTGGCTAGTTGAGTTAGAACTAAATTTAATTGACGCTCGTGCTCTTCGAAAGTCTGAGACGCAATCAAAATATCGTCGACAAACACCGTAGTAAAACCCAGTACTTCGGGCCCTAATACTCTGTCTAAACACTTACTGAAGACAGCAACTGAAACATTTAAACCAAACGGCAGAACAGTAAATTGGTAACTTCTTCCATTGACGGGAAATGCTGTGAACCTTCTTGCCAGTACCCACATGTTAGATCTAATGATGTAAAATATTTTGCCCCATTAAATTTTTGGAATATTTCCTCTAAATTTGGTGGTGACTCCCGATCGGGAACTAAAATTTTGTTTAAGCGTCTAGCATCCAAACATATCCGGACAGATCCATCTTTCTTAGTAACAACTACTATAGGATTTGAAAATGGGGAATCTGATTTCTCTATGACCCCCCACGCTACGAGTAGCATACGCTCTAATTCCTTCTGTACCGCTTCCCGTCGCGAATGCGGAATCGGATACGATTTTTGTATAAACGGTGTTTCTTCTGATACACGCGCAGTTTACAGGTAAAAACCTGGCACAACCCCGGCCTATCTGAAAAAATGTCTGCATATTTATGTTTAGCTTCGTCAACTAATTTTTCTTTTTGACTTTCGCTGATAATTGCCCTGCACGGATGCACCAACTTGTGTTTCTGCACATGATTTTCATACACATTTTTAAACGGTAGTACTGCCGGACAGTATTGACAAGTGTAATTTTGTTGTGTTTGAAAATTGCTTGCAGTAATTTCTTCGTCGCGACCTGCTTTCAGTTCGTTTAGTACCACCTCTAATTCTTTACTAAGATCGTCTATCTGTTCATTTTCCTGTTCAAACTTAGGAACTACATGTTTGCCCATTCCCTGTTCTTTTTCTGCGAATAATTCTACATTTTGCAATTTAAAATCTAACTGAGAGTTTAATTGTACAGCGGATGACGCTGGTCCATGCGGTAACGAGTTATCTACAAACCTTTCAATAAATTTTATATTTTCTATAAATTTTAGTATTCCTTTCTTAAGGTCAATTTCGGCTTTCTTTTTAACCAGAAAGTCCATACCCAAAATGATAGGTATATTTAGTGCCTTAACAATTAAAAACACGGCTTGCTGCAAAACTCCTCCTAATTCTACACTAAGCAAAACTTGTTTTTTAACTTTAACTATCCGCCCTGTTGCTCCTTGAACCGTTAAGCCTACTACCGGTAGTACCGAAACAGAATTATTTGTGGCTTCAATTGTTTCAAATAGTTCTTCGGACATTATGCTTATGGTGCTGCCAGTATCTATTAAAGCAGGTAGTTTTATATTCCCAATACCTATTAATACAGTCGGTACGTATGCTGGCTCTGTGGCGCAATTTTCGGCATCATACTCGTAGAGTTCGGTATTTTTTTCTATATTTAAATTAGTTTTCCTAACCTCTTTGTTTAGGTTTAATTTTGTTTGAATATTTATTTGCCTAATTCTATTCATGAAGTCCTGAACAAAACTGACATGTTTAGTTTGCTCCTCATAGCCTCGGTTTGGAACGATCGGAGCCTTCAGTTCCGAGGTTTTTAGTTTTCCGAACTCGTACTTGCATTATTTGCTTGGTGGTTGATTTCACCAATCCCTAAGGCAAACGACACTCGTTCTGTGCCTCTTGGTACGCCTTGATCGCTTCATCGCGGTTGGACGTATCGATTGTTACTAAAGGGTACTTGATTTTGAGCATACGCTGCACTGACTCTATTTGGATAGTTATATGGAGCATTTCTGGCATAATTACCCCTAGGTGTCGGCTCATTTAAATGAGCTGGACGTTCCCCCTTATTTCTTTTTTCTCGGCTTTGTAGATTTGATAACAAATTTAACAGTTGCTCGATTGTTTCGATCTGCGCTGATATCAACATGCTTTCGATTTCGTATGAAAAATGTTTCCGAATAGCAGCCACAAAAGTTTTCTCAGAAATGTTTATATCAAGGTGTTGCACTCGGCTCAACCAGTAATAAACGTGACTTACGTAGTCGCCGAATTTAGGGTTGTACTTGCGTGGTTCATATATTGAGGCTCTTATTTTGTCTTGAATTTCCTGAGACCAAAATTGACCAAGGATTTTTTTCTTAAAGTCTACAAAGTTATACCAATTTTCACTATAAATTTCCGCCCAAATGCGACTGTTTCCCTCTAAACATTGCAATGCTATAGTTAATTTATCTTTCTCGGCAAAAATCCGAGTCATATCGAAATAGGATTCTAACTCGCGCAAAAATTTTACGGGATTTTGGGATTGGCGACCACAATCAAATTTTGGTTTTTCGACGGCTAAATGTATTCCCGCTACAGCTCGCCCGCCATGATACCCCTGATGTCGCGGAAAATCATCAATTTTCTCATTTAACAATATGTCCCCATCTAATTTTGCCACTTCCGCATTTACCTTTTGATTTATTTCCCCACATTTTTCTATAGTAAACAAGCGTTCGGAACTAATTTGCCGTTCTACTGCCTACATTCTCCCTAAACAAACTTGTGTTTCTTTTTCTAAACTTGATTCTACAGCATCTAATCTGGTTTCAATAGGTGCTACCCTATCGTCTAAACACTTTTTAGCATTTTCCTCTAACTGTTTAGTTTTTTGTTCCCACTGCGCGTTATAATTATCAATTTTATTATTTGTTGCCTTTATGTCCACTTGCAGGTTAGTTAATAAGTGAAACAGCTGTTGGATGCCCAAATTTTCAGGAGGTGCGGTTCCCGCCAAATTGTTTCCCTGCTCGCCTTCTGCCATTTGTGCTTGTTTGCAAAAACCTGATCTCAACAACATAAACAACTGTGTGACCTCTCCAGCTAGCTTATTTTCTTTGAACTAATTTATTCCCCCAAAGCTGGTATAATTCCACATTTACTCCTTTTAATTTTTCAATTACAATATTTCGATGCCCCACGTTGGGCGCCAACTTGTAGCGGTGCTTTTTGATAGCTACCTGATTTTACTTATTTAATTTAATTAATTTTAGCTTTTGTTTATATTTAATTACCTCGGCTACTAGCTCACTTTCGGCATCTGAGACCACACTCAGGGCGATTCAGGTTACTGCAATGGGCGATGGGAGACAGCAATAAATAAAAAGCCTTTAAGCTAAACAATTTATAAAATGTACCAATTATGGCATACACATACATATAACTAAATGGGCCCTAATTCCCTAATAGTTAGCTAATATCATACTAATCTACTTAATTAAGGATTAGTGATCTACTTTTACGCTATATTAGTACTTAAATATAGGCACTAACCACGGTATTGTCCACTTATCTCGTTCACGGTGGCGTTGCCGGGATTTCAAACTTCAAAGGCTGGGCGGTTCGGGCGATGATGGCGAGAGCGGGAACATGTGTGGGTTTGGCGCGTACGCTGCCCTTGACGTCCTTGCAGGCTACCCTCTGATTTCGCTCCAATTAATTACTTGGACCAAAATGGGCTATCGTCACTGCTTCAATTTTTCCACCTTCTTACACTGGTTTCGTAAACTTCGCGTAGAAACAAAAGGATCACGCCGGTTGAATCAATTAGCGTGCACACCTCACACGAGATGCCCGCTTCTACCCTCTGACCTCTTGCATCTGCCACTGCAACCCTTGTTCTCTGCACCCCCTAAGCTTGACCACCGCAGAATTCAAACTCACCGCGTTATGCGCACGCACATACGACTTAAATTTAAACTATAATATATACAAAAATATTGTAGAGATATGAACCGTACCCATTACAATGTCCACGGATGAACGGATGAGACCAAGCCTTTCACGCTTTGAAAAAATTGTTTTTGCCAAACGCTTTTGCTTGTAGTCCACATTGAATAGCACCTATAGGTAGGTACCTTTATATTTAATATTTGACAAAAATGCAAAATAAAGAAATTATTTGAAATTAAATACACATCCAATATCTGAACTATCAGTTAAATTCAGTTGAATTTAAAAAAATCAATTTCGACACTAAGACACTTTTTAAATAATCGCAGATATTATTTAATAATTTTTTGTTAATGAAATTATTATAATTTATTTGATTGAATAAAATTTGACAATCTAAGACAAAGAACCTAATTCATATCGCGGAGTGTTTAAAAAGTTTCTTAATGCCGAAATTGATTTTTTACAATTCGATTGAATTTAACTGATACTTCAGATTTTAAATGCTGATTCAATGTAACAGTCACGATATTCGATTGAATGCTATCGTGCACGTTACATATGACAAAACGTTCGGCATAGCCGAATGGACATCTTGCCTGTTACATACGAATATGCGACCTGTGCCGAGTACTGCATAAAGTTACTCACGAGTTTTTTTTGCGAGTACTCGATGAAAGTACTCATGAGTACAACGTTTTGTGTACTTATTAGTTAAACACATACGAGTAACGAGTAGTACTCGCAACTCGTGATCCAAAATTACGAGTACAGCACACGAGTACTTTTACCTGACAGTGACAGGTGACAGCTAAAATTAATAGATTTCAGTTAAAAGAATACCAAACAACATTTCGACAATATTTAAAAACTATTTAGTCGCCATGTTTATTTTAACTTCAACAAGTAGGAAAAAAGAGACATTGAAGCAAATGAGCTAGTCATGAAAGGTTATAATTTTATAAAAGATAAAGATGTATATTCTACAATACAAAATACAATCTACAATAGAAACGGCCACAGAAGGTTAGGTCTACCCTGTGTGTAAAAAACAAAGTTATTCTAATAATAAAGATAAAACATAAAAATACGCAAAACAAAACTTATTAAATGTTGCATGTGTCAAATTATAAAAAAAATTAAAACCAGATTGAATTAACAAAGAACATATAATCGCCGAAAAATTAATACAGATTACTTTCAAATGTTATTTAAGTTTCGAAGCGTCTCTGTTCGGATTCTGGCCTCGAATGCCTTCTTCTCGATCATGCCGTGTCCAAAGGGCTCCTTTCTTGCGAGCGTAGATCCCGTAACAGAGCCCAATTATTGTTCTCGCCTTGGCGCCATTCCGGGTGACTGACACTGCACCCCATTAGCGCCGGGAAGGAATTTTGGGACCAGCTCGCGGGGTCACAAACGTGCTCAGTAACCAATACTTAACACATGCAAAAAGAATATTACAGATGATTTTTTAATAGTACTAGTTGTTCAAAATGTATGTCAGATAGTGCACTCCTTCTTGGACTGTTGATAATAGTGGCAAAAGAAAGCAGCCTCTCTACAGGTGCAGATGAAGGCAGATGCGTATTGAACTTAATAAACACCTTTTTTATTAGCTGATAATCATTTAACATTGCTAAGCTACTTCTTGTGTCATTAATATACCTTAGACAGGGGCGTGCTGGCAGAACCAATGCAGGCCGGGACTAGAGAGTAGAGCAGGCCATGCCCAAACCAATTACTGCGTATACAAGTGTCCTACCTAAGAGTCCGAGCTCTGTAGCGCTTTTTATTGAAAATATATGAAAAAATTCTTGTAATTATAAAAGTTTCACCTAAGCAACTTCTTCGTCACTTAAAATTATTTCTATAATCATATGAGGTGTCCCATTTAATTCTGGGTGGCACCTAACTCTATTTTTTCAAATAGAGCATCTTGTTTATATATTTTTTAGATTACCTGAAGAAAATAAAGGTCATTTTCTTTATGTTTTCAATCGATACCTTTTCAGAAAAAAAATATTTTGCGAAAATTCAGACAGAAACGGGGTGTTACAAGAAAATTCATATCATACGATCTTCTGTGGTATACTTAAGGTATTTTTGCCTATGCCCTACCCATTTTTTTATAACAGCTTCCTAAAACTACAAGAAAGGAAATTCTTTCAAATGAAACACGCTGTAAATTTTCCATTGTGAGGGAACGTCTTTTGTGCTTAAATTTTTATAAATTATGTTCTATACCTAAAGTGAAAAAAAATTCACACGTTGTTTCATTTCAAGAAATTGACATTCTTGTAGTTTTGTCAGGCTGTTACAAAAAATCTGGATATGACCCTTATACCATAACACCCCGGAAACCTTTTGCAAGGTTTCGTTGCTCTCTTATCAAAGATCTTATGTGATGAAATTCCTCCGTTTTAGCCTAAATTTTCGAAGAAGGTTATTTTTTCTTCTGAAAACTAGATACTGATTTTTGGTATGGAAAAACTTGAACAAAGTGGCCCTTATTTTTTCCAGGGAATCTCAGTATATTGTTATGCTAAGGCCCCTCTCTTTATATTTAGTTGTTAAGTTTTCTATGAACGAAATTAAATAGTATTTAAGCTTTTTGAGAACTCTTTCAGGGTGGTCCGCCAATCTAGTTACTTGATAGTTGCTATTTTATTTTTTATATATGAACTGAAATTAATCAATGACACTTGCTGTCAACTACAATTTCAAATCGTGTTCAATGACACTTTTTATTCAAGATGACAAAATAAAATCCTTTACAATGTAATATGACTCAATAATGTTTATGATAAGTATTCAATTATGTTTTAATAAACCTTTCTAATTGTCTCTTATTTCAGATTACCTCAATTCAACTTATTATGCACCCACCTGGATTCCTTGCTTTGTAGACCAACTCAAAATTACCTTGATATGATTCTGTCCTGCTATCTGAACTCCTTCACACCTCAGCCACAATGCACTGGTCACTAACAAACCGCCTCCAACCTGCAACACCCCAAGATGCTGGCAGATATCTGTTCCTCTTCTATCCCCTGTACAACTGTCAGTCCTACAACTTCCCTCTGTCCAACTTCTCCATGGTAAGCATACTTCCACATATGACTGTAAAGTAACCTTGTATTTCCTTAGATCCTCCTACAACCACACACGTTGTCAGCATCCAGCAGAAATTGCAACCTCGAACAGCTCCCTCGTCAAAGCAAGTCAACTAGTCCCTGTCAATTGGTTCTTGTCCAAATGGTCCTTACTTCCCCAAGCGAAGTCCACGTAAACTCCACCAACTTGCAATCCTCTACTTAATGTAAATATTTATGACTTGTAATACAAAATCCATTCAATTATATCCAATTCCTATCCTTCTTGCTTCTTATAATTGTTATTATGTAGTTATACCATATTCAAAATTCTCTTGCATTATTCTCATTTTATACTCGTAATATTTTAATTAATTCCACCTTGTAGATTTATATTATCAACCCTTTTATATAACCAGCACACAAATTAAATAAATAGGGCCAAATTTCTAATTTATTTTTACCAAAACTATCCAAATTACACACTGTTTTTCAATCTGTTATTTTTCAATAAACAAACCAAATTTTATTTCTTTGCTAAACTACCATTATTTCTGCCTGCTACACATTATATTAAACTGAATGTTACCCACTTCATAATTTCTTACAATAGGATTTTATGTTGTCATATGCAACATTAACTTGTATTTAGTATTATCTCCTTTTACCACCATCAAATAGTACTCAAATGCTATACCTTTCTTTTTAAATTTACTTTCAATCTTTAATTCCATCTATTTCTTTCAATTAAATAAGCAGTTATTTTTAAAATTTTCTAAATTTGATTAATTCAATCTAATAACTGTATTTAACTTTTCCTTTAGCATTTATCTAAATAAATAGACCCCTATATACCATAGCAATATATATGAACAAGAGGTTATATTTGAATAAATCAAGTAGCGCCCAGAACAAATGGGACACGCCGTATAATTAGAAGAAATTTTAGGTGATGAAGACGTTGATTTGGCGACATACACCCTGTATAGGTAGTAAGAAAATCAATCCGCGTTAACTATAGATCAATATGTTGTAATATTTACTTTTGTGTTCTTGGGGCTGTTTGAAAATATTCTATTATTTTATTTGTGTTCTTATAATTATGGGCTTTCGACTAAATCAGTCACTGAAATATGATACGTTTTAAATTTAGCACAGAATTGAAACGAGCCCCAAACTAATCGCCAGACCGGGGGCTGTTTTTAAGAATCGGGCGGCGTTCTGCAGGTAGTTTTAAATATTGATGAGGTATTTAGCCGAGAATTCCCATATTGGAATTTTGTGAACCCGAAGCGAGCGGGGGTTGCATTTTAGAATGCGAGGGTTCTGATGTGTTTTTGGCAGGCAGTCGGTAAGTGAGGTCAAATGTGTGAACGTGGAATCTGATCCACCGCTGGTGTAATTCTACCGCGATTATGTGTTTTGAAATGATTGAATTACTTATAAGAGAGCGGATGAAACGATGAGGTCTGTAAAAAGGAATGCTAATGCTTGTGTAGCTTGCAAATGTAGTTATTGTACAGCGAAGTCGAACATTCGATATTGTTTCGCACTGTTGCTGATTGTAGACAGCTTTCTTGATTGGGTCGCTGTTTATTGTTATCGTTGGCCAGGGGTCAACTAGTCGCAGAGGACGTCCTCGTACTTGGTTTAATGGCTATTCGGCGAGGTAGCCCACGATCCTTGACCTGATAAGCATTGTGCTTATCAGTGACCCCAATTAGCGCGATTGGGTGGCTCGGGAAACCCATCTCCTAAAGATACCTTGTACCTGTGTCTTTTACGGTCCATACGGCCACCGTAATTGCGGGTTACATTGACATGGGTTGGACCCATTGATGCTGTTAACGTTCGGTTAAGGCATACTAGATGCGGTAAGCATCCGTGTTTTCAGGATTATTACAGGTACATATCATCGAAGGGGCACCGAAGAATATACCTGATGATAGCTTCTTCGAGATGCGGCGCGGGACGACGCGGGGGGCCATAAAAGCCCTGTAAGTATTATGTAATGAGCACATTACTGCTAAAAGCTGAATGTTTGTTGTTTTGCTTGCATGACTGATTGTGGAATTGGCTGAGCTTGTGTTCGCGTCAGGCGTGTGTGACCACCTACTATATGAAAGGACTCGCTGTTCGCCTTGCACCCCCTAGTATCATGTTTCTGATTTACAACCCCGACCGCAGGGGCGTTATGGAATTTCTGGTAAGTCGCCAGTTCTTGTAAATTCATGCATGTGAACCGATCTGAATCCAGGAAAAAAATAAATTAGCCCGGGGCATCGAAAAGATGTGCCTACAAATAAAATAAATCGGTACCTGAATACAATATAATACAATAATAGTAAAAATTTCTAACTTACGATGTTAGATACTATGATGATTCCTGGGCAATCTCGGCTGATAACACGTCCCGTGACAATTCTCTTCGTAGCAAAGAACTGCTTTCAGCTACTTTGTCAATTATCAAGTCACTATCTAAATTATTGAGCACTTTTCTCTCCACAGACATCAGCATGAGAGCCTCCAAATTTATGTCACTTAGTGTACTTCTTAACCGATGTTTTATAAATTTTAGGGTCGAAAATGAACCTTCACACGCAACTTGTGTTGTTGGTAGTATTAATAAGTATTTGTATGCTAATTTTAGGGTTTTATAAGCCTCGCTATATAAATTGTATTTGATTAGAACCTTTTAACAACAGATCGTACAATGTTTGCAACTTGTACACTTTGCACTAACAAAATATTCTTTGTCGACTCATCTGATGACGTCGTTTCCTTTTGTATTGTATATTCGTCAATAGCGGAATTTTTTATTGTATCCCAACTATTGGCAAAGTTAATCAGTTCAACCAACTTACTGAAGGCGTTTGGTGGAATAGGGGTATCTTTTAATTCTTTAAAATTAGAGGGCGATAGAATATTAAGATCGAAGTAGAGTTCTCTGTTTTTCTGGAATCTGGAATCCATGCTTTCAATGACACGATCCAAAATAAAATTGTGGACTTCAACAGTGAAATTTGAAAAATCATTTTCAATCGGATTATCACGAGACAATTCACCAGGCATTGTTTTTACTCTCCTGGATCGTTTCGCAGAAAAATTATGTTCCAATAGCACATCTGCACCTCTAGAATCAAATTCGTTTTCGGCCCAGTCAATAAAGTTATCTGCTTCTAACTTAATGCTAGTCATATCTTTTTGAATGGATCTAAGTTGAACAAGAGCGGCAGAAATCAATTGTTGACTTTTTAAGACATCTAATCCGCTAGTTTGTAAATATTTAGACGCGGGTTCAGTAATACTAAATACTCGAAGATAAATCTGTGCAATCAAAATTGTTTCATATTTTAATCATTGTTCCTTTAAATTTCTGGCTTTCGCTCTAACATCGGGAGTTATATCTTAAGTTTCTTCAATTTTGATTAGTGTTATTATTATTTCTACTAACAACGCTGAGGTTTGAACCTTATATTTTCCAAAAACCCATATTAAAGCTTTGTTTTTTGACCACCATCTCGTTTCACCAATTGTTTGCAATCTCTTGTTGAGTTGATTTGTTTCCCGATCACGCCACATGTCCATTCTCTTATGGGATTCTTTAAAGAAAACTGCGAAACTGTTCAATAGATTGAAAAACGCAGGTGCTGCAATTGGAGCCTTGGTGGCATCACTTAATACCAAGTTCAACACATGACTGTAACACCATACATAAACTTGTCCAGGAGAATTTTCACTTAACCAAGCCGTAAAGCCATTATATTGGCCTCTCATATTTGCTGCACCATCGGTGGCATTTCCTATGCAATTTTTGACATTCAAATTATTGTTATCTATGACTTTCTGGACTAAATTCGTGAAACCTTGTCCTGAAGAATCATTGCAGCATTCTACAGCAAGCAGGCGTTCTTTAATATCATCATCTAACACATATCTAATAATTATGGAACATTGATCTTTAACCGATATATCTTGCGTGGTGTCAAGTTCCACAGAAAACAATTTTGCTTTTCTAATTTCAGTTGCTAGACTATCTTTAATTAATGAGGAAATTGTTCGAATAATAAGACCTATATTGTGTTATTTGACAAAAGTGTCAGCAAATTTTCCCTACTCCAGCTAAAATGTAGTTAATATTAGAAAATAATCTGTATAGAAAAACCCATTTTTTAGTTCCATAATAAAATAACAACTAAGAAACTATAATATATTTATTAACAATGACAACTTTTTTCTGACAAAATCTAATATATACAATATATTTAAAATATTAAGTCTTACATTTTAATGGTAATAAGCAAGAACTATGTATGTACCTATCTGCAATAATAGCTTCACAGCATTTATTGAATTGTTACATATCCTTGTTCAACTGCTTTGTGTTTCCTTGCCACAGTTTACCTTCAAGTAATGTATAATAGTAAGGAAGAAAGAAGAGATAAAGAAGTATTTTAACATAATTGCAAATAACATTCTTGAATTTTATACAACTGAAGGTTATTATTGTAATGTATGTTGTTAATCTTATTAGGACGTCATAGATATTTCCTTTATATGATATGATTCACAAAAATCTTGATTTGTAAACAATGCTTCCTTTCGTACAATAAGCTTAGAATTGTATGTTATACATTTACTGCAACTACAACATGATTGTTCATAATTTATGAACGAGTTTTTCTGCGATTATGCAAACACATGTCATTATTTACTCATTTCAGCAAAAAAGTAACCCTTACTGTACTTCATCAATAGTAGGTACCACTGAAAAAAGTATACAGAAATACAAATCACAAACTTCTATTGGCGTGATATTTTTATGATAATCAGATAAACACATTTCATTGGCACAACCGTGTACAACAAGCGCCATTAAAAGGTTTTTCAGTACACTACGTAGAGTAAAAACCTGATTGTGGTCAACAATGTCAGAAGACCGCCTTAGTGCAAGCTGTGTGTACACAAAAAAATTGTGCTAGAAAAAAGGAAATTGCGTGTATACATGTTTGCTTTTAAGCTTAGTAAAACTTGGACTACTGTCATTCACGGTCTAAAGCATCATAACCACCGCCAGAGTACCTCACTACTTTCCACGAATGATACGTGAAGCCATATAAATAGAAAAACATTCAAATAATATAAACTGGAAAGATGGTTTTAGGATTAGTAACATTTGGACTCCTGTCATTCACGGCTTAAAGCATAATAACCACCGCCAGACTATTTGCCAGAGTACCACACTACTTTTCACAAATGATATGTGCAGCCATAGAAATAGAAAAACATCCAAATAATATAAACAGGAAAGATGGTTTTAGGCTTAGTAAAACTTGGACTTCCGTTATTCACGGTCTAAAGTAGGGTTGCCAGATTTAAAAGGCCTTTATATAGGAGAAGGTAAAAAAATATATAGGAGATTTCGAAAATATATAGGAGACATCTTTATTATAAACTTTACAAACTTTGAATAAATGAAACAATATTTCACAAAATAAAAAAATATACTCGAAATAATATCCATCACCCATGCTAGGTATATTGTTGGTTGGTTTGTACCTTTTTTAATAATACCTTTTTAGTTTTTATAGAATTACAGAATTCTGTACAATTTAATTCAAAATTTACTGTTATCAGTAATTCTGATTTAATTAAATCTACTGAAACGCGATTTCTAACATCGCTGCACTTATTTCCCATTATACTAAAAACCTTTTCTACAAAGGCCGAGGTTGCAGGAATACTGAAAATAAATGACATAAAAATAGCAATATTTGGAATTTCCTCAGTTTTTTCCAAAATAATGAGCCATTTTTCCACTGTTTAGCTGCAAACTCATTACCCGAGTTAGACCTTGTCCTGCGATTGAAAATTCTTTTAAATAAATTTTACATTTCGCAGTTGACTTCGTTTTTGTACCTGTTAACCCTTTAAAACTTTGTTCCCATTCTTTTCGATAGCTGCTGGAATATTTTTTAGTTTTCTTTTTGGGTGGAGTGTTTGCACCACTAGCACAACCACAACCAGTTCCACCAGTACCACTGTCGTCAAATCAAAATCAGAATGATTGAACATTTTCTACTGTTACCTATCAATTATTATTAGTAATTTACGATACAAGTGCGTAAAGCTACTCTTTAGGCACGAGTGGGGTAGAGTTAAAACGAGAGTGAGCGAGCGTTTTAAGCCCCGCGAGTGACTAAAGATGCTTTACGCATGTGTATCGTACAATATTTTATCTACCAAACACGGTAAATATAAATGTTTTTTTTATTGTAAATTAGGATTACCAGCAACCGGTCGTAATTTTGCGTGTTTTAAAAATTTTAAAACACGTTGCTACTGACAACGTGCATAATAAAAATCTTTTAAACACGTTACTACTGACGACGCAAACTAATGAAAACATGTTATTAAACAGTCGTTTTACAAACTTAAAACTGCTAACTAAAAGTCAATTTTACACACTGTCGTAGATAAAAAATAATAACAAACCGATTCCGACATTAACAAAAAATTAATGTTGGTTGACGAGTTTGGCACGTTCGGTATGGTCGCTGACTGCGCAATTGCGCCGCCTACCCTCAGCCCAAATTTTCGAAATTTAGATATTTATTATTATTTTATAGAACAATTTTACTGGTTATTGGAAATATAGGAGATTTCACTTTGTTTATAGGATATAGGAGATTGCGACAAAATATAGGAGCCTCCTATTAAATATAGGAGGTCTGGAAACCCTAGTCTAAAGCGTCATAACCACCGCCAGAGTACCTCACTACTTTCCAAGAATGATACGTGGAGCCATATAAATAGAAAAACATCCAAATAGTGTAAACTGGAAAGATGGCTTTAGGCTTAGTAAAACTTGGGACTCTTATCATTCACGGTCTAAAGCGTCATAACCACCGCCAGACTATTTGCCAGAATACCACACTACTTTTCACGAATGTTACGTGAAGCCACAGAAATAGAAAAACATCCAAATAATATAAACAGGAAAGATGGTTTTAGGCTTAGTAAAACTTGGACTCATGTCATTCACGATCTAAAGCATCATAACCACTGCTCGTCAGCCGGTTACGCGCCGCTGACTAAAGCGCATTGGGCTTCTAGGACTAATCAGCGTTACGGCGTTCTGTACGCCTGACACAGAGTGAAATGCATTCACGCCGATATCCAGCTGTTAGAGCAATTTTGACTCTGATGATGCGAGCTGCAATGTTTTGCGAAACGTTAGTCTATATGGGTGTTCACAAGGTACTCTAATAACACGGACCAAATCATGGGTGGCTATAAAAGTTCACGAGCCGTCAAACAGCATAACCATCACACAAACCCTTGCTTGAGTTTCTAAGGTGTTAGGCATATTAAGCGAAAATAGTGGGTGTTTATCTAAAAAGACAGCGCGGTTTAAGCCGAAATTTAATTCCAATATTGACAATTCGAGTCATCGCGAAATCCTCAAACATTATATCATTAGTGCATTTACGACCAAGCCTACCTGCAAATGAAACTCTACAGTAAAACGGGCTAAGTAACAAGAGGGGTAAGACCAAGACAACATGTCTCAAAAGCTATTTACGGCAACATTAGAAGATGCCCTGAAGCAAATAAACTGAAATCGAAAAAACTGTTTAGTATTTGCAATATCTAAATCCTAACAAAACAAAATACCTAAACGTCAAACTAAATTGACGAAACGGGTAGTATTATAATAGAGAACGAAAACATAGAGAGGCTTACACAATAGGTACACTTAATTTAGACAAACCATAACAATGGAAAACGGAACCCAAAAACTAGGCATCCGCTCGAAACTGAGGCTCACGTGGGCCGCTTTTGTAAATTAGAGATATATTTCAAATGGAATGGCCAATAAAATTAAAAACGGATTTGTATAACCAGTGCATACTGCCCGTAACTACCTACGGAGCTGATACTTGCATCTTTACTATAGTTATAATAAATAAACTTAAAACTAACAAATGTGCAATAGAAAGTAAAATCCTTGGAATGACCTTGAGAAAACGCAAAACAAATGAATGGATAAGGGAAAGAACGAGGGTACAGAACATAATTGGAGAAGTGGTAGCACTGAAGTGGAAATGGGCAGTGCATGTTGCAAGGGGACAGGAAAAATGAAGTAATAGGATCATCATATGGTGACCATGGAGAACGTAGATGTGTAGGGCGTCCCCAGATCCGCTGGGTAGATGATACAAAGCGTATAGCGGGTCTGAATTGGTAGAATGTCGCACAACTCCAAACAAGATGGAGGAATTTGAAGGAGGTCTATATCATTAAGGTAGAGAACGGTTAGAAAAGAAGAAGAAGAAGAAGGTGTCCCATTTACTCCATTTATGATTCTGAGCAGGCTTTGAATAGGAGTATTTTTATCAGTGTACCAAAGATGTACGTAGTTACAAAAAGATCAGTTTATAACTCGTGAAAAGTACTTTTTGCTACACGCTCCGCAAAATTACACTTTAACAGGCTCCTTTGAGTCCGCAAAATGACACTTTAATAGGCTTCTTTAACTCCGCAAAATGCTATTTTAGCAGACTAGCCGAATAGTACCTTAATGGATTTTTTCTACGATCGTGTCAAAATGACAACTTTTTGCACAGTTTCTAGTGTCAAAAGTGCCGTTTGTAGCACTCTTAATATTAGCACTCGAATTACGTCTTTTTACCACGTTGCCATTGGAGGAGTGTTTTAATAATTTATTAAAACACGCTTTGCCGTAAGTTTGAATATCAACGTAACCTAGAATATCTAACCCAATGTGACGGAAAAAGTGTCACCGAACTAAGTTTTTATATTTCTGCTACGATCGTAGAAAAAATAGCGTGTCGTGCTTTGAAACTTGTGGCACGTGCTTTAAAGGCGTACTTATACACTAGTATCATAATATACTATTATTTGAAATCGGCATTAAAGTAGGTACCTCGAAATTGTCATTAAAATACGAGAAATCGGCATTAAAGTAATCCATTGTTTTACGACTTTTTTGTAGGTGGCGAGGCGACAGATAAACGTCAACGGACGTTAACATAACCTACAAATGTTTGTTAAAATGTTGTAATTTCACGATTTCTCTATTTCAAATAAAACATAATGTATTCTTCGGCACTGAAGTTCCTTTTTATCCCTCATGTGGTTTATTTGCCTTACCCTACGAGCCTCGGCAACTAAATCCATATTCGGGATAAAAAGTTAAACTTCAGTGCCTTGGTATACAAACTACTATTAGCGGACTGAGTTGAATACTTTAATGGGTTTTAGCGGACTGAAAGGTAACTTAGTAATACATTAGAAACGTGATTTTTTTAAATTGAAAATAATTTAAATTTTTTTTACTTATAGCAGACAATTTGCAGAACTGATACCAAAAAATGTTGTATGCATCACGTACCATTGCTTGCATAGAAAAGTGGGACAGCTAGTTTTAGGTTGGTTATACAACGTATGTATAATATGTTGGTGGCACTGTAAGTCTATGTCAAATTCGAGGTTAGCAGGTTAGGTTTTGTGTCAGTTCGTGTCAACGCTCACGGCAAACCAAACCTGATAACCTAGAATTTGTTTAAAGAATTTTACAGAATGAGCCAGCAAAACCTTTACCGTTTACTGTAATTGGTTAAACCATTGATTAAAAAAAGAAACTTGCAGAAAACCTGTAGGTCCGGAAGAACGAATTCTAATAACATTAAGGTGAACTAATTTTCTATTAACAATTATTAATACAAAGCAACATTGTCTAATGGTAAAATACCAAGGTTATACATGATGGTCGTGAAAGTTGGGATCTAATTTTACCAGCATTAACTACATAAAACGTAGTGAAGATTTTTCAAATAGGTATGTTTTTTCCAAAGAGCTGGCTATATGGAGATGGTGGTGGTGGCAGGTTACACAGCAACTCGTGACTGTTTCTGGCATTAACATAACGTCCAATAAAATCCATTTTTTTTAAATAACTTCTTAGCACCAATTTCAGATGGGGGTAATTTTATCGATTCTGTATATGTTATACGCAGTGTTCTCCATATCTTTACATTCTTGAGCTAAAACAAAAATACAATCAATTTAAATACAATACAAAGATTATATACTGATTTCAACCAACTGAGATATAGTTTTATGAGAAGAGTTTCAACGATTGCACAGCTGATCGTAGAAACATGCATTGCCATATGGACTTGTCTTCAGCCTCTACTAGGTGAGTTTTTTTAAATGTTACAAGGCAATATCTCGAAAACTCTAATTATCCCCCTTCTCTATTTTGAGGGGTAGGGGTAACTTTGGAATTTTAAATAGGGTGATATACTTTTGTTTATAAAATTTGAATCACGCAAAAAACTACGTATGTGTACAAAACATTTTTGAATTTGCTGTTTCGGTTACGGAATGGATACACGTGCTGGTATAGTATGCGTTAATGAAACAAGTTTCCTGTTTCATGTAACGAGTTTCACCAAATTTCTTTCTCCAGTGTGTAATCGGCCTATAAGATTCCGCGCTTAATATCGAACAACATCAAGTTGACTAATAATTATTTATCCTAGTTTTAATCCAGTTTAAATGGACATCTTGAATTCTCTTTAAAAATACAATTGACTAGCATACAATCTCCAAACAGCGAATTTCACACACATATTGATTTTAAGGTTCTTCCGATAATTATAACGTTTTTCCCACTTTCCAACCCCCAAATTCAACTGGACCGCAAAATTCCCACATCCCGAATTCTCTTAAAAAATAAAAACACTAGTAGAAAGTCTCCAAACAAATTATTTTACACAAATATCAATTTTAAGGTTTTTCTGATAATTATAACGTTTCCCCATTTTGTAACCCCTAAATCTACCTGGACCCAAAAATTCCCACACCAGAAATGCTCTTAAAAAATACAATTGACAAGTAGAAAGTCTTCAAACAGCGAATTTCTCACAACTAATAATTTTAAGTTTTTTTATAATTCCCACATCTCGAATTCTCTTAAAATATACAACTGACCAACAGAAAGTCTCCAAACAACGAATTTCACACAAATGTTAATTTCCAAGTTTTGCTGATAATTATAACGGTTTTTCCCATTTTGCAACCCCCAAATCCATCTGGGATGCAAAATTTCCACATCCCGAGTTCTCCTAAAAAATACAATCGACCCGTATAGAGTCACCAAACACAAATATTGATTTTAAGGTTTTTCTGATAGCTTAATGTTTTCCCTATTTTTAAACCTCCAAATCCACATGGGCTGCAAAATTTTCGAGTTCTCTTAAAAAATACAGTCGACTCGTATAAAGTCACCAAACAGCAAATTTCACACAAATATTGATTTTAAGGTTTTTCTGATAGTTATAATATTTTCCCCATTTAGCAACCCCCAAATTCACATATGGGTCGCATAATTCCCACATCCCGAATTCTCTTAAAATATACACTTGACCAATAGAAAGTCTCCAAACAGCGAATTTTACACAAATGTTAATTTTCAAGTGTTTCTCATAATTATAACGTTTTCCCCATTTTGCAACCCCCAAATCCACATGGGCTGCCAATTTCCCACGTCCCAAATTCTCTTAAAAGATAAAATAGACCAGCAGAAAGTCTCCAAACAGCGCATTTCGCACACATATTATTTTTACAATTTTTCTGGTAATTATAATAGTTTCCCTATTTTGCAACCCCTAAATAAACCTGTGCCGCAAAATTCTTAGAAACCCACAGATTCATCCACATACTGCCAAAAACAAAATTCGACATTTTTTTCCTTTCCCCTGTTTATGTGAATATCTAATTTGCTACAACTGCACCTCAGCCTTCTACCCCTGTAATTTCGCTCCCGTGCATAGCAGACCCCAAAAACCAGCCAGTACGATGAGCGTTGGTTCATCCTCTTTCCAACTACCCTCAAATCATATTTGGATCTCTCAAAAAGTATGCGATGTAACAGCACCGAACGCTTTCGTGTTCAAAAAATCGTTTTAACTCCCGTATTTTCACCCCCTCGAATCTTACATTTTCACAACCTATTCAGAAAGTTTGCTCTTGACGAGATCTTCAAAATGACACTAACAACATTTCCCTGCAATACGCACAGCTTGCAAAAATTCGCGGAAACTGCGCATTTTCCAAGCGTCACACAAATCACTAAAAGAGCACCGTACTAGTGTCACATCTCCAACCTTTATTTGTATTAAAAGGTAAAAAAATCAAAGTTAGCTTTGAAAATGCTGTTATTAGCAATCTGTCACTCGCATATTAGCCAAAAGTTAAACTTTTCGCAATAATTAGTTTAACAATGGTACATTTAAGTGAAACTGAGCGTATAGGCGGAAAATAACTAACAATAGATAAAGACAACATTTCCAAGGCTAACTAAACTTTACATTTTTTCAAATTTGGTTAAGTAGTTCGATAAATTTTTTTTAAAGTTTCGATTAAAATAAGATATACATGTGTTACACCACTGAATTCAGAAAATAATACTCTTTTCAAAAATACTAAATTTGACTCTGCGTGCCATTTAAAAAATTAAGTTAGCCGTTATCCCCAGAACAAATAAAGATAGAAATTTGAAAAAACATTTTAGAGGATGGAATTTAAATACTTTTAACCATATACTAAATTTCAACAAGTTTTGATGAACAGTTTTCATAATATTTAACTGTATCCATACTTTTTAACGACCCTGTATATATTGATATAGTATTGACTCTACATTGCACGCCAATATTTAGGTAATAGCTGTTTTACTACTAAGAATATTTTAAATAAGATATTTGCCCTAATTCAAATTTATTTAATCAAATTATTTATTTGATTTACTAGCTCAAGTAATAGAATAATTCCTTTTAAAACTCATATTTGTAAAAATGGTTTGTTTTAATAAAAAGTTATGTCAGAATTATGTGATACCTCTCAAATGTCACTCTCAGACAATTAATATGACATATAAGCTGAATTCATATCCTCACAATACATGTTAGTTTAAATATGTGAATAAACGTAAGTATTTATGTACAATAATTATTGCTTCAATGTTAAAATTGATTAATGTTTATTTTACATATACCTGGTTATCTTTCCTTAATTGAACTGTTTCAGTTCTCTTGTCGAGTCGTACACATGCAACCAGCTTATTCTGCCACTTATGTTTATATGTACAAAATTCCTACTTCAGTTTGAAGCCACAGCGTCACTATTGAAGTCTTACACACCAATTCCAAAAACTAATCAGC
The DNA here is from genome assembly GCA_940337035.1 of Agriotes lineatus. Classification (NCBI taxonomy): domain Eukaryota; kingdom Metazoa; phylum Arthropoda; class Insecta; order Coleoptera; family Elateridae; genus Agriotes; species Agriotes lineatus. The sequence continues at coordinate 146,657 of CALNHX010001593.1, read as the reverse complement.
TCTCCCAGATGGTAAATCCTTTATAGCACATCCAACAACAATTCCAAGTTGTCTTCCCCCTTACAGGAACTCGCATGGAATACAACCAATTAACTCAAATTCAGAAATATTTCTTTAATGATGACTTTGCGACAGCATACCCAATTCAAAACCACATGACATGTATCTACCTTAACTGAGACTCGTATGAAATCCAACCAGCAATCAAAGGTCCAGATTTTATTTATACCTATTCAAACCAGTTACAGATATTGCAATGGTATTTAGCCCTCCACTCAGCTCTGGTGGCAGTGCAAGAAAATTAAGAATCAAGTCACAAAAGCACAGAGTTGAGGTAATGCATACAACTGAGAAATTTCACATAATTTGTCAAATCGTAATCACACTCGCAAAAATGGCCAATAACATTGAATGTATTTGAATGAGCAGACAAGTATTGAAACTCAATTTTCATGTATTGGAGTCAGTAATATAATTTTATTTAAGCACAATATAAAAGGTTTGGGCAAAGTAGAAGCCGAATCAAAATTTAATAAAACTGGCACAGAAAGTTCAAAATATGCACAGCTTAAAATAAAGCGTAGAAAGTAAAATAATTAGAAAATGGACATTTCATGAGCCTTTTAAGATAAAGGTAAGGAAAAGGATGATCAGAGAAGGATAATGCAAAGAGCATAGAAAAGCCAGGCAAATCAAATATTACATGCAGCAACAAGACTTGGAAATTTGAAGAAAATCATACAGTGGCAGAAAAATTGCTTAAATTCAGACAGCAGGATATAAAACAATATTGGTGTTTAAAAAAACGAAGCAGTGTAGTGACAAAAATGGGCAGTTAAGTGTAATAAAATGAAGTGAGTAGCGCTGTAAGACTATGAAAAATCAGAAATTCAAAGAACAATTAATTTAAGATTTATAATATCGTAAATAGCATTCTGAATTGGCGAACCCAGAAATAAATAATTAATCAGTCAAAATTTGATTGCAACAAGATTCTAAAAATAGTTGTGTGGTGAACTTTATGCATTAATTAGTTATATTACATTTACAATAATAATAGTATCAAAGTCACTGTCATAGCATAAATATATCCACCTTGACAGCAACTTGAAACGCAGCTCTTTCAATCACTCAGGTTCAAACGAATTCACCTCACCAATTCCAATATTCTTAATTCTTATTTAATTAGTAAAATGGTCTTTTTCTCCCTGTTATAGTTTGTTTTTATTTTAAAATTCGCAAATATTCCTTTTATTTTCACTACATTTAGTCTTTTGCACCCTTGTCAATTATACCAAAAATATTATTAATTATAAATGGGTTTTATTCCTTATTTTTATCGATACAAAATAGATTATGTACATTTCAGAATTCTAAAATCGGTTGTTATTAATAATTAATATTTCACTATAGTAATCCTCATTTTACACAATATGTTTTAAAACTACCATTCTGGATTAATTTTAACTACATACAGTATATTTTTGTTCTGACAATCTTATATGTAACTTATTCAAATATGAATTCAGTTTAGAACTTTCATACTTCTTCAAACTAACTTATAGTTTGTAATAATTATTAATTACTTTTTAATCATAAATTGCTTTCTATTAATTGTGAATATTAAATGTATTTTCTGATTTGAATTTTATATCTAATTTCTTAATAAATTTTGAATAGTTGATCTGTTATTGTTTGTCAAACTTTACCCTTGTATTTTTAATACTTAGTTTTTCTATCCATAAACACTTTTCTTCCTAGAAATTAACTTTTAACAATAAATCAGCAGTCCTGATAGACAACTATCACAATATAATATCTTAAAAATATCCAATCAAATTGAAAATTCTAGGAATTACGACCAATAGTCCATTTACTAAAGGAAAAAAGTTCTAACTTCGTTGACTTAAAACGGATTTAGATTTTTTTTTATTATTTCGGAAAAAGTTTATAGAAAAGCTCCTCATAGCTGAGAAGGTGTGCTTTTTATTTTTCCTATTGTGATTAACAAATAAGCGTTTTTTAATATATTCTTAATTAAAAACATATATAATCTCTTTATTTATTTAAACCATAGCCTGACATTTGATAACATAAGGTTTTTGGGTTCACAGATTACGAATCTGGCCTCACAATTGGTGTAAAAACAAAAATGGCGTCTACAAAATGGCGCCGAAGGTCTAATTTTTTTTTTAAATTAGATGTCTAGCGGTTTTTGGGGTTGCTGATTACGAATTGGACATTAAATCTCAACTAAAATAAAGAAAATTCTTATTTGGACTTTATTTCTTACCTATATAGAGTTTTTTGGGTCGCTGATCTCAAATTTTATATTAAAACTAGCTGTTACCCGCGAATTCGTACGCATGAGATTCGTTATTTGTGTATTAAATAATGACTAATTATTTCCTGTCATCCCATCCCATCCCACCCCATCCCATCTCCGTCCCCGTCACCATCCCGTCCCGTCCCGTCCCATCCCGCCCCGTTCCCTCCCTTCCCTCCCATTTCATCCCATCCCATCCCTTCCCGTCCCGTCCCGCCCCGTCCTGCCCCGTTCCCTCCCATTCCATCCCTTCCCCTCCCGTCCCGTCCCGTTCCGTCATTTCCTATTTTCACCTTCAGGGGACAAATTTCCAAAAACTTTGAATGACAGTTCAAAATTTGATCTTACAAAATTCCAACCCTTTTTTACCCAATTAGGGGTTGAATTTTCAAAAATCTTTTCTTAGCGGATGCCTACTCCCCACGATACAAGTGTATCGTGCTACTCCCTATGAGAAATCTGCCTGCCAAATTTCAAATGCCATTTTTGCAATCAACGTCCCAAAAACCTCAATAACGACACCCATATCGATTTTTAGGCTTATTTACCCCATTTCACCCCCTAAGGGGTTGATTTTCGGAAAATCACAAAATACGTGTTTGCTTATTTGTTTTTAGGAGTACTTCTACGAAGTTTCAAGTCGAAATGTCTATTTAATATTATTCTTCCATACAAAATTGGAACCCCCATTTTACCCCTTTAGAAGTTGAATTTCGAAATATCCTTGCTTATTCCTTGTATATCATAAAGGGAACCTCTGTACAAAATTTCAGCTTTCTAAATCCAAGCGTTTGGGGTGGGCATTGATGAATGAGTGAGTGAGTCAGAACTTTTAGAAATATATATAAGATTTATCAAAAATGAAAAATAACGTCTTTTAAAACGGCAAAATAGCTTCATTTTTGAATTCCGCGCGTTGGCTCTTTCTAGGGGTTTTGGACACAGTGATTATAAATATAGCATTAAAAAGTTAATTTTTATTCTATACGATTATTATTATTATTATTATTATTAATAATAAAAGAATTGCCACACAAAGGAATCGTTATGATGGTCCAACTCTTCAATGCAGTATTAAGACACGGCTATTTCCCAGTACAATGGAAGGTTGCCGAAGTGATACTTGTACAGAAGCCAGGAAAACCACCAAATCTCCCCACATCATATCGCCCAATCAGCCTTTTACCAATAATGTCGAAGATACTAGAAAAGCTACTGGCAAAAAGACTGATGAAAATAGTTACAAAGAAAAATCTTGTGCCAGAGCATCAATTTGGATTCAGGAGATACCATTCAACCATCGAACAAGTTCACCGAGTGGTAGCCACAATAAACGAAACCTTTGAGGCAGAGCCTATTGCGCAGCGGTGTTTCTTGATGTGAGTCAAACTTTTGACAAAGTTTGGCATCAAGGATTACTATTCAAACTAAAACAAAAACTACCAACAGCTATGTATAACATCCTCAAATCTTACCTGGAAGAAAGGCTTTTTCGGGTGGGGTTCGAAGCCGAAATACCAACAGTCCATCCCATAACAGCTGGCGTACCACAAGGCAGTGTCTTAGGGCCAATTCTCTATCTACTATATACAGCAGACCTTCCAGTAGACGAAAATGTAACCACTTTGACATTTGCAGACGATACTGCAATCTTAGCAACAAGTAAAGATCCCGTAGAAGCGCAAAGATTACTACAAAACAATATAAATCAAATCGCTCAATGGACAAATAAATGGCGCATCAAGATTAACGACACAAAGTCAGCGTATATCGTTTTTACAAAATGCCGTGGACAGGCGCCACCGGTAATGATAAATAACAAGGCAATTCCTACTGTAAATGACGTAAAATACTTAGGCTTGCATTTGGATAAAGGTTTAACATGGCAAACACACATTTGGAAGAAGCGTAAGCAACTTGGTGCAAAATTCCGCAAGCACTATTGGCTCCTTGGACGCAAGTCACAGTTGTCCCTCCGCAACAAATTATTAGCTTATAACACCATTTTCAAACCGGTGTGGACCTACGGGCTTCAACTCTGGGGAACAGCCTGAAAATCAAATACAGCTATCATAGAGCGTTTTCAATCAAAGGTGCTTCGTGCAATGATTAATGCTCCCTGGTTTGTAATTGTAACCAACGAAGACATTTACCACGACCTAGAAGTGCCCACTGTTAGTGATTTAATTATGCAGTGTAGTTCAAAATACTTGCAACGATTAGAAACACACCCTAATACATTAGCAATAAATTTACTAGACAATAGTCAACAGACTAGGAGACTAAAACAAAAAACACCACTGGATCTTGTGCATCAATCGTATACATTATAATAAACATTATCACTATTAATAATATAGCCAATACTGAATGATATAGGCCCACTTACGCCCGGCCCACTTGCGCTCATCGCCATTTTCGACCCATTTGCGCCCCAGAAGAATGTCAACGGTAATTAAGGTCTCATTTGCCTCCAGGCTTGCATCTCATTAGTCATGAGGACACCCGAACTTAGCCGACTGACTAGTGCGGCGGTCTTCTACCTGCAAATTAGTTATTATAAAAGCACAAAATTTAACAAATTTTCCCTTAGCTGCCCTAACTTTTATGCGTTTCTGTTGGTACTTTAATGTTTGTGTTTATTTGAGATTTATTTTAAAAGTTTGCAAGTTTTTGCACTGGTATCAAATTTATTGATTAATAATTCAGATTATTAGATTAGCGTATTTTATAAGCGTGTCAGTGACACCTAGGTTTTAAACATAATGTTATAGGAATTCAACAATATAAAGGGTGTTTTTTTAGAGGGATACAACTTTAAATTGAAATAAAACACAGAAAGATGTTTTTAATATCCATGAAATTGGCTTTATCTGAAAGATAATTTTATGGCATTTATGTTTGAATATGATTTCGGGCATGTGACCGCCGCGATTGGCGTATACATGACGTAATCTGAAGGTCCAATTTTCACACACTCTTTTCGCAGTAAATCACAAAATGGATCCACGAAATGGATCTGTTAACTGGCCACCTCTTTCGTGTGATTTGACGCCGTTAGATTATTTTCTTTGAGGATATGTAAAGTCGCATGTCTACGTCGATAAACCGGAAACAATTGAGCACTTGGAAGCCAACATTCGAGGCGTTATTGCCGAAATACAGCCTGATTTACTGCGAAGAGTGTGTGAAAATTGGACCTCCAGATTACGTCATGTACACGCCAGCCGCGGCGGTCACATGCCAGAAATCATATTCAAACATAAATGCCATAAAATTATCTTTCAGATAAAGCCAATTTCATGGATATTAAAAACATCTTTCTGTATTTTATTTCAATTTAAAGTTGTATCCCTCCAAAAAAAACACCCTTCACTAAGTAACTTTTTATACTCGTATTTTATATAGTTCTCCATTAACTTTTAGAAAATAAATGAAGGAGTTACTTAGTAGAGGATAGGGCGGATAGGTTAACAAAGGTTGTACCATTTATAACTTTTTTTAATAGTTTTTGTCAACTAAGGTCTTTCTATTTTAGTTGACCTTCGCCGTGTTTCATTTAGTATAAAAAGAATTTATGGTTTATTTGGTAGAATAAAGACAATATTATTATTAAATACTCGATTATTGTTTATTGAATCTGGTTTGGAAAGAATTTTAAGAATATTTTCAGTTTTTGAAAAAACAAGTAGGCCTTCACAGGGAAGTGAAAACTATCTTATTTTCACTTGAACTACTCTTTTTGTTCATGATATAGCAAAATTTTATTAAGAAAAGTTGTTCAGAATAAGATATTGTGGCCCTATACAAAATTTCAGAAAGATCTGCCGACTTAGAAAAACCCGTTATTTTTTAGATTATTTTTTTCCAATTATAAATCTTTAAAGTCTTCACACAAAACAAAATTAAATTTTAATATTAAGTCTTGGTATACGAAATTTTGAAACATATTTAAAAAATTGAAAAATTTATTTTTAGTTAAAGTGACAAAAATTACGTGTTTTCTGGCCTTGAGATTGTTCAGTTAGCTAAAGATAACACACTCTAAAAAAATCTTATCGAAATCTTACTTAATTTCCGAGAAATAGCACTTTTTGGATTTTGACAATTTCGAAAAACTCAATTTTCTAAATAAATAAAAATCACTGGGTATATCTGATAGGGCTAAATAAGTTTTTAGACAAGCACAAATTATTGACTTAAAAAGTTTTTTTGACAAACCTAAATGGCTATTTTTGTATCTAGAATGCGAAATGTTACTTTTGCGTTCGAGAATGGAAGTTATTTTGCCGAGCTTTGGCGAGGCAAAATACCCATTCGAGAACGCAAAAGCATTTCGCATTCGAGATGCAGACAATGATTTTTCGAAAACTGTAATAAAACTAAGTAGTAGGAGAATAAAAAAAATTAAATAAGGTAACTGTCAACGTTAATTGACAATTTTATATTTCATAAACGATTCATTTATGTTTGAACCACGGCCTGCTGAATTGTTTGACAAACGTCAAAGTGACGTATAAATTTAACTGACTGCAGTATCGGCACCTTCAATTTACATGTAGTACAACATAAATTAGTCATGTTTATAATAGTTTATAATAGTTATTAGTATCTATTGAAATTTTAAATTACTTAATATAAAACTAATGTGGGTTACTTAATTAATAAAATCAAAAATATCTTCCTAAAAAATTACAAATTTTTTGACATTTCTTTTATGTTCTAGAACGCAAAAGAGTTTTGCGTTCTAGAACATAAAAGTATTTCGCTGTTAAGTGACAAAAAAGAATCACTTTGCTTACTGAGAATTTAACGAAAATGTCAACATTTGATGACAGTTTTCGAAAAATAAGTTTTTTTCTATATTAGGTCGACTTTTTGGCGGACACTGTATAAGTGTATGTGTAAAATGTTTTCGTTTGGCTCGGAATTTGTTCCGCAGACTGACACAAAACTACTGTAATTACCGATTTCAACAAAATTTTCTCTAAAAATTGTTTGGATCCTAACTTAGACTCAGATTTTGGAAGTAATTAAAAAACTGTAAGGCCAATAACAGTAGCGTCAAAATAAAAAACAGCATAGATTAAATTTTGGTTATATTTTTTTATTAAAAAGTGAACCACACATTCTTGGGACGCTGTATTGTCTGTTATGTTACGAATAATAGCGACTTAAAAGCTTTTAGCATAGGCTAATAATTCCTTAGACCTCTAACCTAAATGCAAGGCCGGTCACGGCAAAGATATTGTAAGAATCGTATAGCAGATGGCGCTGGATGCTTGTTTCTCTAGTTACTGTAGTGCACCAGGTACACATTCAAAAGAAAACTAAGCACCACTTATCTGAGAAGCTTTGACCAGTGTTATCTTTTATAACAGGTAGAGAGATATTAGTCACAACTCATTACGGCCGGCGTCGCAAATACTTTTACCTGTTGTAGAAATGGTCCTCAACTAGAAAATGTGACTAAGAACACCAAAAATAAATAAAAATTTACAAATATTATATTTATTTATATACATATGTATTGTGTATAAAGGAATACTACAGAAGTAAATATATGAGCTAGAAAAAGTTAGTTTTACAAATATTTCATTCGTGATGTATTTTACGAATTTTTGAATTAACTTTAAACCTATTTGTATGTTTACGAATAAATGTGGATTCCCATGTGGTTTGCTTTTGTAAGCGCACCAACAAACTATATTGAATTATAAACTTCCTATGTTCTTCGCATGATTGAATAGACGCCAGAAATGTAGGCATCAGGTTGTTTACATGATTTTCGGCAATCTTACATAAATTGGTTAATACTGCTTGCTGGCTTTTCATGTTCGGATAAAATTGTGAAAATATCTTTAAAGTTAATTGCACCACATCGTTTGTCATATTATTTGGTGGGCATAGTTTTCCAAAAACCGATATGTTACAGGGATAAGCTTTTTGCTTAATTAGTTCTGTGTCGGATCTTTTGGTTGTTCGTTTTTCACGAAGTTGTCGGGGATTTGATACACTTTTCAGTTCTCTTTCACATATACTACATTTAAATTTGTGAAGACACTTTCGCAATATAAATCCTGCTGTGTATCTCACGGCGCAATCTTCTAACGTTGCATTTTTTGTAGTAGTATTTTTCATATCTTCAGTGCTGCTACCAATTTGATAGCCATGTTCGTAAACACTTTTAGTAGTTGTCGCAACTGCAGATGTTGTAACTGGAGATGGCGTATCACGTACATTAAAAATAAATTGTTGCTCATCATCTTCACAATTAGACTTCATCGAAATCTTTTTTAAATTTGCGCAAAACAGATGCCGAAAAGAGAGCCTAAAACTTTTGGCAGTTGGGTTATCATTATTACCACCCTTTTGGCGGAATACGGCAAATGTATTTTCTAACACATCTTGCGTTAGGCGCCTTGTTAATAAAAACTCAACCTTGTAATTTTTTTTTAAATCTTTGTGCAACATTAAGCAAGCGGTAATGGATTGCGTTAATCCCTTAAAACAAGGGGGAATTTTACCCGCAGCGGTTTTGAGATGCGAAACTTCCTGTAAGGCCTTTTCTAATATTCTTTTGATGTGAATATTTTTATCTGAAAGCGGTACTCGATTTAGATTTTTTGCACGCAAATTGGAGCTGTTCAACGCATCCCATAAATCGTTTACGAATTTTGTAAAATCAGCTGTGGCGTCATATGACGATGGTAACTGTCCCATAGATATTCCTGTCCGAATGGCAGCAGTCATGGAATCGCTGAATACATTAAAGGCTAATTTACATCTCATTTTTTGGAAGTTGTTGGGAAACATATGCATGTCTGATAATTTTGGTAAAGACCTTGCCGTTTCACTATCCTTATCCAAATTGTACGTGTCTTGAATAACTTTCCACGATACTATTTTATTGCGGAATATAAAATTATTCGTAATAAGTTGGTTCCTAATGCTTTTTATTAAGTGGGGAACATCGTAAAAAAAGTAAATTTTTTCGTTCTCAATTTCTAAAACTGGATTTTCCGATGTAATATTTAATTCTGCGATTGCCGATCTATTATTTGACCCTTGATCGCATACTATAGCTTTAATTATAAACCCGCATTCCTTAAGCTTTTTAATGCAGCTAACAACCAAACTTTTTAAATTTTCAGCTTTTGTACTGTTCTCTGATGAAAAATAGGCCACTGGAATTTTCCATTTCTTGCACAAACCAGATACCATGAAGACGAGAGCTTCTGAAGCATATAAGTTACTCCTTCCTAATTCTCCCAAATCTTGAAATCCTTCGATAAGGTCATGCTTTTTGTTGTAATCAAGCTGTCTTTTTATAGCAATTTCGTCAAAAACTAAAACGCAAAGACGTTGCTGCATTGACCAGTTTCTAATTTTTATCTTCAATCGTGAAAAAATTTCGGTTGCGAATCCAGGAAGTATAACTATTTTATTCAGGTACGATTGCAACGTGGAAACGCCTGGAAGAACTATTCCCTGTTGTTGCAATTTCTTATATGAAGCAGGAGACGTAAAATAAATATTCATTGCTAAATTGATCATTTCCGGATCCCAGCGTTGTCGTGTTTTATGATTCAATTGCATTTTTAGAAACGTACTATTTTTCATTGAATTTCGGTTAATTTCAGCTGTCATTATTTTCATTCTTCGTTTTAAACGTAAAATTTCAGCCCGCTGAGCTTTTAATTTTTCCGTTTTTTTATTGTTGAGTAGTGTTTCTTTGCGATTTATTACAGGATTAAGCGATTTTTTATAATTTACTTTTAATGTTGGTGATTTAGGAGTTTCGTAATCGTAATTTAAAAGACATTGGAGCATTGGTGAAATTGGTACAGGATTCTCAGTGGCGCAAATATCGGAATTCGTCCTTATTGCTATCTTAAGGGGGATGTAAGTTTTAAAATTTTTTGATCGTCTCAAATAAAGAGATTTGTCATCGCACAAACTAGTAGGTGGTGCTGATGGTACTACACATTTGTCTAACAGTTCAGAATTGGATGATGATTGCTCTAACAATGGAATTATCTTCGTATTTCCAAAGGGCACAGGCACAGCATTATGGATTAACCGTTGCTTCAAAGTATTCGTAAAAGCAGAAATGTGAAAGTGATCTTCACAAATTTTTTGATTTTCAACTTCAGTTGGTGAATCCAGTAAACTTGTGTCACCTATATAGAAATAATAACATAAATACTTATTGTTCGTGGTTTAAGCAAAAATTAGCATCCGCGACATTTTACACGTGTTAAATTATTAAACAGGCATGATGTTTGCCTAACATATAAAATTACAGGGTGTTATGGAAATGAGTGCCATTATTTTAACCAGTGATAGAGGTCACCAAAATGAACAACTTTCCTATTAATCATTTTTCATTTAATCGCATATGTTTTCAATCATTTATCTCCCCTAAATTTAACGAGCCACTTGATACGCAAATCTAAGCTAAAGTTGAACGACACAAGTATATTAAAACTGCAAAGTTCTTGCACAAAAAACACACGTTCAATAACTTACCTACTTCAATAGATAAAGTGCGTTAGTAACAAGATGTGAACGAAAAGTGTTATCAGTACCTATGCAGTTTTTGTTGGTTTGCATATCAAAGAAATGTTGTTTGTGTTTTGCGCTATAAAATTCAAATATTATTCCATAGGGTATGCATTTTTAGAGTAAAATTGTTTTGAATTTTAACTCAGTTTTGAGGGCGTTTTCGAAAAACTGATAAATGGAGAAGTTGTTCAGTTTAACAGGTTCTATTACGTGTTAAAATATTTGCACTCATTTCCATAACACCCTGTATATGTAAGCGGAGAAAAGGAAAAAATTTTTTTTAAATAATTCTTAAAAATTATTTCTCCTAAATTTCACAAAAAATATCGCGTCGTATCAGACGGGTCTTACTTGAATTTTGATAATTATGACCTTTTTTGTGTGCGCTTTTCCGTTGGTCTTTTTTCCGTAATTCTTTTTCTAGCGTTTTTTTTTGCGTAGATTCAAAAATAACGTATATATTAAGCTTACCTCCAGAATTTACAATCCACTGCTTACACCGTTTTTCATCTTTAATGGGAAATGTGAACATATGTAATCCTGGGTTGGTTCTTCGACTCTTCCTGCAATTTTTGTACGCACACCTATTGCCTGCTAGAGGCATTTTGTCTCGTAAAGTTGATTAAAAAACACTAGGGGTACAACTTTTCCAAAAATTTACAAAAACTAGTAAATATCCTTTGTTCTGTCACTGGCTAACAAGCCTATGAGACTGTACTTTACAAGAACAAATACAATAATGTGAAGTCAACTTGCACTGATTGTATGCAAATATAGCAAGTTACAAACAAATTGCTAAATAAGTAGGCATTATTCCTCAGGTATAAACATATTGAACCCTTCCTGATCAGACTCAGACAAACAACAGATTAATACGTAAACGTTAGAAAAAGAAAACACGTAACGAGGATGGTGACGTTTCACTCAGTTAATTATCTAGCAGTAACGTACCGCGGTGATAAATTCGAAACTTAGCGCCATCTTCGAGCGGATTCCAACATCTACTAGATTTCGATGACCATTAGTCAGAGGTCTAAGGAATTATTTAGCCTATGCTTTTAGTCATATAAACAGTAATTTCAATAAACAGTAATCGAGTATTTAATAATAATATTGTCTTTATTTTACCAAATAAACCATAGATTCTTTTTATACTAAATGAAACACAGGCGAAGATCGACTAAAATAGGAAGACCTTAGTTGACAAGAACTATTAAAAAAGTTATAAATGGTACAACCTTTGTTAACCTATCCGCCCTATTCCCTACTAAGTAACTCCTTCATTTATTTTCTAAAAGTGGATGGAGAACTATATAAAATAAGAGTATAAAAAGTTACGTAGTATATTGTTTAACTCTTATAACATTATGTTGAAAAACTAGGTGTCACTGACACGCTGATAAAATGTGCTAATCTAATAATTTGAATTATTAATCAATAAATTTGATACCAGTGTAAAAACTCTTACTAAAATTTTAAAGTAAATCTCAAACAAACACAAACATTAAAATAGGTACCTACCAACAGAAATGCATAGAAGTTAGGGCAGCTAAGGGAAACATTGTAAAATTTTGTGTTTTTGTAATAACTAATTTGCAGGTAGAAGACCGCTGCACTAGTCAGTCGGCTAAGTTCGGGTGTCCTGATGACTAATGAGATGCAAGCCTGGAGGCAAATGAGACATTAATTACGGTTGACATTCTTCTGGGGCGCAAATAGGTGGAAAATGGCAGTGGGCGCAAGTGGGCCGGGCGCAACTGGGCCGACACCTACTGAATATACAGACAATCGCTCTTTCGCAGCTGGTTATTTACTAAAGAAGTTATCAAATTAAGTTGGTGGAATCGGTATACACAGAGTGGGGCTAAAATTCTATAAAACGTTTTGACCCGAAACTTGATCTTTGGAGATAGGTCGCAAGATTGGAAATTGTAAAGAGCACAAGGACATAAATAGCAATGCATATCTTTGCAAATGTATTTATTTCTTCATTTAATACCAGTGCACTTTATATTATTTTATGTCAATAAATATTGTCAAGGAAGACAAGTGAACTGCTGTGATTGTCTATTCCGTTGTTTGGAATTAAAAACAACATTTATAACATATGAGATACATAATTTCGTTTTAGAGAAACTTTCTAAAATTCAACGTGAAGCTTTGACTAACACGATTCCCTAAGAGGTAATTATTATTATTCAAATTCAATGCAACGTATAAGTACGGTGCATATTTTATACAATACCTCAAAGCGAAACAATTTCCAATCATCAAAGACCTTATTCGTTCTGTTAGAACATGTACATGTATTAAATGTGGAAAAATGATAACACTTTTCCTCGAATTTACACCATACTGTATTTGCAGTGGATCGTCACTTAGGGAAATTCCACCGGCAGTTCTTAAATTTTACTTTAATCTTTCTACAAGGTTGGTCTCTGCTATTACGGTGTACCGATGCGGAATATGTATTTCGAAACCCCTTTTTAATATCTTACAGCAATTGTAAATGAGTACCCAATCTGACAATACCACTTGCAAAAAGGTATTGTCAGATTAAAAGTAAAACGAAATAATGACAATGAGTTAAGCTTGTGCATTATAAATCTCGCAGTTTTTTCCAAATATATGCAATCTTGATTTACGATACAATTAGTTATGTAAAATTTGCTATGTGAGAGAGAGCGAGAGACATAAAAACATAATGTAAATTCGCACTTCTTTCTACATTAATAATAATAACGTACTGTATTCTAAGAGCAATTCTCCCACTGACAAGCATTTTTGCAGTTTTAAAGCTTGTAGTCCATTTTCTAAACGCTAAAAATTCGCCTAAGTTCTAATTTCATTGACTCAAAGCCAATTTTGAACATTTTTTTTATTATTTCGGAAAAAGTTTATAGAAAAGTTCCCTATAGGTAATACAGAGTGCTTTTTATTTTTTCAATTGTTATTAACAAGTAAGTGTTTTTTAATACACCCTTAATTAAAAATATTCTAACTATTTTATTTATTTAAGCAATTGCCTGAAATTTGATAACATAAGGTTTTTAGGGTTGCAGATTATGAATCTCGCCTCAAAATGGGTCAAAAAACAAAATGGCGTTAAAGTCTAATTTTTTATTTTTATTTTTTTTTAAATTTTTCTAGATATCTGGGGGTTTTGGGGTCGCTAATACCGAATTTGACATTAAAACTCAACTAAAATAAAAAATTGCGGATCCAAAATGGCGTTTTTTTATTTCTTATATACCTAGGGGTTTTTTGGGTCGCTCATACCAAATCTTATATTAAAATTTATCAAAAATAAAAAATGGTGGAAACAAATGAGAGAGTTAAATGAGCATTAAAAATATTATATTTTAATTGATTTATTAAAATTAACCCAAAATACATTTAAAAACAAGAAAAGCAAATATTTAGCTTTAGTTTCTTCTTCCTCTACTTCTTCCATTGGCACTGCCGATGCCGGTCGTTAATTAAGGCAACTATTTTCGCCACATTCACTACAAGCCGCCGAGTTTAAAGGCCACTTTTTCTACACCCACAAGCTGGCCCGCAACTAGTTTTGTAGTTGCAAAAAAAATAATTTTTAAGATGTTTTGTGGAGCTGATTCTTGTGTCATTCGGATTGGAAAACACTTTCCTGTATCATATTTCCAACCCCAATCTTCCGTTAAAATATCTTGGTTTCTCAGCCACAACTGTGTTTGCAAATACACGCGCTTTAAATGTTGTTCTCCTGAATCCATCGTAAGGCACAATGATGCTAAATTAAAGCTACTTGATTTAGTAGACTCCTTAATATACAGTGTAGTCCATTAAGTGTGCAACAAATGGGACATTTTTTTATTAGTTGTACAATCAAAATTTAAATACGGCCACAAGTTAGTGCATGTTCGATAACCATATCAGATGCCCTTAGAATGGCTTCAAGTCAAACAATATACAGGGCAGGACAAAAATATGAAATTCGTTCAAGGATAAAGTTACCTTACTTAAAAAAATATTGCAAAATTTTATTGAGAAAAGTTGTTTATAATCAAAAGTTATGGTGAAATACAAAGTCAGGGCCTCCTATTCGAATTTTGATTCTTTTTTGTAAAATTTTGTATTATCCCCGTATGATACATATTTTTATTATTCTGATTTTATTAAGAGTTTTTCATATGTAAATTATTATTAGTAAAGCATTTGCCTTGTTAAAAAGAATATTTGCGAAATTCTCAAGTTCTGTTAAATATCGTTGCAACAAACATGAAGTGGACGCTTACCTAAAAAAATATAAATCCAAGTAAATTTTACAAATACGCCTCAAGTTGCTAAAAGTTATATAAAAGGGATGTGGTTGTGGCTACTTTAAATACATATAAAATCAGAATAATAAAAATATGTATCATACGGGGGTAATACAAAATTTTCCAAAAAAGAACCAAAATTCGAAAAGGACTTTGTATTTGACCATAACTTTTGATTCTAAACAACTTTTCTCAATAAAACTTTGCTATATTTTTTGAAATAAAGTAACTTTATTCTTGAACGAATTTCATATTTTTTGCCTGCCCTGTATATTGTTTGACTTGAAGCCATTCTAAGAGCATCTGATATGGTTATCGAACATGCACTAGCTTTTGGCGGTATTTAAATTTCGATTGTACAACTAATAAAAAAATGTCCCATTTGTTCTACACTTAATGGACCACACTGTACTATATATATATATATATATATATATATATATATATATATATATTTACATCACGCTATCAATTTGACGTCTTTTCATAGTGCAGGTATTTAGCGTCCACCAGAACCATTGGTTTTACATGTAATGTTGTCCATGTATATTAGTTATTTCTGATTGTTTCACAATACCTGACGTTTAAAATTTAAAAAACTACGTATACGAAAAAGATTATATACATGGTAAAATGAACTCCTTTCATGTTAAAAACAATTTGACTTCCCATGTATATTTATGAATAATTCCCATCAATTTGGCGACCACGGTATATACATCATTTTAGACTACCATCCAGATGACGCCCGGCGGTGTTGCCATGTCTTATGCTGTAAGTTCCTATAAACGTTTGACGCATTTATCTTACATGGCCTGTCCGCGATTTCGCAAGCGTGCAAAACCGTGCAACTATAGTGAAGGGTGACCGTTTGTGTTGATGTTTTATTTTGAATACATGCAAACAATCCGTGTTTAGTACGCCGTACGATATGAACAAGTATTTTAGTTACACCTTGCATTATATCTGCTAAGCATTAATAGAAATGAATAAAAACATGGTAATTATTTGCTTGCTTTTTGTTTTCTATAAACATTCTGTTTTTCTCAGAAAACCCTTTTTTACTTACGAAGAATCTCAGGGTTTGTATAAATTGAAAAGTGGTCACCCTAAAGCGGTTACAATGATGCTATCGAGACCGAGTGGTACACAAAGAATTGAAATCTGAATATGATGATAACTTTATAAAATATTTGAGGATGGGCGAAAGTGTTTATAAAACTTTTAAATATAGCCACAAATACAATTTCAAAAACCGACACACTGTATGTATATCTTGTTGCCCTAGTCTACTTTTTTGCTTTAATACTCCCAAGTTTTTGATCAAAGTTTTCCAGTTTCACCATCGTCATATTAGCATCCGGTTTTCCCACCTTGTATGCTTCTTCTATGCCAGTAGCTATACCTATTTCTTTCAGAATAAACTCCTTTACGTCTTGCTTGATGATTTCTTTCTTAAAATCCGCTTCCCTAATTATTATATTATTTTTATTTTGTTGATAAGTTCCGTGATTGACCCGACGCTGTTAGCCCTGTTGCGTTCCTCTGACATGTAGCTTCTTTTCTCCTTATAAAAAGGTTATTCTAATTAGCTGAGTCGTCTAGTTCGTGCGCCTTGTTTACTCTCTGCCACTGGTATTTAGTTTCACTTCTCCGCCTTTGTACGCTTTTCCCAGGAATTAATTTGTATTATTGTTTATAATAATAATATAACCGGTCTTATCGCTCTCCCGCTGATCGACTTGCTCCGTCAGCACTTTGATCTCCATCGAGCTCCTGAAGTGATTAATAAAAAGTCTGCTCGTATTTATCTTTTAAACTTGTCAATATTCCATCTGTAGGCTCAACCTTGACCGATACGCGGGCGGTTTTGCGACTTTTGTTATTAAGCAGATTCGACTCTTTGTATGAATTCGCAAAGAGCAACCTTTCTCCAAAATTTAAATGGTTGAACTCTTTTCTGTCATTTCATGTTGCTGCTTGTTGATACTTGTTATTTATAGTTATAAATTTCTTTATACGCATTTTGTTGGCTAAATTGGGTGTAAAATCTGGCTATATTATTCTTTTTCAGCCTTTATGTTAGGTTATAACTATTTTTGTTTTTCCAAATATGTTTACCTTGTGTAATGTGATGTAACCGTATCACTGTAACAACATTTCATGAATATTAATTTCAGCATACGATTAAATAAATAATTGCTTACCCTATCAACAGTAAGCTTCTATTAATGATTTACGTATACAAAATTTCTATTGGTTAGAGAAATTTAAATATTATTAACTTTCCTAGTTTTGATTTTTTAAATCTGTTAAAATAAAATACCTATATAAGCAACACAAAATAGTCTGGAATTGTTAACTTACATTTATTATTTATTATTATCTTTTAACGGGAACTGATTTGACGTCTAAAATTGCAAACAGTTTCAATTAAAAAAAATATTTAGAATGTTTCTCTCACAGACAATCAACATCTATCCCAATTATAGCATTTGGAAAATAAAGGCATGTATTGTTATTATTATACTATTAGGATGATCAAAATGTCCCTAAATGAGTGTAACAAACTAAATGTAAAAGTAATAATATTACTTAACACCTTAGGGTAGGGTCGCGTACAAATCACGCTATTCTTAATAATTTCCTTAGGAATGTTATAAGATATGCATTTTATAGCTTTGCCTCGAAAAATTAATATGCTCACTACTAGTAAACGAGTGGAATGTGACAATGTAAACAAATGAAGAATACGTAGAATCGTTTTACCGAGAGGAAAATTATTTAGTTAAGATCTTGGATCTATACTAAATTAAACTAAGAAATGTTTGTTAACTAACTTTAACCTTTTTATTTTCAATATGTTACCATTCAGGGAAGAAAACCAAGGATATGGCACATTTTATACGTGTAAAAAAATTAGATATGTCGGCAATAGAAGATTTTTGACCCTTGAAAAAATTTCCCTACTTTACTGGCTATCGCTACATTTTCAAATTAAACACCAAAATATTCAGTTCTCAATAAAACTGAAAACGGAAAATATAAACGGAAAACAGAAACAGATTAATTACAAAAATGCGTTAGCGGGAGGGTATTGCAATGGTTAATAATTTTGATGGTTTGTATACATTTCCACGAAGAGGGCATACAAATAAAAAAATTGACGAAAATATAACCTTAAAAATAAAAAACCAGATTTGAATGGTCAAACTATCATTAATTTAATAATTACCTGCCTGAAATCTTGTAGTTAGTATTGATTGTTAAACATTACGACGAGATTAATATTATACCTTAACTTAACTAACAGGAGTAATCTTAAAATTAAATGGTTAATGTCGCTCAGAAAAAAGAAAAATCTCAAACTAGTCAACACTGACATCAATTTTTAAGTACAGTCTAGAGCGAAATTTTTTCAATTACAAATAATATTCCTTTGGTATCACTTATAACATATCAAAATTAAAGTTAGATAATAACAGTCTCACCACCACAATATACGTCACTGTAGCGGGAAAAAAAAAACAAGAATAAGTACTCTTGATCAATATTTTGTGTATTTCTACATTTTTTGATTTGGGTTCTTTCGTGGAATATAACTGTTGCAATGAAGTTGATAATAAATTGTCATTCATACTTATTGTTGTTGCTTTGATGCAGTAATGCATGAGTTGCCTTAAGCTACTCTAAGTTTCTCGTTTTTGTCGGGCCGCAACAGTGCATGCTATACCGGGTGGTTGGTCATACCTTTGAACATAGGCAATTTACATGGCTTATTACGGTTATGCATATTCCTGCTCACCATTTTTATGGAAACAAATGGTAGTGGTACTAAATTAAAGAGAATAATTTTTCGCGTCGTTTAGTATTAAAAACTTATTGAATAATGTTAATTGTGCATAAAAATATTATTGTTTTCTTTCCATGAAAATGGTGAGCAGGAATATGCATAACCGTAATAAGCCATGTCAATTGCCTATGTTCAGAGGTATGACCAACCACCCGATATAATTAAAAATCCTTAGTCTGCAACCATAAAAAAGTTGACGTTTACGCATTAATTTCTGTGTCTGAAGCACGCTATTTTTTAATTACTTCGACACGAAGTGTACGAAGTATTGAAATTCCCTCATGTCGAAAACCACTCTGAGTCAAATATCTCTAAAATTCGAGCCAACCGACTAATGAACTCACTATATCAAATCTCCGTCTCGGCGCGGCGGTGCGGATCTTTTGGTGAAGATTACAGCCCACTAGATCAATGCCCCGTATTGGGGGGTGCCTAAACGTGCTGTGCGGGGGATGTATGTTCGTATGTGTAAACGATTCCGGTCGCCAGGAACCTTCCTGAAGTCTTGGATCGTCTTCATACGATAGGTCCTCCGAAAATGAAGGCAAACTTTTGAGCTATGGTCGTCGGCAAAAAAAAAAAATATTTTTTTTTTGATAAATAACTGGTTCATAGCATTTCATTGTATTAGCGAAACGGAGTGATGCTGAGTATCGCAGTATTCTTAGAAAGCACGGAAGGGCGCTTTTCTTGGGTGGGGGGTACCGTATATTTAAATAGTTGTTTTTGAAATTTAAGACGCGAAATATAAGATGATCCACAGGAGCGGGAAGTTTTGAAAACGGAATAATTAAGGTAAAAATCTGGTGTGATACACGCACACAACTTCCTTTTACAGTGATCTTATAATTATTAGGCAAAAACTTGATTTTTAATTTTTAAGCACTTGTCAAAATATTTCAAAAATAAAAATTCTAAGAAACTT
The DNA here is from genome assembly GCA_940337035.1 of Agriotes lineatus. Lineage (NCBI taxonomy): Eukaryota > Metazoa > Arthropoda > Insecta > Coleoptera > Elateridae > Agriotes > Agriotes lineatus. The sequence goes on along the minus strand of CALNHX010001593.1, from coordinate 126,687 downwards.
TACAAAATAGAGCGTTAATTGAAGAGACAAATTTTCTTTAAACTTTTAAGCTGAATTCAAAAATTTAATAATATACCGGGTGTTCTATTTATAATAGGAGTTAATAAGAAAAAAAAAACAAAATAAAACCATTTTAGAGGTATTCAACGGGAAAATCATCAATACACATTAAAAATGTAATAAAAGTGTAGAGTTTGAAAAAATCGTTAGAGCCGTTTTTGAAAAAAAAACATTAAAAAACTGAAAAATCAAAAGAGTAAACGATTTCCGGGTATGCGATTTTTTTCAAAAGCTTGCTGTCGCATCTAGATAGTACACAAAAGTTATATATGAAGTTTTTACGCCATACCTCTTTTCGTTTTTGAGATATTCTGTTCACACACAGACAGACAGACCAATGAACAAAAACATGTTTTTTTGGGTTCAGGAGACTCTAAAATGCGAAGATCTGTTGAATTCTCAATTTCGAATTTTTGTGGTGAATCCAATACTTCCTTTATTGTAAAAAGATGTAAAAATCGAAAACACCCTAAACATTACAACAGTAAACACCATACTTCCGGTTATGCGATTTTCTTCAAAAGCTTACTGTCGCATCTAGATAGTACACACAAGTTATATATAAAGTTTCAACGCCATACCTCTTTTCGTTTTTGAGATATGCTGTTCACACACGGACACACAGACGGACAGACTGACAGACAGACCAATGAACAAAAACATGTTTTTTGGGTTCAGGGGACTTGAAAACGTGAAGTTCTGAAAACTCAATTTCGACTTTTTGGGGCGAATCCAATACTTCCTTTATTGTAATAGGAAGTAAAAAGGTATCGGTTCAAGGTAATTTCAATTCTCCTAACTGGGCACGGGCTGCTAGAGAGATCTTGCATCCCTCTTCAGTCAAAAATGGAAATTCTAGAATGGTCGAGTGAAAGAAGGGGTGGAGAATGGAACAAAGTCCAGGAAAGGTGGAGGTGGAGGTGCCCCGGCAATTGCATCAGAGAAGGTATTCTGTTGCCTCAGAAAAACCACCCAAAAATCTGAGTCAGAGCAGACGGCTGCGGGAATCGAACCCACGACCTCCCGACTACATAATTCCCAAGGCAATTGAATATAACTGAAACAAAGTATACCAGTAGTAAAGTGCAATTCATTTCTAAATAATAATAATAATGTCTTTATTTGCAGAAACACATCCGCCATCACTATATGCACTGTTGAAGCTGGTTGTTAAAATTCTGTATAACACGACCCTACCTATCTAACGGAACTCTAGGCAATTGCTTCATTATTTTCCTTTTGAACCTGCGATATTTCTTGTTTTATCAATAAAAGCCAAAAATATTCGAAGTGAACGTTTTGGGATGCGCTCTATAGCTGCTCTAATATGATTATTGTTAACAGGGATTTTAACACTTTTGTTTGACCATTATGTTTCACATTTTTAGTTGAACCTGTTCCTTCAAATTTACTAACCAACCCCTTTATGAAATGGGCAGAGGGCACTCTCCCGTGACAACAAACCGGGAAATTAATTCCACACAGCTATTATTTTTGCACTACGATGTAATCACAAAAGTACTTTGTTCGCCGGACCACTATTCCATGGTTGGTAAATGGCGTACAATGACAGACAATTTAAAATAACAATCCACAACCAATTATGCATAGTTACCAAATAACAACATTTTCAAAACTTCCCGCTCCCATGGACCACCTCTTACTTTCTCACATAATACACCCTATAGAAGATATAAAACATATTTCAGCACGACATAACAAAATTTAACTGAACTTAAATGCATTTAAGCCATTACATTCCAGATCCATAGCCAGCATTACGTAGAACACCCTGTATATCAGCACTACGACAATTCTTTATAAACAAAACTGAAATTCAAGGTACAATTACTACAACGGCTACTACATGCCTTTATCGACAAATTTATTAATCCTCGGGCTAAACAGTCATTTCGTAACCTTGAACACAAGTAATTATTTTAGTTGTGTCAACCTCAATTAGGAAATAAATAATAACCCAAGTAAGGCAAAGATAAGTGAATTAATCGTTGATTAATAATAAAGTAACTCTAAAATTTCATATAAGTAATAAACTATTAACCAAGGGTAGTGAAAACTAGACCAGCTTATTGTTTTAAAAGTCCCGCGTTTTTGACATACATTTTCGGCCAAATAAAAGATTGTGGTTGATCACTGGTAAAACTATCGCTTATTATCTAATTACTCCATCAACCACACTGCCTAAGTAAAATCACGGATCTTTTACTTAACTAACATATTCAATATTCGCCGACTTCATTGTATTTCTCTCGGATCTAGTTATCACCAGAACGCCTACACGACGTTGAAACCTGAAACACTTGTGCAGTGTTGCCACACGAGTGGAAGCCACTTTAGCGGTCTTATATGTTAGCCTGATATATGGTCGCCGTATATTGTTTGTAACACAGCGCAACTAGCGGAAGTTCTACGAACTGTAAGTATACAGATTTTGTCACAATATAATCAATTTGGCGTCCACCACTATTTTCGTAGACGGTTCCTAGATGACGCACTGATTCATAAAAAGTTATTAACACGGTGATGCAAAGTGGCATCCGGTATATGGACGCCATATGCACACGGACGTCACATTAAATGTAAATGGACTACATAAGGACGCTAAATTGATAGCAGGATGAATATATATATATATATATATATATATATTGATACCTGTTAAGTTGTCACTTCCGGTATGTACAGGTGGCGACCTAACGTCCGGGTTTTCCACTTACCCCAGGTGCACAAAATTTACAATATATCTTGAGGAGAACTTGCATAATATGTCCAGCAAAAGAGGGGAAGACATTTCTAAAGTTCTTTTTCATATATATTTTGTATATCTACAGAATACAAAGTCGCTTCCTTGTATATGTTCTATATATAGACACGATTAGAGCGTAATTGCTTCCAGCAGTGTTGCCATGTGTTTCAGAAGTCACTACGCCTACTTCTTATTGCAGCATCGAGTTTGTTAAAAAATACAGCTTATTCTAAGTTCTCGTTACTTAGCAAGATGTAATTAGTAAAAAGTAGAGTTTATGATTGAACTATTTCATTGTGGATGAAATATATAAGTATAACAATGTTTAAAAAATGTTGGAAATATATAAATGTATTTTTACTGTAAGCTTATTTTTATCAAATGTTGTATTTTAGATTTTATAACAGGGACTGTTCTGTTTATTTTTGTCTTTTTGATAAATTCTTTTATTTCCTTCCCCGACGGATAGAATGTTTTTCGAATGGAAGACTTAAATCGTTTCTGCACTAATTTAATTTCTTCATCAGACCATCCTTTAAAATGTGATTACTTACTTTGTTTAGAAATAGAAACATTTGCTTACTTTGTTTTTGTTTATTTACAAATGAATTCATTTTTCTTTTTTTTGTGGGAAGTTTGTTCTCATTTTCGTCTGAATCTGCAAAATAAACCCAAATGTTTGAAAAGTTATTATACAATTTAGAATGCTTTATCACCTTCACGGTCATTTTCATTATTAGATATTATCGTGTTTGCAACGTTATCGTCATTCTCGTCGGAATCTGTAAAATAATCACAATTGTTTATTACCTACTTTGAAATGTTTCTTGAAATATTTAGAAATCATATCCTGCTCTAATATACAGTGCTTTCGTAAAGTAGTGGATAAATTCGCTAAACATTCAAAAAATAACTTTTGGAAAAAAACGCTGAGACCCGTCGACCTTGTAGGAGGTATGACGTCATCGATGTTTTTTTTAATGGCAACCCCCTTTTTTATTACGGAATTTGAAAGAACACAATTTGAAATTGTAAAATACTAAATTTTATTTTAAGAAGTATGATTTTACGCTTTTATCAATGGCAGCAATCAATAAAAAACATGTCGGTCGTCTTAGTTACTGTCAGGCAGACAACGGTGCACAATTTGTACATTTAATTTAGTTGTTTTTGAAATTATCATTGCAACTACTTAAATTTAGTATATTGCAATTTTAATTTTTTTTTCTTAATTTTTTATCATCTCACCTATACTCAAAAATCAGCTTAACGTAAATAAAAAGATGCTTTCTTTCAAATTCCGAAATAAAAAAAGAGGTTGCTATTTAAAAAAAAACATCGATGGCGTCATATCTCTTACACGAACCCTGTGCAAATGCGCAAATAAAAAGAAAGATCGAGGGGTCCGAGCGTTTTCCAAAAGTTACTCCTTAAGTTTTTAACGAATTTATCCACTACTTTACGAAAGTACTGTATACTATTTTCAAGAGTAAATATGCAAGAGGTCGATTTTCTTAACGAATAAACTTCTTTTCATACGGTTGTTTGGTTGTCATGGTAACCATTTCGAGAAGCGAGTGCATAAAAAACGCGCTACAGCTTGCCGAGTAAGGACGACTAAATTGAGAATAAGTTTATTCAGATAAAGAAATAACCTCATGTGTATTTTAGAAAGTTTAATATTTGTTAAAACTTATCACTATTGGCAGAGCGAAGAAAATTTAAGACTTGTGACTGATTAATAGTTAATTTGAAGATTTTGTTATCTTGAACTATAGAGGAAATAATAGGGTACCCAGTGTGTAATCTTAAAATATTTAAAAGACAAGATTTTACCTGTTCTTTAACATTTAATTTGAAAATTACTTGAGTTGGGTCCATCGCACAAGCAATGCTTGTTTGGGAATTCCCTCTGTTCGACGTAGTGCTTGCTTTTGAACGAAACATGATTTTGCATGACGTTTTAAGTACTCCTTAAGGAACAGCCCTTTGCAATATGTACAAGGGTAATAGGTAACATCATTTTTGTAAGGTTTTTTTATTACTTGGCGGTTGGGTCTAGTTATTCCATTTATATAAAGGTCAAAATTGGTGACGTTTGTGAATAGCGCACACGCCCGTCGTCTCTCTTTACTATTCTTTGGTAATCGAAAAATGTTCTCCACTTCATCTTGGGATTTATGTTTTCCTTCTAAATGTCTCATAAAGTTTCTGGTGGATGGGTAATTTTCACAATATTTGCAACGTAGTACTTTTTGTTCTCTTCTTCTTTTCTATAATGGACACAAACAATAAATTCATTAAAAAAATTTAATGTATGCTGTGTTATAATGTTGAAAAAGCCGAATAGTCATATAATAGTACATTATGAAATTAGTTTATAATTCAGAGGATTATGGTATGAGTGAATTTTAGCGCATGAGCGAAGCGAATGCGCTAATTTCACGAATACCATAATCCTCTATTATAAACGAGTTTCATATACTATTTTGTCGTCGACTAACATAATAATTTCGAAAGAAATTAATTTCTGCTATTTTTTAAAAGCAGTTCATGTATACAAAACTATGACGTAGTTGTTGCTATGATAATGTGGTTGCTAAGCTATTGTTTATGCTTACGGTAACAATTTTTGTTTAGCAAACACACTTTCGGCCAAAATGAATGATTGTCACGAGCCTTTATTAATAAGTGATGAAATTCTTAAAAAAGCTGCAGAAGCTGAGCTGAGTCTGATTCCTAAAAAGTCGGAAGAGATTTATAAGAAAGAGTATGACCAGTTTTGGCAATGGCTAAGAGCCAAAAATACGGAGATAGTTACAGAAAAGGTTGTGCTTGCGTATTTTTTAGATCAGGTAAGTTATTTGCATTTTGAGTTAGATATATTAGCTACCAATTCATCGTACCTTATTTTTAGTCGAAGATTTACAAGTCTTCATCGTTATGGTGTCTGTTCTCGAAGTTGAAATGCATGTTACGAATAAAGGACAATATTGACATTAGTAATTTTCCTAAACTTACTGCCTTCCTGAAGAACTATTCGGTTGGTTATACACCAGAGAAGTCTGCAGTGTTTTCAAAGGAACAATTAATACATTTTTTTGTAAATGCGGCAAATGACAAGTACTGGCTTATGAAGGTACGATTTGTTTTTTAAATGTCAAAGTTTATTACAGTTTCTGTCATACTAATGTTATTTATAGGTGGTTGCAATTTTTGGTTTGTTTGGGGCTTGTCGACGTGCAGAGTTTCATAATTTATGCGTTGGTGATGTTAAGGAGGAAGGCTCTGTGCTGGTTGTTTATATCAGGGACACAAAAACTCACAGGACTAGGATATTTACAATTTTGAATGATGATGGCGCAGTGAATTATACTGATCTTATTAAAAAGTACATTAGTTTAAGACCAAAACATGTGAAAATTGAGAAGTTCTTTTTATTCTATAATTGCGGAAGATGTACATGCAATCCGGTTGGCATTAACACATTTGGCCAGATTCCTCGAAAGATCGCCACGTATCTGAAAATTTCGAATGCTACTGAGTATACGGGTCACTCCTTTCGGAGAACATCCGCTACGATTTTAGCAGATAGCGGTGCTGATATTAGAACCCTCAAAAGACATGGAGATTGGAAGAGTGATGCAGTTGCTGAGGGATATATTGCAGATTCGCGAGAAAATAAAAACAAGATTGCCCGAACCCTTGGAGCTGCTAGTGGACAGATTAGCAATGTTTCTTCAACGAGTAATGGTGTTCTTTCTACCGCTAATACATCTATGTCGGGTATCACAATATCAGGAAATTTCAATTGTAGTATTCATATTAATATAAATAAATCTGATTGATCTTTGTGTTTATTTTGTTGTTATGTTCGTGCCATAAAGTAGGTGTTTATGCATGATTTTCCCTACATTAAAGATGGCATTGTGATGCTAGTCGACGACAAAATATTTTGCACTCACTATAATTTTTTCCGACAACGGCTCTTCAAGGGTCTTATGGATTTCTAAAATTACTGATTCTGGGATATTATCTATTGACCTACAGGACGACGTTTCTGAATTACCACCATCAGGGTCGTCTATAATGCCATTCACATTGAAATCTGCGTCCCTGCCATCATCGATTGTTTCGTGGTTCGAGTCAATGCTCTCTGAGGCCGATACATGACTGCATGTACAATTACCATTTTGATTACACATTTTTAAATGCCTTTTATAGCTAGATTTCAAATTCATATCATCAGTTGTATTACAAACTACGCTATTTTGGAAGGAAAAAGATTCGTGAATCTTTTATCGCTTGAAGAGGCAACAAATTTTATTTCGTCTTCACGTAATTTCTTTTGTACGGGATCTGCACATCTTTGTGGTTCCACCGGACTATTTTCAAAATTGCTATTATCAATCCACTCCTGCAAGTATTAATTTTTTAAATTTCACTGTCAAAAAGAAAACAGCACTTACTAGTCCAACCCCAATTTTAAACTATTTACTTACACGTGTTTTTCTAAAACGAACTTCTTCATATTTTTCCACTATGCTTTCAATCTCTTCTGTTGGATATTTATCTTGAAGTTTTAGGGTAACCTTTTCTTTTTTATCAAAGTTTTTTGTTTGAATTGTTTCTTTGCAATTCAAGTTTACTTCCCTTCCTTTTTTAAGTTTTTCTCATGTTAAAAATATAATAATGACTATTCAATTCACCTGTCATCTGTCAAAAAGTGACCAATGAAAATCCAGAATTCTGACGTATCTTGACCAATCAAAAAAATATCAGCGGATATATCTTCCTAGAAGGTATTCAAGTGACTATTTTTAACAAATGCGATTTTTATCAGAAAAAGTCAATATTAGTGTTCTGTTACTATAGAAATTGCGTAGTTTGTTGCTAGATTTACTGAAAACTAATTTGAAAAAGTAGTTTGGTTTATTAAATAGTCCCTCGAATACCATTCTTAGTCAAAGTTAAGTAGATTATTTTTGCGGTGGTATCACTACTCATGTCCATTGCGCTTGGGATTAGGACTCGTGCTAGCGCACTCGTCCTAATCGTACCAAAGCGCAATGGACATTCGTGGCACCACCGCAAAAATAGTCGACATAACTTTGACTACTCATGGTATTATAAGTGACTATACCACTCCCTCTAACATCCACCAATGAAAAACAGCAAAATGCATAGTTACGCATGTACTAACTTTTGATAATGTACATAGCGACTGGCAATCACATACATTCCTGATTAATAGGTGATAATCACACGCCTTCACAAACATCACATTACCTCCTGTCAGTACAATTGTCATAACAACCACATTAACTGTACTTTTAATATTTAAAATACACTATTCAAACGTTGTTTATTGACTCGTGATATAATCTAGCCGAATGCAACTCGTGTCTTCTTGATTATCAAATCATTTCTGTTTCCACTCGATATATTGTTTTAGGCAATCACGCTCGTCCTTCGGACTCGCGCGATTACCAAACAATATATCTCGTGTACACAGAAATGGTTATTTGATAATCAAGAACCCACTAGTTGCATTATATATGATAATACTATCATGTTTTCAATAAATGAAATACTCAATTACTACAAGTAAATGATTGCAAAGTAAACACCGTCTTCCTCATAAAAATTAAAATATATTTAACATACGCTACATGTTTCGGCTTATATATTAAAGCATCTTCAGGCTAAAAGATAAATCTTATAAAAATACGGGAAAAAACTAAAGAGCAAACACCTCATCTAAGGTCAAAAGTGAGAATGTACCAGATCCTGAATTTTTACCACAAGTAAGACGATATTTGAAAATATATATATTTAAACACCACTACCAACGCGAATTTCAAATTATATTGCATTCAACAGATTTTCGTCTACAATATAATTATTATATTATTAGTACATTTTCTTTTAATAGCGGTAAGTAACTGCAAAGCTCGGGGAAAAACAATTTAAAATTTTGTATCGTGCCGAAGCAGAATGTGCAGAAAGGTGAATATGTTCCGTTTTAAATATAATGAGTATTAATTATTTTAGTAACTTTTCTTTCTGAAGAATATGCTGCATCTACGAATTCAGAATCACATCATTTAACCTAGTTAAGATTTTTCAGTTTTTTTTTCAAAACTTTATTTTATACGCATAAAGGAAAATATTTTTGGTCAATATTCTTAAATCAGATTTGTAGGAGTTTCTAGCAATATTTTAAATAGCTTTAGCAATAACTAATTACAAAAGTAGTAGGTAAACATAAACAATGCACAATTCTCAAATTCAACAATCAATATTCACAGGAGTCGCCTTACAACACGTAAAAGAATGACTGTACGTAGCTTAGCAAGCGTGTCAAATTATTATTTGTTAAATACACATATTGCCGAACTGCACTTACAAGTATAATTCCTCTTAAAGTATCACACGCAGTTATTTTAGGATTATGCTGAGACTGCATAACCCAAAAATATTCGCAGCCTGGATTCTGTATCACACCATATATTTAAAATTCGGGAATCGAGATTATAAGAACACTATACGGTAATACTTATCTGTGGTAAAATTTCAAACCATTGCAATTATTGCGTTAAGAGTTTACGAAATATTGTGAAACTATAAAGTAACAGGCTCAATATCAAAAAGGCAACATCTGGGACCAACTTCAACACCATCAAATTTAAAAGCTTCACTTATCTGCACCGAATGATCTGATTTCAGGCTCATAAATGACCTGTGACATAAATCGAAAACAAAAATAAAACATAGGCAAGATGAATTAATTAAGAAAACAATATACATGCGAATAAATGCAGTTTGAAAAAAACAAGTTTCCTTGTTGTAGGTACATTTAATTATGCTGAGGTTATTTAATAGTTAAAGTTGCCCTTAATAATAATTATTTACATGTATTTCGGGATCCGTTTGGTGTTTGACTAACTTGAAACTACGGAAAACGATGATTCTGAGAATAGATTGCTTAGAATGCAGCTAAATAATTAATGTAAACTAGAAATTACTGCAATATTATGACAGAATTTTCTAATGGTTAGCGAATGGGAGCCAGGTGACTAGGTTTTGTTAATTTAGAAAGTTTTACTTTAAGTTTGTTGCGGATATATTTAGTACATACTGTAATACTATTTTTAAACATTGCAATCAATGAAATAAATTAAACCAAATAATATTGCATATGAAACATGTTCCTGATTGAAAATACATTATACGAGTAAGGGCAAATTACTTTCTGGATAAACAAGGAGATTTATTTTACTTACAGGTACAAATAGATTTTTCTTACCTTTGCTATGTACCAGCGCCACTAATAACTTGCATTGAGAACACACCTTAACTTTTCAAGTTCAATTACACTAATATCACCACGTCGAAACATAAAACTTTATATTGCGATCGCGGCCAGGACCCCGATCTCAATATGCAGCGGGAATAATATGTAAGCAGCCAAATAGATGCGAAAACAGCGTTGCCCATAAACGGAAGCAATAAAATGCCGTCTAGTTAAAGGACGTGACTTCGTGTTGGCCGTTTCTCACGTTAACAAAACGATGCCAGCGCCAGCGGTCTACAGTTGAACTAAAAGACAAATCCGCAGATATAGGGGGGTCATAGTCGCTTCCACAACATTTTTCGTATTTAGGCATTACTTGACCTGCAGTTCTGAAATTCGTAAAAAAACAAGCAAATCGTTGTGACTTCCGAAAATGGAAGTCACTTCGTTATATATGAAGCTATAACGTTTAAAGTATATCTACTTTTGAAGTGACTAACTACCTAGTATCAATATATATATATATATATATATATATATTACTATATATATATATATATATATATATATATATATATATATATATATATATAAAAATATGACGTAAATTACAAACTTTGAGTACATTGTCCCAGTTCAAATTGTATTTGTACTGTCGTGTTACATTTCATAACAAAGGGTGACAGCAATTCAGCATAATTGCAGTTTATTCACCAGGTCAGTCAAAAAGTGCTGACAGCTTGTCATGCATTTCTATTTGCAACCATTGGTTTACGAAATATACGCACAGTTAATTATAAAAGTTTAAAGTCATGATTTGGTTTCTAAACATGTAGGCATCTATTTGAAATATAACTGTGCTAAAAACGACACATTATATTAATATTTAATTAAAAATTATTATTATTATTATTTACAACTGCACAACTCATTACAACAAGTTACCAGCAATGCACTTACAGCCATGTTTCTTTGAGGCAGCTTTACAGTTTTTCGAAATAGTTTTTAGTCTAAAAACAATGAACCTTTTAATGATCTTGCATTTAAGTTGGTGGCAAATTGGTACATCTAGTTTTAAATTTGAAATTTTGGTACAATAAATATATTTTATATTTATATTTTGGGTGAGATAATATTAAAATATTTTCGAAAAACACTTTCCATTTCTAAGAAAAAATAAAAAACTGCCTCCGTAGTAAAACATAAAGATTGCTCTATAAATCTCTTAATTAAAGCCAGCTTTGAAAATTTTTGGTAAATTGGTATTTTTGAGCCTGCTGCACTTACACAATTTGAACAGGTATTTGAAGTTATTACTATACTTTTTAAAATATATCCTGAAATATAGTATAAAGAATTTAACTCACTATAATTTAAATTAAACAAAAGAGTTTTTATTTCACTTGGAAGCACCACTTCTTCATAAACTGGTGTTTGGGTTTCTAAAGAATCTAAAAAATTTGCAAGAAATTGTCGCTCATCTTCATCGTAGCTACTGGTACTAGCATTTTTTAAGTATTGTGACACACATGTTAATTTTAAGTTATTTTTTACTTGTAATGCATTTGGCACTATTTGCTTGCTTGGCATAACATAGATTTTCAAGACAGTCTTGAGAAAATCGACTTGTTAAAACAAATTGATACCCTCTCTTTTCTAACAAATCGGACTGGAGTTCTAATATGGGTTGTGTTGAGATAAGAACGCCTGTTTGACAAGGTTTCCAAATTTTTTTATAACCAACCTCCATATTTGTAAATATGTTAATAAATTCTTTCAAAAATTTTATACTTTCATTATAAACTTCTTTTTTAAATTTGCGTAGTGCACAAGATGGGTGTCTTGAAGTCATTAAATAAAACCATTTTTCCACCTGGTCTAAAAACCATGCTGTTGTCAAATATTCTTCGGCTAGAAATTTAAGAGCACTGCTCACAGAGTGGTTTACAACATTGGTTGAAGTTGATACTTTCATTTTCGAAAAAGGTGTTGGAAGCAGATCTTTTTCAGACAGTTTTGGTGCGAGTTTAAAGAAATGTTTATTTTGGTGTTTTATTGCGTCTGCGTATTCAATCACATGAATATAATTCTATTAGTTGGTAATCTGTATTGTTCCACAATATGATTGGGTAACTCTATAATTTTGTTCGTTATCAGCATTGATTTTATATTTTTGAATAAATGAGGCACACCCGCAATGACATACACAATTTTTTCTCGATTTAAGGGATGCTGAATTTGACAATTTATGGGGCAGTACTTGCCTGCTTTTATATCCCATGCTCTCCATATAGCTTGATTACAGGGACCCATGTCTGAAGTAATACTTAAAATATTTAACTCAAGTTCTTCAGCTTTTTTAAATATATCAATTATAATATTTTAAAATACATCTCCGTTTACAGAGTCGCTGCTGAAGTAATAAGCTACAACCTGTTTTCAACGGCTAGTAACACCAGCCAGCATAAACACCAAAACATGTGTAGCTAGATCTGCGTGCTTAGGAAGTGTTACTTCACCAAAGTATTTGCTTAAGGATGTATCGTAAGTTTTCCCTGAGGTAATGGCCATTTCATCTACAACCAAGACACAATCCTTGTCAGACGATGAAAAGCGTTCCACTTTTATTTTTAAAAATGAAAAAAACTTCGTTCAAAATGCCGGAATCAAACTTTAAATTTTGGAGCCGCCTTTGTAGTGTTCTTATTGATGGAAAAGGATATCCTTGTTTTATTAACTCAGTATATCCACTACCACCACAACTAAATTTTAATTTCAAAGACCTTGTAACTGTATCATTGGTCCACTTCATCAGTTTTGTAGTCTTATTCAGTTTTGTATTTTTAAAGCTGATATTTGATCGTTGTTAAATATTTGATTTAGCAATTCATATTGAGTGAACTCGGGTGCTTTTTCTACTTTCTTCAGCTTTTCTCTTATGTTTCTAAGAAGTTTTTGTATCGTGAAGCCTTATTTTTCTCCTTCACATACAACTTTTTGTAGCAGTTTAATTTCGCCTGTATATCTGCTAATTGTTTATTAGGCATTATTTCCTGCAACAATAGTAGAGGGAAGTGGATGGTTCTGGAACCTCCCCCCACCACTTGGCCTTGAGTTCAAGGCCAAGGCCACATGCAAGGCGAGGCCACGTTCAAGCCTGTTAGCGCCAAACCTACGGCAGCCAAGCATACCGCAATACAACATGTCCAAATGGTGATCCAGTGAGTCACGCGCCTGCAAGAAGCTAACAGCCTTCTCGATCAGCGTGACAGTACGAGGTTGACCATGTGCCTTGTTACAACGTATTGCAGTTGCTAATATCAGAAGTAGAATACGTGCTTTTTCGCCTGCGAATTCAAAAAAAAATTTTTTTCTCTCTTCTTCTCTTGGTACGTTTTGGTGTAGTGGATACTCGTGCACCATGACTGATGTCAACGAGTCGACGTTAGAAACCTTGCTCCGTGGCTTGCTGGACCGCGTCGATTCTCGATCAAATGTGACTTCGGGCGATTCAATTAATTTTCCCAAATTCGTGCTTGGACGAGATGACCCACAACAATGGGTGGAGGAAATATCAGAGATGGATGAAGATTTGGGCTGGAATGATCCTCATATTATGGCGAGAATATCAGGTTGTCTTGAGGGGGAGGCAGGTGAATGGTATTCTAGTTGGAGTCCTGTCGACCGTCGTTGCTGGGCTAGTTTGAAAAGAGATATGTGCGAAAGTTTCGCGGGTAGCGCTATTTTGGTAAGTTAACTCATGATGCTGTAATGTATGGTTCCGATGGATGCCCAACGTACGGATTATACGGCCGTATAAAATTACAAAAAGTGAATGCATTACGTGTTCCATTTAAACAAGATCAACTTGTAAGTTTAATTTGTTTTGGCATCAAAGATAATGTTTTGCAAGCACAATTGACACAAGCTGGCCATTTGTCTGCTAGTTCTCTGATAGCTCATTTATCACGTATACAATCTAAACCAAATTTCGCTCGACGCGATAACAGTCATAACCGAGTGAGCAACAGTCATAAAAACGTGAGTAATGTGTTTGCGCCTTTTGTTTCTACGAAAACCGATAAATGTTTTGCGTGCGGTGAATTAGGGCACCGCAGAGTTGTATGTCCCACCCGCACTAGTGGTGTGAAACGCGAAAAAGGTGAAACACCAGGCCCTAGTTTACCAAGTTGTGAATATTGTACAAAAGCGGGCCATTCCGTAGATATGTGCTTTAAAAAGAGGCGTTTAGACAGACCAAAACAAGTTAATATTTGTTATTCTCCTCAACGAAATGACGTGGAAAAAAGTTTGTCTTTATTTTCTCTTATCATTGATGACAATATGTATGAGGTATTGCAGGATACTGGGGCTCAAGTTTTCCTATTACGAAAAAATCTTGCGCAGAGCATGCTTCTGGTCCCTGTTAAGGAACAAGTTGTAATTTTAGGAGTGGGAAATGTTTCATTTTGTTCCAATTCTGCTGTAAATGTTACAGTTTTGTTAGATACCCATAAAATTCCACTAAAATTTCATTTGGTGCATGACAAGGCAATCCCTTGTGATGTTATAATTGGCCAAGATTTTTTAAACATACCTGGTATAACTCTTACGTACGATAAGACAGTACCATCACTAAAATTTACTACTGTCAATTCCGAGGCCACTTCTGTAAAAAATCGCCTCGATCTATTATTAGCTGAATTTCAAAACATTACAACAAGTGGTAATAAAATTCCTTCGCCCATTACTACCGGCGAGTTTAAAATACGTCTTACGTCAGATAAAGAAATAAAATACCGTCCATACCGACTTTCCATAGCTGAACGCGAAACTGTTCGAACTATCGTTAGAGATCTTATGGAAAATTCTATTATTAGACCTTCCCAATCACCATATGCCAGCCCTGCCCTACTCGTAAAAAAGAAAAACGGCGAACTACGTCTAGTGGTTGATTTTAGAGCATTAAATCGGATTACAGTTAAAGACCGTTTTCCCCTACCCCGCATAGATGACCAGATTGATCGTCTAAGCCGCAGTAAATATTTTACTTGTTTAGATATGGCTGCCGGTTTTCACCAACTAAAAGTACATCCCGATTCTATAGAAAAATTAGCCTTTATAACCCCTGACGGGCAGTACGAATACCTACGTATGCCGTTTGGCTTAGCCAACGCCGCCTCCATTTTTCAGCGTGCAATCAACATTGCTCTGCGTGAAGAAATCCAGAAAGGTATCGCTCTAGTTTATTTGGATGACGTCTTAATCCCATCGGTGACCTTAGAAGAAGGACTTGAAAACCTCCGTATTGTTTTGAAAACACTGAAGTCACATGGCTTTTCTATCAATATAAAGAAATGTAGTTTTTTGCAGGAACAAGTCGAATATTTAGGTCGGCTAATTTCAAATGGCCGTGTAAAACCAAGCCCTGCCAAAACACAAGCTTTAAAAGAGGTTCAATCTCCTACAAATGTTAAAGAAGTGCGCCAATTTTTAGAGTTAGCCGGATATTTCCGGAAATTTGTGTAGGAATTTTCCGTAAAGACCCGTGTTATATCTACTTTATTAAAAAAGAATCAGCCTTGGCAGTGGACCGATTAACACAACCAATCTTTTCAATATGTACTAAATATTCTTTCCGATGAACCTGTGTTGACGATTTATGACCCACATTTGCCACTTGAACTGAATACCGATGCCAGTAGTCGGGGTTTTGGCGCAATCCTTATCCATATTCACGATTGCCTTAAACGAGTTGTGGCCTATTTTAGTACAGCAACTACGGATCCGGAGTCTCGATATCACTCCTATGAGCTCGAGACTTTGGCCGTAGTGTATGCTTTGAAGCACATGAGGCACTATTTCATAGGCATCCCATTTAAATTGGTCACTGACTGTAATTCACTTAAAAGTTCCCAACATAAACGCGATCTAGTACCACGTGTCAGTCGGTGGTGGGTTTATCTTCAGGATTTCGACTTTGTAATTGAGCATAGGTCTGGACACCAAATGGGCTCTGTTGATTATTTGAGTCGAAATCCTCCAAAACCTGTTGACATTAACCCTTCACATTCGGTCCTAATTAACCAAACTTCCGAACCTCTTGACGACGACGTTTCAAACGATATAAATTTGATGCCTGACGGTTGGTTGTCTGTACAACAAAGTACAGACCATCAAACATTAGTGCTAAAAGAAAAATTACTAAGAACTAGATAACAGGCAATTCTGTGTAATAGGCACTGTGTCACTTAAGTGAAATAAATTCTGAAAAAGTTACTCAGTATTTTGTACCAAAAAACGCACGTTATGCATTACTAAAGGAGTATCATGACGGCCAGGCCCATGTTGGACTGGATAAAACAATCCTTAGTATAAGTTCTCATTTTTGGTTTCCCAAAATGCGCCAAACGGTAAAAAAATACATTGATTCTTGTTTAACCTGCCTCACCCGAAAAAGAAAACCTAAAACAGCCTCTTTCGACGTTCATTCAATTCAAAAAATTGCCATCCCTTTTAATACTATTCACGTCGACTGTTTTGGACCTTTGCCAAAAACCGAAGACGGATTTACCCATGTGTTTGTGGCAGTAGATGCCTATTCAAAATATTGTTTTCTCTACGCACTAAAGAGCTTAAAAACTGATGAAATCGCAGATTGCATACAGGATATTATATTTCTTGTGGGCACACCAGCTCGGATTATTACTGATAACGGTAGTTCATTACGAGCTGTCCATAAGCATGACCTATTGACTGAATGGGATATTGAATGGCACTTTATCACACCATATGTGCATCAAGCCAATGGTCAAGCAGAAAGGTACATGTGTTTTATTGCCATCCTTTTACGAGTACAGGCTGAAGTAACCACTGAATGGAGCACTTTTGTATCTCGCATTCAGCTTATCATAAATTCTACAGTGCACAAAACGACGAAAAGAACCCCTCTTCAAACTCTATTTGGTTGCGACAATAGATTACCGGAGATTCGCCGCATTATTGACAATGCTTCAGACGACAAACTTCCCCCGTCCATCTTGCAACATGAAAAATGGCGACAATTTGTAAACAAACGCCTTGAAGAAAATTCAGTTCACCAGGAAAACTATGCTAATAGGACTGTCAAGGCGCAAAAATCATTTCAAATTGGCGATTTTGTATTAATCTCACGGGAAGCTTTGAAACCCAAAAAGTTCGAGTCTGGTTGGAATGGACCATACAAAGTGACTAATGTTTTGTCACCAAATAGATATGAACTTAGACGATACTACAGAATCCACCAGGTTAACATCGGCTGCAGCCTGTCAGATGCGTCTTTGGGCCAAGGACTGGTGTCCAGAAGACTGCGCAGCAATCCTTGAGAGTTATGTCGATGATAGCACTAAGGTATTGTTAACAAGTAACCGTGTTAAGTTATGATATAGTGTTGATTGCTTGGGCTTATAATGCTTTCTGGCTGATATCACACTGGTATAGTGTTGATTGCTTGGGCTTATAATGCTTTCTGGCTGATATCACACTGGTATAGTGTTGATTGCTTGGGCTTATAATGCTTTCTGGCTGATATCACACTGGTATAGTGTTGATTGCTTGGGCTTATAATGCTTTCTGGCTGATATCACACTGGTATAGTGTTGATTTCTTGGGCTTATAATGCTTTCTGGCTGATATCACACTGGTATAGTGTTGATTGCTTGGGCTTATACTGCTTTTTGGCTGATATAACACTGGTATAGTGTTGATTGCTTGGGCTTATAATGCTTTCTGGCTGATATCACACTGGTATAACTTATAGTTCTGATTGCTTAGTCTTATAATGCTTTCTGATTGATATCACACTGGAATGACTAAAATGTTGATGTTTGGACTTCCTGCTTACCGGCAGATATAATACTAAATGTCATAATCATATTTTGATGACCATTTGATTTACAATATTTTACCTGTCAGGTGCTGGAATCCCCTGCGACTCCTGCACCTGGAGCATCACATGGTAGTCAGGATGAAACCGAGCCCTAATCGGTTTCTCTTTGGGAACTCCCGGCTGAGCGCAAACTTTGTAATTTGATTACGTTTTATATTAGACAGTCTTAGTACCTCTATAATGTATTTACTTCCACCAATAAAAGTAATTATTGTTATTACTGTTGCTAATATTGGGCCGAGAACGTCCCAATGTCAGGCTGGCTGTGTTAGCGCCAAACATACGGCAGCCAAGCATACCGCAATACAACATGTCCAAATGGTGATCCAGTAAGTCACGCGCCTGCAAGAAGCTAACAGCCTTCTCGATCAGCGTGACAGTACGAGGTTGACCATGTGTCTTGTTACAACGTATTGCAGTTGCTAATAAAGCCCAAGGTCACGTTCGAAGCGAGGCCACGTTCAAGCCCAAGGTCACGTTCGAAGCGAGGCAACGTTCAAGGTCAAACCCGCGTTCGAGGTTGAGGCTACTTTAAAAAAATTCAAGGTCAAGATCGCATTTACGGCCAAGGGCATAGAAAGAGTTAAGTAGTGCTTAGAACAGACTGCGCTTAACATATTTATTTAAAAAAAAAATTAGGCATGAAGTAAACGCCTAGGATACTTCATGTCTAAATTATGACTCGACTAGGATTCGAACCTAGGTCTCCCTGTATATCCGCAGCGCAATCTGCAGCCGAGGGTATCTTTACCTCTAGACCATCAAGTCTGATAGAATATTTGGTTACTCATCCAGAGTACCTTCGTAGAGTGAAAGATACACATAATTTAATAAAAAGTTTTATTTAAGATGCACATACAAAGAGTAATTACAGTAGTGGCTAGACTAAATGATTATAATACCAACAGATTAAGAAATACGTTACAGACATACACATTAGAGCGAATAAAATAGTGCTTAAAACAATAGTAGATATACAGCAGGAATTATCAGCGGGTGAGAGCAGCTTCTTCAAGACATCAGGTTTACTTTTTAGCAAAATCGTTTGCCAATTCGTATCTACCGCATATGAAGGGAAATGGTATTTTATCTTGAACGTTAAAACATTATGTTCAGTAAAGTTGTTCACTTGTATTTTAAAAACGGAAATAGTTGTCAAGGAACTGGTATCCATTTTACGCCACGTCACGTTGTGCACTCTATCACTGTAGGCGAAAGAAGCTGAACTGCACCGCGGCGGTTGAAGGACGTAGAGAATCCCATCATGAACTGCAGCGAGAGCAACCAAAAATGGTATTGGTAGCATGTTCAACAAGTCGATGGCAACTAGTGAATGGTTTGGTGCCGCACTTTGCATCACTTATGACAACAGCAACCTTTTGTTTTGTCGGGCGCGCCCGTTCCATTGTTGCCAGCCACATCTACTCCGGGGGAAAAATGCAACGCATCGATAAGTTGCATAGTCAAGTCTTCTATGGTTTGTAATTGCTGGTAGACCTTGGCAATTTTGCAGTTGGGTGACCAACGGAGGTCTTCAGATAAGGGTTTGTCATTGCGCTCCCAACCAGAAATTTGAACTCTGCAGTAGAAACACTGTACACAATTAATCGTGCCGCTGATGCAAAAGAAACCGGCATCTTCTAGCGATTCTGGAGTTTGACCTCGACTCCAATCGTCGAATGTTCGTAACCGTTTGGAGTATTTTGCAAACTCTGGATATCGAGGTTCTGAGCTCATGATGGCAACTAACTACGTACATGTTTGCAAAAGTTTTATGTTCTACAATTCAAGGTCACAATCTCGAAACTTTGAAATAAAACCACCGAAATATTTCTAAATATATTTATTTCCAAGTATAAGTTATATATGTAACTTCCCCATCCTCCAGTAGGCCTAGGTACCGGTCCACTGGTTTGAAGATGTGGGTCTGCCACCACACAGCTGACGATCCCTCAAAGGCTGCAGGCCACGTCCGTAAGGTGGTCGTCTCCGCTAGGGTCTTTCCCTGTAGGTTCATGGCATACTCCATTGTAACCACTGCCTGGAGAGACCGTTGAGAGGATGCTGGAGGGCAACTAGCCAAAAACCGGCGAAAATGACGGTAAAATTGTTCGGCGTTCTTGAAGTTAGTTGCCATAGCTGCTGGATGATTATGGTAGGCGTTGGATGATTATGACGACCGTTACAGAAAACAGACAACTTAATATAGGAGCGTAGTCAAGGATGGAGACGTAGAAGGTCAAGGCTCTTACCTTGAGATTCGCATATAAAGAGTAACGTTTTTCCACTACAGCTACCAGTCATCATGCCTGATATTGTTGTTGATGCGCTCTTTGAAGATGCTCCCACATTTTACAAGAAGTTTGAATACTTCATCACCTCCGAACCGCGACCTCCATCAGCTCGTCAACTCCAAGCTGCCGTAAAAATAGACTATTCGATGAGTCTTGGAAGCGAGCGTCTATGGCAGTCGACCCTCCTGAGGACACTACCCACCACATACGAGGGCGACCCATTCCTGTGGTGGAGGCAACATGTAGAGGTCCCCATCCAGCGCTTTCTCGCTCGACTAGCAGATGGGGATGTAGTATATATTACTTATTATTGGTTTAATTAAATATATGTGTATATAAAAGTGTCTGTGTTTTTATTACACTCCTAGCGACGTCTATGATTATTGATATTTTATAAGTAAAAGCCTACGCTTTCGGTATTCATATCCAGTTCGACGCTTGAGCATAGCCTATCGATAAATTTGCCAAACATATGCATGCGAATTCTACGTCACACCCGCAGGTGTGTGTGGTTGAAGAACTAAGCGAGCCTTTATATTATGAACGAGATTTACAACTAGTATCCGGCGCTTTCAATAATGATAGATGGTACATCTTAGCGCATGGTGACATCGAATATACTATTCCCTTCCGTGAAGCTGAAACAACAAATGTCTTATTTTATCCCGAAAATACCCGAATTTATATCAACAAGATGGGGTCATATAAATCACACGAAATGATCGGGAAGACATTAAAAAAGGGTGATATGCTAAAATGTTGGGCAGTCGAGCCAAATATGCTATATGTGGAATTTCAACTCAAGGTTCCCATAATTGCTAAGTCCAAAAAGGCAGTGCAGTAAGCATAACTTCAAGGTCAGCGTTTACGGTCACCTCCCACCACATGTAACCTTGGAAATGTGGAAATAAAAGCGCGTAGAAGAGTCTGCAAGGGTAGTAGCATCCGATAGTCGTGCAGAAATGGAAGCCTTGTTGAAAGCTATCGAGGTAGTTCAGAGTAATAAAGCAAGACAGCCACAACCACTGTTCTGTCCGGAACTTCTGAATAGTAGGACGTACAAATTAAATAAATCAAGTTCTAAGTACGTCAGTGTAGGGTTTGATTGGAGTTCGCAATTTACCCCAAGTATTATAATACGAGGTGCCAAAAATGACTGGGTGCAGTTAAATGAATGGGAGTGGACAGCCCTGATTGCAAATCAAGGAGTGATTTCCAACTACTTCTATTCTCTCGACGGTGAGTGGCCAGCTCTGGAAATAGGAAAGAAGAGCATTATTTTTGAAGCGATCCAAACAAGGAAAATAATCAAATTGGAGGAAGTGGGCTTGTCAGAGGTGCGTTTAGCGAGCAAAACTGTAGAAGAATTGTGGCGCTTGCAGAAACTCGTGGAAGTGCGATTCGCACAATTAAAAGCGTTGCACTTTGAGAGTTTCTATAAAGAAATAGTGAAGGGTGTAGCAAACCTTTGTGGAGACTGTTTAGTAAATGTATAATCTGTAGTGGATCAGCTGGAGGAGAACGATGAAAAGATTGCGTGTATGGTGGAAGTGCTAACGTTCGCAAGTTCTATGGTAAAGTGCGACATCGAAGTGGAAGCACTGAGTCGTCAGTTGGCAGTGTAGTCATGTGGATGAATTATAGAGAGGCTGCTCGACCGGCTGCAAGAGACGTACCTAGTGCGGTTGAACGATTAGTGAGTACGTTAAAGGATTTAGCTTTCGAAGCGTCGCACGAAGTCGTATATGGGTTAGGACGTTCCGGATTCAGTGACGAAGAATTGTATAAAAAAGAAAAACAGTACAAAAACGGTGCAGCTGTCGGTCAACTATTTTTAGACGGAGCCATAAATGAAGGCCTCTTTGTAGATTTAATGGATAGTCTTGGCCTAAAATGGCATATGTGTGAAGTAAAAGTCTTTATAGAGAGGAAGGAAAATAAAGAAGAGCGTGCAGTTTGACGACTCGAAGAATAAGATTTACAATTTGCATACTTGGACGTATGCGTATCGAGAAGCTCGAAAAGGACGGTGGGAACGGGAAGGTGTGGATAGGTTGCGGTTCCATCGGAGGATACTTACCATGGATGAAGTACTGCGAGACGTCTTGTGTGCCGAACATAGGCAGACAATGTATGTAGAACGCTTTTCCACTAGTACGTAGATGTTTAATCCATGTAGTTCAACTGCATATATTGTAAACAAATAAAAACAATAAAAATTAAAAAAGGTTGTTTTATTCCATTATGTAGTGATTATAAATATGATACACGTTAGATAAAGCGCAATAACAAATCGGTTTGGAATGATATAAACAAGAGGGTTGTGATGGGGTGAGGGCCGGTCTTTCTTCCACTTCGATGATTGAGATGGTAGTAAAGCGGCGTAGAAAAGTTGCCTTTTCTCGGCCTTTTACATATACTTCGGTGACACCTTGCAGAAGACGTCGTAAGATTGCAGGAAACATGTATGCTGGAGTAAATCCCCCATTCCAGTCGATGCAATGGCGATTAGTCATTACCCAGTGGGCTTGTTGTTGTAAATGAGGTGTTAAGGAATGGAGGGCGAAAGGGGGTTTAAAAATGTGGTGAGATACTGAGGTACCGTCGTAGGAGGCCAATTCTTTTGGGCTAGTGTGCTTATCGGACGTGAGTGCATAATTGTTATGTAAATTGTCGTATGGGAATCGTTCGGTGTTCAGATAAACTCGGAAATTAGTAAGACCAATTTTATCGAAATTAGCATTGTCCTTAGCGATTAGCCCCGAACGACCTGATTGAAACCCTACGATGACATATCTGGGGGTTTGTAATTTTGTGCTTGTAGCGATAGCATGAGAATGTTGAGTCACAGCATGAACACCAGGTATGATATGAAGCTGCCAGCTGCGAAATGCGACTTGAGTGTCAATATTTTTATCGATGTATTTGGTCAGGGCTAATTCTTGAGCAAGACCTGGAGTGATATGAGGAACCTTCCAATATAGTTTGTCAATCGTAACTTTAGCCGTCTCCCCTACGGTAGCACTGAATACGGCGTCGGCATCGGTATTGCTGCGAATTAATACGAGTTCTTGTCAGATGTTAAGTATTACTTTACCATAATCTTCGGCGAATCTTAACAGCATTCTCAACGGTATGCAGGCACTAAAGTTACCTTCCTGATCGGTAATGGGAGGATCGCCACCGGCAAACCAACCTGCATTTTGAAGCTTTTTAACGTCAGCGGAACTGTAGGACACATATCTCTTAAGAGTAGACGTAATACCAGGTTTGGTGACAGAGTCGACAACGACCCCATTTAGCCGTTGTAACTTCACCATTTTCCTTCCGCAACTTTCCCTTTAGGTACAGATAGCTCAGGCCGGGAAGAGTTGACATATCTTCGGGAATTGGAATTCGAATTTTATCGTTATACTCAAAACGGTTTGTATACGGTTGATGTGTGTGCAATTGATTGCTAATGATGGAAGTGTCGACGAGGACTCGCTCTCCAATATTTAAAATACTCATTACACTATTGTAAAGCCTAAGGACCCCAAGAAGTCTCTGTTTGCTTTAGTTAGCTGCGTGGTGGACGAAGCCGTACTGATCTTACGAGGGTGTGGGCGACGATTCTTATAGGGAGTGAAGCAGGGGCGGTACGGAGTGGTGAATCGAAAACCCATTACAGTTTCTTTAAATGTAATGTTACCGTGACGGTCTCCTTACTAAAACTGACAGGATTATCCGATTGGGCTAGTATTTTAATAGTTAAGTTAGTGATCTGTTTCGTGCTGATCGGTAGATAGATGACTGGGTTAGGGGTTTCCACTATTTTGTACCCGGGCGGTACTATGGGGAAGAATTGGTGAATGATATGGCCGGGCTAACCATTTTTATATGAACCAACGGAGATGTTGCAATAAATAAGAATCGAGTTGATGTTCAAAATTTTCGTAACATGTTTAGCTGTGTGCCACCTATCTGCAGCATAAACTTTTTTCTCAAAGCCTAACACGTCCCGGATAGTATTGTCGCTTTGAAAGTCGATTGGAACGGTGGACTTTATTTCGGTTTTTAAGGTGCTGTTGTTTCCACGTAGCAGTACCTGTTTAACACCCACATCAGAATCGAGTTGGTTATTGTAAAAATTCGGCAATGTCCGTAATTTCATATGCTCCCTCCGGTATAATAATAGGAGGTTCTCCAACAAGATGAAATTTATTGTTGGGAGGTCTAACGTTTGGAATAGTATAGTAGGTTTCGAAACTTAACAATCCCAAGACGTATTCGCTACCATCGTCTAAGAAAATGAGAGGGTCAAAATTTGCAGTAAGAACAGATGAATCTCCCGTAAGAGTGAATATACTAGACATGATGAAGCGCAACACTTAAACTGACGACAAAAGCGGTTTCGCAAAGTTATATAAGAATTTGAGACACAAATGTCCGCATGTGTATGACGCGAGTTTTTGATATCTATTAGAGTTGTACATAATTGTGTTTTTGCTACCGTCGCTGCGAAAGTAGTTTACTAATTCGGGAGGAGGTTGTAAGCCACCTATGCTATCGAAATACAGAACAAATCGATCAACTTTAACGTAAGCTGTCCAATGTGTGCCAGGTCCGACATCATCGTCTAAGTTAGTAACACCACATTCTCGTTGACGAATTTTGTCGGGTAGGGCATCTCGCATAAATATTCCCCTAAAATGGGGAATTTCTAAGCGTTTAACGTACTGTGCAATATCGATGTTCGTCAACGCTCGGCGTGGTAGCTTCAACGGTAGTTTTTTGACTGATACGGTCGTAGATATAGCCCTTTTCTTTAAGCAATGGATTCTATAGCTTTGTTATGCCGCTCCTTTTCCTGGAGATCCTTTTCAGAAGCCTTTGAGTCCCCTACCGCTTTAGCGACTGCTGCAGCACCGCCTCCGAGGGACCCCAATGCTCCTAATGCAGCAAGTATGGGTACAAGCGGCAATATACCTCCTCTCTTGGGAACAGGTACTACTCTAGAACGAATTGGGAGTTTCCTTTGCGATTTAAAAACGACAGCGCCTCCAATACGTTTACGCCTACTACACCTTGTACGCTTCCGTTTTCTAGATACCCCCGTACCAAATTTTTGCGCGGCAATAGGTAGTGCACGCCTTCGTTTCCGGGAGACTCTCACACCAACAGTGGGTTGTGTACGCTTCCGTTTTCTAGATACTCCCGTACCAAATTTTTGCGCGGCAATAGGTAGTGTACGCCTTCGTTTTCGGGGGGGCCGTCACACCAGCAGTGGGTAGTGTACGCTTCCGTTTTCTAGATACTCCCGTACCAAACTTTTGTGTGGCAATAGGTAGTGTACGTCTTCGTTTCCGGGGTGTTTCCATAACAGCAATGGGTTCTCTACGCTTTCGTTTCCGGGAGACTCCCATGCCGAGTTTGGTTTTCCCTTTCATAATCCCTGTAACAGCAAGAGCTGCCGCTCTTTCTCCAAAAGTAGTCTTTTGCTTTAACGCGTTCCCAAGCTTTCTGTGCAAGAACTTGATCCGCCGCGTGACGTGTCGAAAGATTGCTAGATTGTGAGTATGCGATGTCGTGTTGCTTGCAAGCCTCGTCCAGAGGGTCTCTTCCTCGATCACCTCGAGAAGGCCGTTTGTTTAAACGAGTACCAGGTCCGCAAAACTTGTAACCTGGTATATGTAATTCGAAGGGTAACTTGTCAATAAGGGTGTTCAAAAAACCGTGACCTTTCCGTCTTACGATTCGACGACGACTACGAGTTTTACGTCTAGTATAACTCATCTTAAAGAAACGCTCGTCGAAGAGTGACTGACGGTGTGAAGCTCAAAGGGGGTAGATATATACTTAGCACAACGCGGTTAGAAGCTAGTTCGTCCCCGTTCGAAAACGATGGAGAACGTCAAACATGTGAAACAAAAATGTTCGCTGCCGGTAGTAGATCATACAGTGAATTCCATGTCACAGAGGTACAGACGACACGGCACTTTACTGGGTATGGGATGTAAAAGGGGTTTGATCATTGGTCCTTCCGGCTCTGGGAAAACCAATGTGATGATCAGTCTTTTGGTGCACCGCAATGGGTTGCGGTTTGAAAACTTGTATTTGTATTCCAAAACCCTCGACCAACCTAAATACAAATTTCTGAAGATACTCCTGAAGTCACTAAAACAAATCGGATTCTACGAATTCAGCGAGGGGTGTGAGGTTATCAAACCACACGAGGCGAAAGAAAATTCTGTTATTGTGTTTGATGACGTGGCGTGCGATACTCAAAGCATAATTAGAGATTATTTTAGTTTCGGGCGTCATCGAAATATAGATTGTTTTTACCTCTGTCAGACTTACTCATCAATCCCGAAACAACTGGTACGAGATAATGCGAATATCATAATCGTATTCCGGAAAGACCGCACCAATCTTAAACACATTTACGATGATCATGTAAACACAGACATGTCATTCGAAAAGTTTAAAAACTTATGTTCGCACTGTTGGATCAAAGATCATGGATTTTTAGTTATCGACAAAGAAAGCGAAATCAACGTCGGCCGTTATAGAAAAGGGTTCGACAGTTATATCACTATATAGGCATGGACCACTGCTGTACAAATTATTAGTCTACGAACAACGAGAGTAATAGCAACATGGACAAACGGTTAGTAAGCGATCTTATTAAAGCTAGAAAGGCTGTCAGGCGGAAATATGAAACTTTAAAAGCAGATATCGCCGAATCGCGGACGGCTTTTGCGGAGCAATTTAAACCAATTTCCCAGCCACTCACGGAATTGCTAACATCCATTAAGCAAGAAGGTGGTGAAACAATACAGCAAGATGTAGGAACCCATGCTGAGAACCATCAAACGACGAGTGTCCACACCATCTATCCTACCCCGTCCGAGAAATGGCAAAACCCCCGTACGAGCGTCAACCCCCGACATTGCCATTCCCGGACCGTCGACTTCGACGTTGGTAACATCCACACCTAGATTTCTTGACAGAAAAGTATTGTATGAGAGTTTACCGGATGAGGAGCAACAGGTAGAAGTTCAAGAAGAAGCAGCAATTGAAAGTTCAGTAGCAGAGGCTAGGGAAACCGTGCGACAAATGATAGAACCGGAAGTTTTAGGGGAATACCTGGAACAGTTCTCAGGGTTAGCTAGAAAATATATCGAGGGAATGATACGAGATACAGAGAGCAAGTACGATCTCCACTATGGAGTTCGATGGGACATAGACACTGATAAGTTTGCAATTGGGAATAAACAGCTTACTTTTGAGGGTCAGGACATGGTTATTACAGATCACGGCAATAGAATAGTATACAAAGGCACTCCCGGCTTTTACGAATTAATGTTCTTAAAGAAACCGATGACTTATACAACCAAAGATCTTGACAATTACCAGGACATAGTAAACCGGTCCGCCGCAAATCGTAAGAACTACGATCCAAAACAAAGGATAAGCGGCAACGCCGGCTCGAAATATACAAAAGTAGTACGCCCCCTGAGTACATCCTCCGGCGTTAGACAGCCTGCCAGAGCCGCATCGAGAGTGCAGCGTACCGGTAGGGGATTATTAACAGTAACCAACAAAAAAGTGGAATTTGTTCCTTGGAAGGATCCAAATTCATTAGTGGATCGTCTGCGCATATTACTAGCCTCTCAGGTAGCGGGGCACACCGGCCATTCCAACGAAATCGTAAGCATCACCCAAGCTCTACGAGATGCAAAAATAATTCACTAAGGCGAGTACAAAAGCAGAGCACCTATTGAATTACGATCAGAAGGTGTTAGACGATAGAGTAATGCCCATAGACAAATTTGGACGCCACTACCATAGCGCGCGCTACGGTTCTCATCGCAAACATATCTTTATGAAAGTTCAAAATGTAAACCGACTCCATATAGAAGTACCACTGCTGCTAGTGAGGCGTGGTTATGATGAAAGCGAATATTCCAAAATTTTCGGTAATAAGGAATACATTTTTCCGTTAACGATGGGTGAGATCATAAGTGTTTAAGTCAGCGGACCTTTGGTAGTATCACACATCAACGGCATCAAACACACCACGCTTGTCGGTAAGACATTGCGGCGAGGAGATAAACTGCAATTCGAATCCATAAACAATAAGTTATACGTGCAACTGCTGCTTAAATGTCCCATAGCAGTCGATACAGCAACATTCGACAATGAGTCCTAAGGAGGATCTAGTCGCAGAACTTCACAAACCAGCGCGAAGAAATTTCAAGAGACGACGGGTGATTCTCAAAGGATTGCATGATTGACTACAAGCGGATTTGGTGGAGATGCAGCCATATGCACAAAGCAATAAAGGTTATCGATACATTTTAGCCGTTATTAACGCGTTTTCTAAATACTTGTGGGCTCTTCCGGTAAAACGGAAAACGGGAAAAGATGTAGCGGCAGCTATGCGAAAAGTTCTTGCTAATATGAAGGTATCTCCTAAAAACGTACAAACCGATTTGGGAAAAGATATTTATAACAGCGATTTTCAAGCATTGATGCGACGTTACAAGATAAATCATTACAGCACGTATTCAAGTATGAAAAGCAGCATCATAGAAAGATGTAACCGCACCCTTAAGAACATGATGTGGGAGCAGTTTAGTTTGCAAGGGTCCTACAAATGGTTGGACATTCTGCCCCAACTTTTAAGGAAATATAACACAACCAAGCATAGCACAACAGGTATGAAGCCGGCTGAAGTTAATCTTA
The DNA here is from genome assembly GCA_940337035.1 of Agriotes lineatus. Lineage (NCBI taxonomy): Eukaryota > Metazoa > Arthropoda > Insecta > Coleoptera > Elateridae > Agriotes > Agriotes lineatus. The sequence continues at coordinate 97,612 of CALNHX010001593.1, read as the reverse complement.
AAAATGCCAAACGCCTGTTACACACCGTGTACAGCCACACAAAAACTGTAGATCCTACCACCTACAGACTCACCGATCAGGAAGGGTAGAAAATCAAAGGCGGATTTTACGAGCACGAATTATAGAAAACCAAACACTCGGACGTATACCTGGTAGAAAAGATGTTGAAAAGAAGAGTAATCAGCTTTACGTAAAGTGGTTGGGATTCGATAATCGTCACAATTTCTGGATATCCAAAAACAATGTTGTATAACTTACTATGAATCTATAGAACTCTTTCAATAAAACACTTTTTTGTTTTACTACCATTTATTTTCTTTAAATAAAACATTTTATGTTTTACAGTAATTTATTATTGTAAATGCTGAACATGAGTGACTACAGTAACAAATATACTTGGTAATGCGGACCCAAACAATGAGATTTTTCGTAAAATTTAACTTACTATCTACACTTCTCCAATAAATTAACGCACCAAAAAAAAATAGCTAAAAGTTTAAAGTTAATTATTGTCGAAACCACTTATCCGATTTGGAAGATTTTTTTTTAATGACACGTCGACTCTTTCAGAATGTTAGTGTACTACTCTATTTACATAGAAACTTATTTTTTTATAAATACCGGTGTAACAATTATAACGTGTTTTTTCCATAAAGTTTATATCACCCTGTTGGGTTCAACAGATACAATATCAAGTTATAATTCAAAGCAAATTATAGCCTTATCTTTTTATAACACTTTGTTTTTTGATTCACGCTTTTATCTTAACTACTGCAAAAGTAACACAATTTTATAGCATAACATGTTTTTATTGACTTTAATTTGCATTAAATGCACTAAAGTAGCAGGCTATGGAAAAACAGAAAGAAACAGTAATTGTCATCAGGTAAATACAGCTGTCAAAAAGCAGTAGTTGATAGAAATGTGTTTTCGGTGTTAGTCCTTAACGTTTTTTTTGCAAAACCTTTAATTTTCTCAGCAACGTGAAATGCGAAATCTTATTTTAGAAGAATGTGCTCAAGAATTAGTTCTGTTTGAGGAAGGTTAGAAGTTATTCTGGCCAGAGGCGGAAACACTCGCTACTGAGACTTTCGTTTACCTTTTTCTTTACATTTTGTTTATTTTTTGTTGTTGTTAAATTAGGTCTCCATAAACACATGTTATGCTATAAAATTGTGTTACTTTTGCAGTAGTTAAGATAAAAACGTGAATCAAAAAACAAAATGTTATAAAAAGATAAGGCTATAATTTCCTTTGAATTATAACTTGATATTGTAGCTGTTGAACCCCACAGGGTGATATAAATTTTATGGAAAAAACACGTTATAATTGTTACACCCGGTATTTATAAAAAAATAAGTTTCTATGTAAATAGAGTAGTACACTAACATTCTGAAAGAGTCGACGTGTCATTCAAAAAAAAATCTTCCAAATCGGATAAGTGGTTTCGACAATAATTAACTTTAAACTTTTAGCTACTTTTTTTGGTGCGTTAATTTATTGGAGAAGTGTATATCGTACAAGCTAATGTTCCTAATCTATACTATAATTGTTATATACAATAACTAAACCTACAAAGTTCAAGAAAGCTCCTGCCATGCAGGACCTCTGCTGTTAATAATAACGAATACTGTTCCGCGAACATATTGCTACGTCTTCGTTTCGGCAATGCGCAGCAAGGCGTCTAGACGACTGTTATCATCATCATCTATGTCACGGTGACCCCACGCTAAGGTTTTGGTAGTATTAGGAATAAGGAGGCGTTTATCATCTCGCGAAGAAAGCGCAACCTTATTCATTAATTCGGTGTACATAGTGTGTAAACGGGAACGAAACACATACATCTGACAAAATACAACTTCCCTCTTGTTTTCGGCTACAGATTTATAAATTTCGGTGGTGAGGTGATTCCGAACAGCACTCTTTCTAACTTCCTTCGCCTTTTTGTCTTCCTTACCAACAGCGTTTACACAGTATGTTTTTGCACCGACCCCGTAATAGCTACACACAGCCACCCCCGCGTACTCATCCTTAAATTTGCCAACAACAGACTTGGTTCTCGAAATTCCGTGCAGACCATTCTTGTAATTTGATGTATCAAAGAGATGAAGGTGCTCTTGCATGTCCGCGTAAAAATTTTCAGTAAAAATTTCCAAAATGAAAGAATCCGTGTCTGTATAGAGTAGAGACACATTAATGCCGTATTTATGCTTCAAAAATTTGTAATAAAAATCGTACATTACCGTTTTCGAAAGATCTAAAACTGAGAAACCAACATAAATGGGTTTGTTATATAAAACCGACGTTCTGTTCATTTCCACTGCTATTAAATTTTCCCCAAACCGAATTCTATCTTTAAAGTTAGGTTTTGATATCAAAGCTTCTGCCCCCATTCTATTACCAATTTTCTCCCAATGACTAATTAACTTTACAAGAACCCTTTTGTCCACGTTTTCCATGGTTTTACCAAAGACGCTATTGTTAGCTAGTTTGAATGAATTTCGGTGAAATTCATTATCAGACTGGTTACGTAAATTTGTGTTTAAATCGATGTAGGATCTGAGCCAAGGAGATTGTCTAAACTTAAGTATTTTATGCGTTTTAACCAAAATCAAACCAGCCTCTAAGCATTGCCTCAAATTTCTGTAGTGAATAATATAATTGTGTTTGTCATACAAAATTGGAATTAATTTTGCATTTTTAAATTTTCCCTGTGGAGGCACCAATAGCTCGGGGCAAAAGGGGAAGTCATTGTGATCGTCATGTAAATTTTCGGGGTACCGCAAGTCAACTTCCAACACGTACCCAGTATCTGAGTCGTCCAAAATTTGAAATACGTCAAAACTGTCAATTTCCTTGTCAGTCAACCAAACAAAACCACCTTGCGGTAGAAACTGTCTCATACTATGCCCATATATACACACAGGGCTACGCTGACGACATCACCATCTACATACACGGAAAATTTGAGGGCGTAGTATTCGAAAGAATGCAATTGGCCCTCAACATTGTGGAAAGATGGTGTGAAGCCAAGGGACTATCGGTCAACCCGGAAAATACCTCGCTTCTGTCAATCACAAGAAGGAAGAAAAACAAGTATAGGAAACTAAAACTATACGGAAAAGAACTACAGATGGTGGAGAAGGTCAAATATTTGGGTGTGATTTTAGACACCAAATTGACATTCAAACACCATATGGAACATGTTACAAGCAAAGGCTGCAGAGCATTCTGGACCTGCAGAAGAATGTTTGGAAAAACATGGGGACTGTCACCAAAAATGGTATACTGGCTCTTCACAAGAGTCATTATACCAACGATAACCTATGCATCCTTGGTATGGTGGCACAAGGCAAGCAATATTAAAAATAAGAACCTACTTAGCAAAATACAAAGAATGGCCTGTATTGGAATAACGGGGGCAATGTCAACAACCCCGACAGCCGCGTTAGAAGCCTTGCTGAACCTTCCCCCATTACACCTAAGGGTAGAGGCGGAAGCGAGACTAGGGGCATATAGGCTGAAAACACAAGGGTATGATCGTTATCCTGGACATCGAGGATACCATACCGAAATCTTTAACCGATTACGTGAAAACCTCATCCTGCAGATGAAGTCCGACAAAATAAAGACATCCTACCAGTTCCAAAAACCGTTTGAAGTATATCTTCCAGAGCGGGAAGAGTGGAACGAGGAAGAAGTCTTAACCAAACTAAAGGGGGAAGTCTGGTACACAGACGGATCAAGAACAGAAAATGGAACAGGTCTGGGCATTTATGGTACGGGACCAGGAAATGCAATAAGCATAAACCTGGGACAATATGCAACAGTATTCCAGACCGAGGTAACAGCAATTCTAACCTGCGCCCAAATAATGGTGCAGAGATCCTACAAAGGCAGGAGAATACACATCCTGACGGACAGCCAAGCAGCTTTAAAAGCGCTGCCATCCAACCAGTTCAACTCAGAACTGGTATATGAATGCCATAAAAAACTGGTTCAACTGGGAGAACACAACAAACTTAGCCTGTTGTGGGTCCCAGGTCACCAAGGAATAATAGGCAACGAAAAAGCAGACAAACTATAGCAAAATCAGCCAGTACTATCCAGCTGATAGGACCAGAGCCTACCTGTAACATAGCTTATAGCATGATCAGGGAGCAAACTAGAAGCTGGTTACGAGATAAACATCGCAAATTCTGGCACGACTACCCTAAAGCAAGGCACTCTAGGAACTTCATAGGGGAACCGTCCAAGAAAGCGACACTGGCACTCCTGGAAAATGGAAGGGAGAAAATAAAACACATAACAAGGATAACTACAGGACACTGTTATATGAACAAACATATGCACACAATAGGAGTGGCAACAAACACAGAACGCAGATTCTGTGAAGAGGAGGACGAGACTCCAATCCACTGGATATGCGAGTGCGAGGAACTCATAACTCTGCGACATAAACACTTTGGGGAAACAACAATTGAACCCGAACTGCTGATAAACACCTCACTAAACTCACTAGGAAGCTTTTTTGAGGACATCGGAATACCTCTGTGAGGCTAGGTGAAGCACTGGGATGTGCACAATAGGTCTTTTAGGCCGCAGTGCAGAAAGGGGAACTAACCCAACCAGAAGTATATATAATAAAAATATAATAGTTAAAACACTGCCTCCTACACTTACAAGCCATGCTGTTAGACTTGGCAACATTGCTTCTCTGGTAGTTGGTGGTGCTAAATTACAATACTCCCATTTGAAATCATTTTGTTTGAAAGAGCACAGTTTTACTCTTTATCAAATTTTACTCTGTATTTAACTAAAGATAGCTTCTGTAATGGTGACATTTATTTACATAGTCAAGTAATACAAACATGTAACAGTATATTTATAAAAATAAAACAGCCTAACCTATGTAACATATGTATAAAAGAACATTTCTGGAATTATTTTAAAGTTTGTAACTTTCTATACACCACTGCTGATTGAGAGTACAACATATATGCAAAAATATGGTGTTACAGCTGCAAATAATCTTATTTGAACATAATAAACTTATCTGCTTGGTAACATCTAAATTTGTATGACTCAAATTGTTCCATAAACTTCAAAAAACTGCTTTCACTGTTTGTGCATGTCTTTCCAATATTTGTCTTCTTCTACATTCAGGATTTGTCCTTTCTTGAGGCACTTTCGACGACAATATGTTGGTAAATTTGGAAATACGCTTGGGACAGCTTTGTCAGCTAATTGAGGGTAATTCATCACCAGTTCTGCATTTCCCCACTCTCATTTCAAATGTATTTTCCATTAAAATGTATTTCACACACGACAGAACTCTTTGTTAGGGTCCAACGTTCTCGTGCTGTTGTACGAAGCCATGCTTTCTTTCGGATCTCGTTCATTTGAAAAGAAAATGTTGTTAGCGTTTGCATACGATGTTCTTTTAAGGTACTGTTGTGGTTGGTACACAGCGTCTTCGTGGCATTCTAAATATAAAATTAAAAGTTATAAGAAATGCCCTAAAAATGAGGTTAAGTTGTTACTTACCTCAGTGAAATACTTAATAAACCCCATGAGTTCTAGCAGCAATTTTACTTGCACTTATCACGAACAGTAAAGTAATATAAAATATACGGTACCCCCCACCCAAGAAAAGCGCCGTTCCGTGCTTTCCAAGAATACTTCGATACTCAGCATCACTCCGTTTCGCTAATACAATGAAATGCTATAAGCCAGTTATTTACCAAAAAAAAAAAAAAAAAAAAATTTTTTTGCCGACGACCATAGCTCAAAAGTTGATGTTGCCTTCATTTTCGGAGGACCTATCGTATGAAAACGATCCAAGACTTCAGGAAGGTTCCTGGCGACCGGAATCGTGTACACATACGAACATACATCCCCCGCACAGCACGTTTAGGCACCTCCCAATACGGGGGATTGATCTAGTGGGCTGGGATCTTCACCAAAAGATCCGCACCGCCGAGACGGAGATTTGATAAAGTGGGTTCATTAGTCGGTTGGCTCGAATTTTAGAGATATTTGACTCAGAGTGGTTTTCGATATGAGGGAATTTCAATACTTCGTACACTTCGTGTCGAAGTAATAAATGTATTTCGTCAAACTTAGAGCAGTTCAACATATTAATATTTAATCACACGCCACATTTCAACAGACATTTTTATAAATAAACAGTACAAAAATTGGTCTACGATCAGCGTTGCCAAATCTCCAACAGCATGGCTTGTAAGTGTAGGAGGCAGTGGTTAAAATGTTACAGTACATATTAACATATATTTCGATTAATTTAGAATCTTCATCAGCTATAATGATGTGTGGATGATTATTGATATCTGGAATACAAAAAGGGTAACATTTTTAGATTTTTACTTCCCTCGCTAATAGAAGACGAAGGAAGTATTGTAATCGTGAAAAATCACCTTCCCAGATTTCTTCAGATTTTCACGTTTCAGGGTCAATACATAAAGAAAAACAGGTTTTCTCAATTCCGTCTGTCTGTTTGTCTGTCTGTCTATCTGTCTGTCTGTCTATCTGTCTGTTGGCGGTATAACTCAAGGACTATTTGTTGGAGGAAGACGATACTTTGCATGCAGATTATATGTCAACCTGGCATGAGACCGAGAAAAATTCGGAAAAATATATTGTAATAATGCCCTCTACTTAAAAAGGATTTTTAAATAAAAGAAAATAAATAGAGAAAATCACCATAATTTACAATAGAATAGCTTTAATAAAGAATTTCTGTGTAATCTCAGGGCTAATCAATATTATATTATAATTAACTAGCAATCCAGTGAGACATGTCTCATTTAATAAAACAAAAAAGACCGTTTCGCAAATAGAACGAGTATTCACCACACGTACGTATATGACGTCATTGTTGGTAGCAAACTACCAGTCGCATTCGCCTTGATAAAATTTGCCTAGAATCTAACCTAAAAAGTTAGGATTAGGATAATTAAGATAATAATTAGTGTTAGAGACTGAAATTCGGTTCCTAACCTGACATGACCATTCCAAACATATAACTTTAATAACTTTTTTCTCTATCTCTTACGGTTTGGCTGCTGTAACAGCGTCCCGGACAGACAAGTCTATTATATATATGGATATTTGCAAAATAAATAGTTAATTGCTCTTTCTATTTTATTTATTGGCAATCAAATAAAATAAAGCTCCGGTCTAGCATTAGAACAACTCTTTTTCAAAGGGTTAGGTCTTCACACTTGTACTACAATTATTTTTGAGTTGGACAAATTAACTCGTATGGCAATTGCTCCATTCGTATCTGACATAACAGTTTAACCTTCAAAGTGACATAAAACAGATATGGATTGCTTCCACAAAAAATAGAGTAATTTGAAGGCAAAACACCAAAATTGGCGAAATTCACATCAGGTAAATATAATGCAAATAATATGACGTAATTTCCGGTTCACTTGGCTTTGTTTCAGTGACGTAGGGGCGCCGACTTCTGCATTTGTTTAACTTCCTACAAATCTTCTCCAAATTTCTGGCCCAAATTGCAAAATCCAAGGACGCTACCCCGATAAAACCTCCCTGGGAACTGGAACTTGCTTCTACACCTCGTACAAAGTCTAATCTTGATGCGACTCAAAGCTAGTGGGCCCTCTGCAACTGCTGCCCTGTGAAATTTACCTTGGACTGACAGCTTCGCAGGCCGGACCACCAAACCAAATGACGCCACGGCAATTATAAATTTAGTGACGGCTTCCTGCTCCAAATCTCTAGATGTAGGGCTCGATAGAGGATTCCTCAAAATGAGGCACATCAAATTTCAGCTGCCCGATGCCTCCAACTATTCTAAAAGTGACCCCGATGTTGACTGTACTTGCGCGAATATTGCAGCCTGCTATTGCTCTTCACTGGGATCTGTTACCACGACGAAAATTACACACAAAGGGATGCTCTGCAGACTGGTGAATATTAAAACCCACTTTTTTGCTCACACAGAAAAAAAAAATATTTGAAAATGTACATAAATTTGTGAGCATCTGTTGCACACAGCACAATTTTACAAGACTTTTTTTAATAATAACAATTGAATGGCTCGTGTTCTAGCAACTACGTTTTACAATTGTTTTATGAAATAAGTTTTGTATGTATGTATGTAACTTGCCCCGGATTCGGGATACAGAGTTGGATCGCGCCTTTGGTGCTTGCGCAGCAACCATTGTATGAGGTGTGTGTCTTGGTGATGTGTTGACCTTGTTACTCTATTTCTTAGGTCTGTGGTTCTGAGTAGAGCACAGTTAATTTGGTGCCCAACAACTGTGAATGGTCTCACTGAGCCCGATTCTAATCGCCAAGGATACGGAAAAATTTCGACCCCAGCGGGATTCGAACCGAGGACTTGCTTAATGCAAGCCTGGCGCTAACCCATCTGCGCCACGCAGCTTCCTTATGAAATAAGTTTTGATATAATGTTTTTTCTTAGAAACTAAACTGTATTTTTCATGGAAATTATCAATCACGGAGCTATACATTTTAAATCTCGGTTTTTGTACAATTAGTTTTTAAATGCACTGTTTCACATATTTATAATTTATTTATTTATTTATTTATTTAATTTATTTATTTATTTCGCACTCAGCCAACAGCCGTTAGGCCAATTATAGGCGTCGCTGTGCATTTATGGGGACTTCCAACCCCACTTACGACAGTCATGATATTGTTATGACCGCCGGGACCAACTATTTCCGTGACAGCCGTATCACGAGGCGCCGATAGATACAGCCGTGGAACTCCCATCCAAGTTCTGACCAGAGAGAGCGTTGCTTAACTCTGCTGATCGAACGTGGACGCTTGTTCAAGCTACACCACGCGGGACCTAAGCACAATTGGACTGCACAATTGTCTGTGACCTATAATAGATTGCCTTGTCTTGCTCTTTGCACTCTTTGCTTCGTTGCACTGCACTGCACCCCCAGATGTCTTGCCGTTTTCTGGTTTCATAAAATTTTACAGATAACGCTCATATAATTTTTGTAACACCACCAACCATCTCTGTATCATATTCACATTATTGTATTGAATTTACCCAATCAGATTTGCCAGCCAATCATAACCACCGACTTTTTTCATATCATTCGCACAACGGAGCAACGGCCTTCCTCTAATTCTCTTTCTTGTCCATGGTCTCCACTGTTGTATTTGGTAATTCCATCTATTATCTGTATTCCTTTCATTGTGGCCTGCCCATTTCCATTTTATTTGACTTACATGTGTCACTATATCCTTGACATTAGTCCTTCGGCGGATTTCGTCATTTCGTATTTTATCTTTCAAGGATATACGCAACATCGTGCGTTCCATTGCTCGCTGTGTTTTTGCAAGGCGGTTTATATTTCTTTTTGTGAAGGTCCAAACTTGTGCTCCATATGTCAAAACTGGAAGTATACATCTATCGAACACTTGGATTCTCATGTCTAGTGGAATGTTTTGGTTCTTTAAAATATTACTCATTCTTGCAAATGCCGCCCACCCTTGGCGCGCTCTTCTGCCTATTTCCGCTGTTTGAGTTTCTTTTAGTGGTTTGATCTTCTGTCTGAGGTATATATATATATTCGTGTACTTGTTCCACTTTTTGTTCGTTTATCTTTATTTTCATCTCTTCCTGAGTGTTCGTCATTGCCTTTGTATTTTTATAGTTCATTTTTAATCCATTTTGTCCTAATATCATATCCAATTCATTTTGCATAATTTCTAGGCCTTTCTTTGATTCAGTTTCTGGCCTTGTGAAACAAATTACTATTGCCTGACTATTGCTTAAATCGATTAGAAAAACTAACGAATCATCATTTTAATGAGTAAGGTGGAGTATGAAATGTTACATGCAGTCTACATGTCACATGTATTTATATAAAAGATATCCAGATAGTTAATTTAAAAAAGTTTGTGTACAGTCGTTGAGTTGTGAATGTTTACTGGTAACCAAAGAGAAATAAATAAACAGAATGATAAAAAAGTTCAATTTGAAACTCGACTCGAGGCGGTCATATTAAAACCGATGGTGGTTCAATCCCAACCAATTGGTAGATTCAACTGAATTTAATTAAATAGTTATTACACAGAAAGTATCTGGCAATAATATAAAGTAAAATTCAGCAAATCAAACTGTCTAACGAGTCCACATAATTGAAGTGATTTCATTTGCATATTGAAGTTATATTACAAAGTAAATAACTTAAAATATAATTAAAGTAGAGCCAGTGAGAAGTGCTATCTGAAAGATAGCAATCACATCCAAAAAGCTTTTTGGAGGGGAGTTAAGGTTTCAACCAGCCAGGTTACTGTTAGCTGTCCTGCTTCATTTGGTGAGGGGATTACATAGTCTGCTGATCAGGTACCCTAAAGCGACGTTAAGGTCAGTGATTGTTTAATAACTTTTACGAACAACATTTGGAATACTTCCAGGAAGATTTCAATTGTGTATGTAAGATTAGTAAACTTGTATTTAGAACTAAGAATTACTATTAATTATCCAAATTTAATAGTGTTCTGAGTACTCGGCGAATTTAGATCATTATATTTAGAAATTCTACCTTTTGATTTAATTTAAGATTGGTGATGTAAATTAGGGATTTTGGGTTTTAATATTTATTAAAAGTTATCAAAACAAACTAGACTATCCTTACGCCATTGAAACGTCAGTGAACATATCTAAATGTCATTGAGATATGTATTTGTATGTCAAATATTGACGTTTGTGAGGTAAGCTATTATTATTAATTAATCACAACTTGTAAGCGAAATATTACAATTGGCACCTCAAGTGGGCAAGTTATATTACAAGTATTAACGATAAGTAGTTATATAACAACTTACCGATAAGTCGTTTTTGATTGGTTGAAAGTTACAAAAGCGATTTCGATCATTGGTTAAATGACATCGTTTGACAGATGTATGCAATAGTCAAGGGTAATACCACAAAAGGTGAAAATTTTTTGAGAATTTTTTTCGTTTACATTATTATGTTTAAATTTCGCGAAACCAAAACTGCGTTAAAAATTCTGCGAGACCGCAGATCGAGCGGAATTTGAGCAGTTTTTGTTGTGAGAAATTTGCAATAATTTGCATGTTAAAAAAATGCTCTTAAAAAAAAATTACCTTGAGTGGTATTTGGAAAGATTATTCAACAATATGGGTATATGACATTTACCGACAGCACACATTTTTAACGTTTTCCACTATTAATTTAATACTGAAGCATCTAACACGATTATTTTTTAGTTTTTAGAACGACGCCGATTTGAAATCTTCAGTTTGATGTTTTGGTGAAATGTCAGGCAAAGCTCACTAAATTGAAATCATTCAAACCAATCGGGCTCCCGTGAAAACACTGCGACATTAACGCCCGTATTCATAGTCGTTCGCCAGCGGATCGCCGGCGACTCGCCAGAGTTTCGTTATGAATAGTATGTTGGCGGCACTGTACGTCTATGTCAAATTCGAGGTTAGCAGGTTAGATTTTGTGTCAGTTTCTGTCAAAACATCTAGTGTTGAATAATCAAGGGTAATACCACAAGCAGTGGATATATTTTTGACAAATATTTTGTCGTTTCCATGTAAATTATTGCGTTTAAATTTCACGATACAAAATCACATCAAAAATGTCACGAGCCGAAGGCGAGTGACATTTAAATATGATTTTGTTGAGTGAAATTTGCAATAATTTCTATGGAAATGGCAAAATATTTAAAAAATATATATCCACTTCGAGTGGTATTTGGGACGACTATTTAACAATATTAATACGTAACGATTAACTTTATTGAAAAATAATCCAACAATTAATATAATTATTCATTCTCAATTAAATTCAGCGGAATACTTCCAAAACACAGCATTTTAAAATTTTTAAAACAAGCCACACAGTTTGTTGGGGTTTAGTGTTACGTAACCTAGCGATATCACTAAGGACAGAACATCGTTGCTAAACGATACTTGGTTACAAGGCTATTTATTTTTTGAGTACGTACATTGTTTAGTGAATATTTTGCATGGTGCCCAATATTCAGTGATATACTGCTGTTATTGGTTGAAAAAAGCAAATGTCTGCAATGTGATTGGCTTATATGTTATAGTGTTGAATAGTCATGAACATGTAATACTTGACGGTCATTTTCAAAACCTAGGCACTCTATACAATAATAGTAGTTTGAATACCAAGGCACTTAAGTTTAACTTTTTATCACGAATGTGGATTTAGTTGCCGAGTCTCGTAGGGTCAAGGCAAATAAACCACATAAGGATAAGGGATAAAAAGAACTTCAGTGCCGAGGAGTACATAATGGTTTTTTGAAATCGTGATAGGTATTACATTTTAACCAACTTTTGTGCGTTAAGTTGACGTCGGTTGACGTTTACCTGTCTCCCCACCGCCTACAAGTCGTAAAACAATGAATTACTTTACTATCGATTTCTCGTATTTTAATGACGATTTCGACGTTCTTTACTGCCGATTTTAAAAAAAAATACATTAGGCTCTTCCAGAATTCAGCAATTGCTTCAGAAAGTAGCGCTTTTGACCCTGATTATTAATCGAGAATTAACTACTTGTTTTAAGAAATTTAGTAATTGCAACGGGGCAATATTCTCACTATATTGCAAGAAATTCTTCATGCTCCTTACAAAATTAAATTATTGAGGTAATTTAGTTGACCATATCCAATCTCATATGGGAGAAAAACCATATGGCTGTACTGAATGCGAATACAGAACTTTTCAAAAAAGTACTTAGTTTAGTTAGACACATGAAGTCTCACACAGGAGAGAAACCTTTAAGTTATTCTAATTGTGAATGCAAAACAGCACAAAGCAGTCATTTAGTTAGACATATGCGATCTCATACAGGAGAAAAGCCTTTTTGTTGTACTATTTGTGATTACAAAGCATCACAGAAAAGTCACTTGGAATGACATATTCTGTCTCATATACATGAGAAACCGTACGATTGTTCTAATTGTGAATTCACAACAACACAGAAAGATGATTTAGCTAACCATATCCAGTCTCATATGGCAGAAAAGCCTCATGCGTGTACTGAGTGTGAATACAGAACTTTACATAGAAGTAGTTTAGTTCGACATATGAAGTCCCATACTGGAGAAAAGCCCTATAGTTGTTCTGATTGTGAATATAGAACAGTACAAAGAAGTCATTTACTTCGACATATGAAGTCCCATACTAGGAAAAAATAAAATTTTGCATATACGGCAGTCAAAGTGACATCTCCTACGAATGAAAAACTCTGAGCTGATAAATATATTTCAAATATGTAAGTCATAACCATACGCTCTACGATATCACTTAAATGCAAATTATCGTATTTGTTAGAATTGTTCTGAATCGGGAGCTTCTCGATAGCAATATGTTTGTTCATATTCTTTAAGTTCAAAAGAAGGTAGTATGAATGGCGAATGTCAAAAAGCAATCCACCACAAGTGTGATACTATGCAGATGCCCTTGGTTCAGTAAGTTTTTATTCTAAAGCATATCCATGAGTTAATGCATTTAAATATTCTTTCAACTGTGTATTTATTTCTATTTAGGAATATATAATCAAATGATGGAAGTACAGCATGTGAACAGCCTTAAAGATAGTTTGTAGTAACATGTATAGCTGCCTCAGTAATCATTAAGTTTTACAATAACTTTTTGACATTGTTGTATTATGAACATGTATAATTTATTTTTAGTGTAGGAAGTTGTGTGAAGTAAATTGAAATTTTTGTAAAATATTGGGCAGGGTGGTACCTACATATATATTGGTTGGTAATAATTATAACTAAATTATTTACTATATAAACAGTCAACAGAAAGTTTGAACTGTATATACCTACTATATAGTATTCTTCGAATAAATTTTTGCCTATAAAGATCTTGTTTTAAATAGTTGTATAATCCTCTTTAGGTACAAATTAGTCAAGTTAAGTGATCCACAGAAGTGAGAGTGGGCGTGGTGAACTGTTCATGTAAAACCAAAAACAATTCCAACTAGAGTTAAGGACATAGTGTTCATAATTAATAGTGATAATTATAACAGTTTGGTTCTAATCAAAACAAGGACTCCTCAACTGAAGATGTAAAAAGAGATCGGATACGGAGCTCTTTGGTAAAAGCAAAAGACAGCTGAATCTCCAGAAATGATATCGGGCCCGAAGTTTTAAAAACCATAGTAAAAGATACCAATCTACTTCGTCAAGATCAGGGAGAACACGAGGCAGCTATGCAGAAGATGTGGAAAGAAACGCAAGGTTTAAAAGTGAGCAATACGCTCTAAAATGAGAAAATAATCTGTTAAAAACGATTTACAAAATATGGGCGAGAATGTGGATGATTTGGGGAGTATAAGGTAATTATGAGCTTTTGGAAGTCGAAATGAAAGAAAAAGTTTGATGATAACGAGAATGAACACTGAGAAAAAGGAAAAAATTAATAAGCAGTAAGATAAACAGTGCTTTAAAAATACATGTAACTAGAATAATGTATACGTACATAAATAGCTATCTGACAGCGAAAAAAGGATATTCAAGGTAGAATTAAGAAGACAGCCGAGGAAGGATGAAAAGGGAGAAAATGCTAAAATGGAATAAAGAAAATTGTTAACCAATGTACAAGCTCGACAAGGGAGTAGAAGGAATATTAATTTATAATAACTAATACTGCCAGAAATGGAAATTGGGAAATGGAAAAATTTATAACCGTAGATACAAGACGGAAATAAAAGTGAAAAAGGTTAGATGCCTACTAAAAGCTCTAAAAATTACATGTTTTTACCAAAATAGAACTTAGGAGAAGAAAGCACCCACAAAATTTAATAATGAGAGTTGCTTCGAGTGAACGTTAGAGTGAACATGTGCCAATCATTTGTGTTAAGATATACAAAACATTTAATTATGTTGGTTGCAGTAGTAACTTTTTCTCTAATGCGGTTGGTACGCAAGTGTAATATAAACCTAACAAATCAGTTTCCGGTTAGCTGTTAAACTGTGCAGATGTTACGTTTGAATTGTACTGTACTTGAATCGTGTGTGTATTTACTAAAATAAACTCATGTCTAAGTTCATCGATTGTTTATTTATCAATTGGTTATTGGCCCAGAGCGTTTAGTGCGCGGATGAAAGACATTTTTAGCGATATAAGTGCAGTCGCGTAACGGAACATTGAACAGCACGAGCAAAAACACGTTTTTCGGTTTGGTGTTTGATTTGAACGCGTGTAATGGATTTCTACAAAGTTCAGATGGAGAAGCTCGAAGGTGCTGGAAACTGGACGAAGTGGAGGAGGCAAATAGAGTTGCTGTGTCGCCACCACGAGGTACTTGGTTACGTTAATGGGACGTGCTTGGAGCCGGTGAAACCGAGCGGGGAACCTACAGAGGATGCTTTAAGAGCGTATGAAACCGAGTTAAGGCATTTCCAGAAAGTTGATGCCCAAGCACAGCTAATACTGGTAGGTAACATGAATGGCGCTAACGTGGACTTAACCGCCACGTGCGAAACAGCGAAAGCCATTTGGGAAAAGTTACTCTCAGTATATGAGCAAAGTTCTGGACAGCGGCTAGATCGTTTAATGGAGCAATTTTTTAGTTGTGAAAAAATTCCAACCGAAGACATCGCAACACACGTAGCTCGTCTTCAGCGGAATTTTCGAGATTTGAACGCTGAGTTAAGAAGGTTGGCTAATTCCGAACTGCATGAACTGTTGCTAATGAGCAGGATCATGTCAACCTTGCCGTCCGAATACTTCGAATTCAAGAGTGTCTGGGAGTCCGTTCCTCTGGAGGATAGAACGGTAAACAAGCTGACTGAGAGGCTGCGGCTAATAGAAATGCGACTACCCGAGCAGCGAAGCGAATCAACGGCGTTTGTGGCGAAATCACACAACGAGAGCAACAAAGGAAAGAAAAAAAGAAAATGTTTTAGGTGTCATAAAATCGGCCACTGGGCGAAGGCTTGTCCATCAAAGGGGACAGCAGGTTCAAAAAGTTCGACAACTTCGAGTTCGGCGGGAAATTCAAATGCGTCCGGATGCGCTTTTACAAGCACGGTCGCCGGTGCAGCTGATGTGGACGTGTGGTTGGCAGATTCTGGAGCTTCTGCGCATATGACAAAGCACGAAAAATATTTTTGTACATACGAAGAATTTGCAATACCTAAACAGGTGCAAATTGGCAATAGTGATGTCATCTTGGCATATGGATCTGGCACAGTAAAAGTGGAAATGATGATCAACGGCAAATGGCAGCAAAATCACTTGACTAATGTATGGTATGTACCGAAAATCAGCAGAAACTTATTTTCCATAGGCCAGACGATCGATAAGGGTTTTCAGTTCAGTGCAACGCAAAGTGGTTGTACGTTTGTGAAAGCTGGGGTGGTTCGTCTTGTTGGTAAAAGAACTCCGAAGGGGTTGTTTGTGTTAGAAATGCGAGTTAACATTCCCGAGGCAGCAGCAGAAGTCTACCAAGCATCGGAAGCTGAAACTCTCCAGTTGTGGCACGAGCGCTTGTGTCATCAAAACAAGCAACAAGTAAGAAAAGTGCTTAAACGACGTGGAATAAACGTACAGGCAAATAAAGATTTCTGTGATGGGTGCATGTTTGGCAAACAACATCGGGAGGGCTTTAGTGCAAGAAAAAATCGTCCTACAACTCCGGGAGAATTAATCCATGCAGACGTTTGTGGTCCAATGCAAGAACCATCTATTGGAGGTGCAAGGTACCTTGTTTGCTTTAAGGACGATTTCTCTAAGTTCCGCCGGGTGTTTTTCCTCAAGGCAAAGTCGGAAGTTGCAAACAGTTTAAAGACTTTCCTAAATGAAGCAAGTGTGGCAGGGCATGTGATTAAAGAATTCCTTAGTGATGGTGGCAAGGAATTTGACAATGCAGAAGTGCAAGCGATACTGCAGTCAAAGGGCATTAACCGTCGAATGTCAATGCCCTATACTCCGGAACAGAACGGTGCAGCGGAACGTGAAAACCGAACACTGGTCGAGAGTGCGTGTTCGATGATTCATTCGAAGGGCCTCCCGACAAGGCTGTGGGCTGAAGCAGTAAACACCGCAACGCATGTGTTGAATCGCACTGGCCCTACAATAATCGACAATAAAACACCTTGTGAATTGTGGTTTCGGAAAGACGTTTACAACATTGAACATTTACGTGTTTTCGGCACAGAGTGCTTCGTTCACGTGTCTAAACAGCACAGACAAAAGTGGGACAAGAAAAGTATTGTCGGTCGTTTTGTTGGGTACTGTGGTGAACGAGACGGTTTCCGGGTATGGCTTGAAACTGAAAGCAAAGTTGTTACTAGTCGTGACGTTGTTTTTAAACGGGAAGACATTTTACACCAAACAGTCGAAGTGGTAATCAATAAAAAAGATTCGACAACTCAGTGTGATGTCGTACAGGAGGTAAAACCAGGTGAACAACTGTCAGAAGTTCAACAGGACATGGTTACCAAGGAAGCAGATCGTGAAAATGAAGTGCTCACCGTGAAAACTTCGAGTAAAAGAAATATTCGAAAACCTGCTTACTTAAATGATTATGTTCTTTTTGCGGAGCACTTTGTACCAGACTCATACAATGCTGCAATGATTTCAGACGAAGCAGCACAATGGAAGGAGGCAATGGACGACGAAATCAATTCGTTAGCAGTAAACAACACTTGGCAGCTCGTGGATCTACCATCGGACAAGAAAGTCATCGCCAATCGATGGGTCCTGCGCATAAAGACAAACACAGATGGAAGTGTCAACCGTTTTAAGGCAAGACTGGTGGCCAAGGGCTTTTTACAAAAGGCTGGAGTCGATTATGATGAAACGTTCAGTCCGGTTGCCCGCTTCGATACAGTTAGAGCAGTATTAGCTGTAGCAGCGTCCGAAAATCTTCGTCTCGCTCAATTCGATGTAAGCACAGCTTTTCTATATGGTAACTTGCAAGAGGAAGTTTACATGAAACAGCCTGAGGGATACAATGATGGAACGGGAAGGGTATGTAAACTAAATCGCAGTTTATATGGATTGAAGCAAGCTCCACGTTGCTGGAATAAGCGATTTGCTGCGTTTATGTGCAGTCGTGATTTTATTCAAAGTTCTGCAGATCCGTGTTTATTCATACATGTGAAGGGTCAGTGTAAATTACTGGTTGCAGTTTATGTAGACAATGGACTGGTGGCTGGCACGGACGATAATGTGATTCGACCTTTTTTGCGTGATTTGGAACTCGAATTTAAAGTAACTTTAAGTTCATTAAATTGTTTTCTAGGAATGCAAGTCACACAGAAGGATGATGGTGCAATATTTATTGGACAGGAAGCCTACACCAAAAGAATTCTACAAAAATTTGGAATGGCAGAATCGAATCCTGTGTCAACGCCATCTGAGTGCAGCAATGGACAACCCGATCATAAAATTGCCGAAGGTGTTCCATACCGGCAGGCAGTGGGATCGTTAATGTACCTGGCAACGGCTACGCGGCCGGATATATCTTATGCAGTCAGTATGGTATCGCAAAATCTGGATAATCCGAAAAATGCGGACTGGGTTGCAGTGAAGAGGATATTCCGGTACCTAAAGGGAACCATGAACTTCGGATTGCTGTATCGACATGACCCAGATGAGGCCAAAATCGAGGCATACAGCGACGCAGATTTTGCTGGTGATGCAACAACACGCCGGTCTAGAACAGGTGTAGTATGTTTGTATTCAAATGCGGCAATTACCTGGATAAGCCAAAAGCAGAAATGCATTGTGCTATCGACTACTGAAGCGGAATATGTAGCTTCAAGCGAAGGAGCCAAGGAGCTGGTTTGGGTGGAACGTTTAATTTTGGAACTCAAAATGTCAAAGGTTATTCCCACGCTGCTGATAGATAATACAAGTGCAATTAAACTGGCAAAGAATCCTGAATTTCATAAACGTTCAAAGCACATAGCTGTGCGGTTTCACTTTGTGCGGGAGAAATATAGTGAAGGTGCGTTTAATGTTGAACACGTTAACAGTGAACACCAAATTGCTGACATCTTCACGAAACCTTTAACTCGTGTGCGTTTTCAGATGTTAAGAAATTTGCTTGGCATGAACTGTTTAATGTAATGTAAAAAATGCTGTCTTGTATGTGACTATTTCATTGTATGAAATTGTAGTTAGATTGCATTACTATTTCCTGTTTATGCTAGTAATTAATGTTTTTGACATTTGAGTTAAGATTATATTACTATTTCATGTTTATGCTAGTAGTAATTAATATTTTGAGAGGAAGTGTTAAGATATACAAAACATTTAATTATGTTGGTAGCAGTAGTAACTTTTTCTCTAATGCGGTTGGTACGCAAGTGTAATATAAACCTAACAAATCAGTTTCCGGTTAGCTGTTAAACTGTGCAGATGTTACGTTTGAATTGTACTGTACTTGAATCGTGTGTGTATTTACTAAAATAAACTCATGTCTAAGTTCATCGATTGTTTATTTATCAATTATTTGACCTGGTTTTCTACGTGTCCCTCAAGTGACTATTACACCGACATTCGCTAGGTAGAGTACCTCCTCTTTATTTTTCCAGCCCTTAATTAACCACCATAATCACAGGAATCTCTGACTACAGGGATTTTTGTAATAAATTCTGACCAAATAATACCTACTCGTTACAATGAACTCGACGGAAACGTTGACCTTTGCAAATGCAGCCTCGAAACAAACTGATATCTTTCCCACAAAAGAACAGGCCATAATCTTAAACTCCGTCGATGGAATAAAAATCAAAGATTACGTTTTAAAAATAGGAAACGTTGTTGGGCCCAAAAACATTTTATTTGCTTCACGAGTATCAAATAACCGAATCTATATGTATCTAAAAAGTAAAGACATTGTCGACCGATTTACTAAAGAATACAAAACAATCCAAATAGAAAACTTTGAAATTAATATAAGACCGATGCTAAAACCGGCTAAACGCATCATCCTATCAAATGCCCAACCATACCCCATAACATTATTGAAAACGAATTAAAATATATGGGAATAAAACTATTGTCATCAATAAATTTCTTAAAAGCCGGAATGCAAGAAGAAGGATATACACATATTTTAAGCTTTAGAAGACACGTCTACATATCCCCTGAAGACGAAACGTTTGTACCGGAAACTCTCCTAATCGACTATGAAAATACCAAATACAGAATATTCATAAGTGAAGTAGTAATTTCGTGTTTCATATGTAAACAAGTAGGACACATAACCAACTTATGCCCAAATAAAGACACTCCCACCATATTCCCAGTTCCTAACTATAACACTCAACAAATCAATAGCAACGAACCAGATACAAATACATTAATCGCTCCCATTGAATCCCAAGGAAATCGAGAACCCCAGAAGAAAGAGAGTCTTAAACGCTTAGCTTCCGATTCCACAGACTCAAAAGCAGGATCCCTTATAATAGACACAGACCCTCCTCAAAACGAAACATTCTCAAATGAACAGCTTGCTATCCACCCTACAAAAATATTAAAAAAAAGTATTATGTTCTGAAAGCCCTGGTAGTACTAAAGAAGTGCGACAGTTAATACAGCCACTTCAAAAAATAATTGAAACCAACCAAGATAAATATATACTATCCTATGAAGAATTACTGGACTTTTTGGAAAATGTTCAGGGCAGAAGTGATCACTTACAATTCTCTCTCCAATATACCACTGACACCAACAAACTGATACAAATGCTGTACGACCTATACCCCTTCCTCGAAGATAGATCGATAAAAACAAAATTCACGCGACTTATGACCAACCTTAAAAAACAATCAACTCCTCACTCTAGTCTGGAATCATTACTATTTTAATATGTCCATTCTACAGTGGAATTGCAACGGTTTATACGCACACTTAGGCGAATTCCAACATCTAATTGCCCAAAACCAACCTGATTATATATGCATACAAGAAACTAGATTCCAGGATCAGAAAACTATAAAATTTAGAAATTACAACATATATAGAAAAGACCGTCAAAACCATATAATAGCTAGTGGAGGAGTTGCAATATTCGTAAAAAATTCTCTTTATGCACAAAACCTGAGTACACACTAATTTAGAAGCCGTAGCTATTACAACCTATATCCCTCAAAAAGTGACCATATGCTCTATCTATTTACCGCCTAACCAAAGCATTGGCGAAACCGACATCTTACAACTAATATCACAACTCCCTGTCCCCTTTCTTATAATGGGAGATTTCAATGCACACAATCGCCTATGGGGATCCAACCATACAGACCATCGGGGGAAGGAAATCGAAAAACTCCTGAACGCAAACATGGTACTACTCAACGATGGATCTCCAACCCACCTCTGTACAAGAAGCGGTTCCTTCTCAAGTATAGGCCTTACCTTATGTCATGCACGGCTTGCTACCAATGTAACATGGGAAGTCTTTCAATCTCTCCATGGTAGTGACCACTTTCCGATATCAATAACCCTAAGACAAAAATCCTCAGACCCCCCTAACAACCTAATCCACAACAAATGGAACTATAAAAAAGCCAACTGGACACTCTTTGAAGTTTTATCAAGAACCTGCCCAGACATCTCAACCACTGATGATATCGATACATTAATAGAAAAATTAACAAAGAAAATAACAGACGCAGCAACAGAAGCAATAGGGTATACACATAACCAAAGAAAACGGAAAAGGGTTCCCTGGTGGAACGAAGAATGTCAAAAGGCAATTTTAGATAACAAAAAAGCGTTATATATATACAGAAAAGATAAAAGTACTCTAAATCTAATACTTACACTTAAAAAGAACAAGAGCCATTGCACGCAGAACCATTGTAAACAGTAAAAAACTGTCATGGCAAAATTATGTCTCCAAAATCAACTTAAACACTCCCACCAAAGAAATGTGGAACAAAATTAAAAGTATTGAAGGTCAAGGCACTATCTTTCATACTGAAACTTTAATAACAAATACAGGCATTTGCACACACCATCAACAAATTGCAGATATCTTGGCAGACACATTCGCACAAAACTCAAGTAACCAAAACTACAGACAGACGTTCATTAACAAAAAAATGGATGCAGAAAAGATACCAGTAAAAATTATTCAAGATGCAGAAAACCCCATAAATACGTACTTTACCTATTCAGAACTAATAGAAACTATTCAAGACATGAAACTAAACAGCAGTCCGGGGCCTGATGGTATATCGTACGAAATTATAAAGCACCTCTCCAAAGAAACCTGGAACCAAAGAGCATATAATGAGAAGAGACGCAGGCTTATGGCTGTAAACGTATTGCTTGTTAATTGGGTTGCATACCACTTTTCTCGAATTAAAATGTGGAGAAAGCAAACGTTCTTTGGGGTTTTCTACCTGAAACCGGCGGCAAAAACCCTCAACTGACTCGAGCGCGAAGATAAATTGCCCATGTTGCCAGATTTGTTGTCGCATTGTACGAAGGTCGTACGGACCAGCAATCTACAAGGCCTTTTACAATCCAGATATTCGAATTTGTTAAAATCCGGAAAGGCATTTTTCCGAAATTAAGTAAGATTTCAATGAGGTCGCCAATGCGCGTGCAAAATTCTTCGTTGTTGTAAAAAGCGTGTTTTAACAAGAACGATTTTATTGTTATTTTAAATTTATTAATCGGTATCATTCGAATATCCGGAGGTAATAAATTAAAAAACTTCGGTGCATGGTATAATGGCCCGTTTCGGCTTTTATTGAGGCGCAGGTAATCAACGCAGATATTATTTTTATGTATGCTTGAATTTGGGGCAACCGCCGACGGAAATTCTAATCTAGCCGTGTTAATGAATTTCAGTTACAAAAATTCTGTAAATGTTCTTTTACAGTTGTCTAAATAAGGAGATTTTTAGAACATGTAATTGGACAAAGACAAGTCTCTTTATTTGGACAACTGTAAAAGAACATTTACGGATTTTTGTAACAGCAATTCATTAATTAACAGGGCTAAATTAAAGTTTCTAGAAGCCATTTAAATAAATATTAATTAGAATGGAAAAATATTCCACTTAAAAAACGCCTTGCATGGAAAACCTAAAAATTATGCAAACATACTACTTTTCGGTAAATCATAAAAAATCTAAAGAAGTAATTAACATTTTATATTATTTTTCCCAATTATAAATCTTTAAAGTGTTCACATAAAAAAATGAATTTTAATATTACACCTTTGTATGTGAAATTTTGAAAATATTTAAAAAATTTAAAAATTACTTTTTAGCTAAAGTTAAAAAATAGGTGTTTTCTGGCTTTGAGATTGTTCAGTTAGCTAAAAATAACACACTCTAAAAAAATCTCAGAGTTTATTATTTACCGAAAAGTATTATGTTTGCATAATTTTTACGTTTTTTATGCAATGCGCTTTTTAGGAGAAATATTTTTCAATTCTAATTAATATATATTTAAATGGCTTCAAGAAACTATAATCTACCACTGTTAATGAATTACTACTGTTACAAAAATTCTGTAAATTTGGATTTGGATGTTGCTTCTAAACAACTTTTCTTAATAACTTTCTGTCGTATTTGCTACATAAAAGGCACACTAATCTACAGAAAAATATGTTGAAAATTCGTCTTTAACCAAGGAGGGCTGAACCTCAAGAAGTGAAAAATTAAATCCAGAATTTTTTACATTTTACAAGAGTCGTTTCACCTATCCGGGGAGACACTGTATATGAATTGTATTCGAAGAAATAAAACACAGATTTTATGTTTCAAATATCAAATAACAATCTTTATTTATTTTGTTGTTTGCAACCTAGCAATGTGTAACCAGATTACATGTAGGTAAACCCCCCAAGGTATTTGATTTAGTTACATGGGGTTGTTTTAGAGAATTTTTTTTTTCAAAAATTTAAAGTAAAAACTTGCCAATTTTATTTACAATATAATTTATTTATTAAAAATATTAGCACTTGTTCCAAATTAATTTGGTTATTATTCAGTAATTGATGGAATTGTTCACAAAACGTAACCCGAACTTCTAAATCTCATGGTAGTAATTGGTGCACGACTTCTTGAACTTTGTAAGGATGGCATTTTAAATCCTTTAAAATACGGCGAAGAGTTCTGTTTGATAGACCTAACTTGATGAATTTAATCAAGTTGCCCAACTTGATGAATTTAATCAAATTAGGGATTAGGTAAATCTGTATTAGTGTGAAAATGAATATTTTAAAATTTGAAACAGTTTTAACAATTTAAATGGGTCAGTCATCCTGCCGGACCCTGTACAAGGTCCACCCACTATGTGAGGTTGGAATATATTTCTAAAACTATTAGACTTACACAAAGATCACTTATATAGATTATTCAACACTATAATGAACGAACCAATAAAAATTGTTCAATTTGTCAGAAACGGCCAATCAAAATTGACTATCTTTGAAAACACCTAATGTCGCAGTGTTTTCACGCGAGCCCGATTCGTATTAATGATTTCAATTTAGTGAGTAGCCTTTGACGGACATTTCACCAAAACGTCAAAATGAAGTTTGCAAATCATATTCGTTCTAAAAACTCATAATAATTATGTTGGAAGCTCCAGTATTGAATTAATAGTGGAAATCGTTAAAAATGTGTGCTGTCGAACACGGTAAAAGTCATCTACCAATATTGTTGAATAATCTTTCCAAATACCACCCAAGGCAACATTTTTTAAGAGAAATTTTTTCGTCAGCATGCAAATTATTACAAATTTCTCTCAACAAAAACTGCTCAAATTTCACTCGATCTGCGGTATCGCGAAATTTTTAACGCAGTTTTGGTTTCGAGAAATTTAAACGCAATATTTTGCATATGAACGAAAAAAATTCTCAAAAAAATTTCACCTTGTGTGGTATTACTTTTGAAAATACTGTCTATCATTAATTATTGTACAATAGCACTCACCTGTAATAAAATAAGGTCTTCTTCCGAACCAGAATAGCGTGACGGTGAGAGATGTTCTTCAATTGGCAATTTCCCTCGGTTTGTGGTGTTCGTATACACTTTCGGAGCAATTTCTTTTTTTAACAAAATTTTCTCTGGCGACACAGGAACACATTGTTCAATCAAGCCCTGAATACTGGTAACCTTATTTGTTTTGTAATGCAACGGAATTGCATCAAAAACTAATTTATTTTTTAATGAATTCATAAAATGGTGTTCACTAAAATGCACGGCACAAATTCGCTTTTCACGTAATTGTTCAGAAGAGAGTTTATAAAGATTCAGATTTCCACAATTAGTTAACCACTTCCCACGTCTGCAGGTATCTTTCGGAAAACGAAAGAAACTTAAATCGCAGTCTTGTTTGCGATTTCGCAAACAACCAAAATAGGCACATGTTAAAGGAGCCATTGAAAATTTATTATTATGACTTGCGTCGCACCAATTATTAAACCGAGGAATACTTAAAACACAATCTCAATACGTAAATACGTTGAATACAGGATTTAAATCCAGATCTTACTAAACTGTAAGGTACTGTACCATCAGCTAGCTTGTTCTGAACTAAACTAAAATAAAATTACTTGTCCTAATTTCCTAATTCATTTTGTTGTAAAGATCACATGTTTCTTTACCAACTATAAAGTTTGAAGTATTTATGGCTAACCCAAAAGCAAAGAACAGAGTACCTATTTTAGCCAGAAGTACAATTTGTCTCGGTTCTCGTATTTATTTATAGATATTGACCTACCCATTGTAGCGAGTTACATCTAATAAATAAAGAACTACTTAATTTTTTCTTGTATTCGTAACACTTTTTTTATTAAAACATACCATTGGCCAACTTTTTGTATAACTGTTGTGGGAATAGTTATTTAACCAACAAGTGTGTTAACGAAGGCGATTAATAATCGAAACTGTTTAAAGCACGAACGAGCGATGTGAGTGCCTTTAATAGTTGAGATTATTAATCGCCCATTAACAAACGAGTTAATTACAAATTTTTTTCGTTGACCACAAAATCTTTTTTGTGGTGAAAATTTTGATTAATACAACTAACCTCCATGCAAAATATCATCAAAACGTCAAAATCACAAAAACAGTTAATTAATGAAAAAGAGTGTATTAATCAAAAACAGTGTATTAATGACATCTATTAATCCATCCTTTTTTAGGAAATAACAAGCGGTCAACGAAAAATTAATTATTCGCATTTTAATTTACAAAAACAGTAGACGTAGTTTTATTAAAGTTAGCAGTAAAATTTGAAGACAAATTTCGTTTTATGACTGTCAGTGTGAGCGTTGAAACTTATTCAAATAAAAAAAATTAAACAGTTATGTGTGCAACTAGTTTTGGAAGTGATACTTTTTTTCATGAATTTGCAGTGCGATTAACGCAAGAAAATGAGTGAAAAATAGTTGCTTTCATACGTGTCGGCGCCTTAGAAATCGGGACACATAACATGTTGTGTTGTAATATTTAAGTTATTATTATTTTTTGCTGTGATTACTTCATTAATGTGAGCTGTCATTTCATATTTGACAAACAATAAAAAACCATCACAACTGCAAAAGCCCAGTTTGTGCACTAAAAATACAAGCAAAATATATCATAGCAAAGAGCATATCATAGTATTGTTCCAATTTCTAAGGCGCCGACTGTAGATGTTATTTATTGCATAGTGATCTCTTCTAACTCAAAATTGTGTCGAAAAGGACTTCAGACATTTCAACTGTCAAATTGACAATTCACAATTTCAATCAAATAATTAGTTTAAAAAAGTGTTGTTTTTCAGGATTTTGCGTTAAAAAAAGTGTTACCTTCTTCACGATTTTTCGTTAAAAATGACTACTTTCATGTAATGGCACACAATTATCTTATTCTAGATTACTGTTTAAATTTACAGAGTCATAAATAAACATTTCCTGTCATTTAAACGCGTGGGCGGCTCTTGCAACCCAAAGCATTGTATGCAAGACAGCTTGACCTCAATAGGATCCAGATGTTCAGTGGAAACGTTTGACGACATGAGGTTACAGCAACCCTTTAACAGATTTTAAATGCCCTTAACTTTATAATATAAATCCACAAATCGCTAACGTGGCAACGCATATTTCGCGCGTATTTCGCATTATAGTGTGCTTTATTTTGTTTTGCGATTGCAATTACAAAGAAATAGGTATCCAAACAAAAACCACGATAAATAAAAATAATTGCTATACTTCAAAGCAACGGTTGATATAAACGTATTAGGAATTATGTACTTATAAAATTGGCGTATTTTCAATGTTTGGGATAAGAGACAATGAGAAATTTTGTCTACCTGCGTTTTGTAACCCAAGTTATTATTATCGTTCGAAGGTTGTGTTAACCTTGGCAACACCGCACTGCAGTTTAAACCAACGAATTCTAGAATCATGGTTTTGCTCTGAGCTGTTTAACTGGGATCCCTCCTGCCAGAGGGATAAGACCTGGGAGCCTAGCGGGCGGGAAATTTTAAGCTATACGCTAATACTGCCCAGCGCTGAGTCTCTTCTCATTATATGCTCTTTGCTGGAACCATATCTTAAACATATATAATCATATATGGCGTAATAATGTATACCCTAACAAATGGAGAGACTCTGTAGTAATCCCAATACTAAAACCCAACAAAAACAAGACCGACCCACAAAACTACAGACCCATTTCGTTGTCTAATTGCTTAAGCAAAATTCTTCAAAAAATGGTTAATAAACGACTCATATGGTACATGGAAACCGAAAATATATTAAACGAAGCACAGTATGGCTTTCGAAAAGGAAGAACAACCACAGATGCAATCCTGTACCTTGAATCCGAAATAGAATTTGCATTCCATAATAAACAACACATATTAGCGGTATTTTTGGACATTAAGAAAGCATACGACACTGCCTGGAGATTTAACATCATCAAATCTTTAGAAGAATATGGATTACAGGGCAACATACTACAATATGTAATTAACTTCTTAAAAGATCTCAAATTTCGAGTAAGAATAAATGGCTCTGTGTATGAAACCAAACATCAAGAAAATGGCGTACCTCAGGGTGAAATTCTCAGCGTGACATTATTCCTTATAGCAATGAATAAAATAACAAACTTTATCCCTAAATTAACCCTTAACTGGTAACGTGCCGTCTGTGAGACTGCAAGCAAATTTTAATCTCAAATTTTCAGCAAAAGAGTACCGCTTTTCGGCAAATGATCTTATCTAATCTTTCTCCTCTTGGTACCCCACCTATCGCACAATTATTGGTAAATTTGGGTAACTAACGCTGGAGATGTGTTTTATTTTTAGTTCAGTACAGTCTGTGAGACGGCACGTTACTGTTTACGTGAGAATTTTTTTCAATTGGTAGGCATGGTAGGCCCTGTGAATTACAATATTTCTTTAAGTTTTTTTTTAGAAATGCATTGTTTTACTTATTATTAATCGTAAAATAAATAAAATAAGTTTTTTTTTGTTGTCTTGGTCTGGTAAAAAGTACATTACCAATTTGTGTTCAAGTTGAAAATTATCTTATTATTTTTTCTCTACATTAAGTTTTCGGTTATTTTAAATAAAATTATTACTAAAACATATATGCCTAACAAACCTCTATATATATATTTAAAAAAATAATTAAAAGAGTTTAATTTTTTTCGCTTCAAAAGTGACGGTTTACGTGAGAATTTTGTGCCACTTCTAGGCATGGCAGGCCCTGTGAATTACAATATTTCTTTAAGTTTTTTTTTACAAATGCATTGTTTTACTTATTATTAATCGTAAAATAAATAAAATTACTTTTGATCAAAAGTTTTCCTTTGTTATCTTGATCTGGTAAAAAGTACATTGCCAATTTGTGTTCAAGTTGAAAATTATTTTATTATTTTTTCTTTACATTAAGTTTTCGGTTATTTTAAATAAAATTATTACTAACAAATATATGCCTAACAAACCTCTATATATATATTTAAACAAATAATTAAAACAGTATATTTTTTTTCGCTTCAAAGGTGTGCCAGTCTCACAGACTGCACGTTACCAGTTGTGTTCCAAAATTTCACGTTACCAGTTAAGAGTTAACAAAAATTGTTTTATTTGCTGACGATATAGTAATATTCCAAAAAGGTAAAAACCTAACCTCCTTACAAACACAAATGCAAAACACCATCAACAATTTAGAAAAATGGACCGAAAACACCGGATTTGACTTCTCCTGCAGCAAAACAAAGGCTATTCATTTTTGCAAACTTAGGAAAATACACCAAGATCCTACGTTACAACTAAAAGGGACTAACATTGAATATGTAGACAACATAAAATTCCTGGGAATAACCTTTGACCGCAAACTAACTTGGATCCCTCACCTATTAAAACTGAAAACAGAATGCCTCCAAAAACTTAATATCCTCAAAGCTTTGGCACATCGAAATTGGGGATCAGAACGAGAAACTTTAATTAATATATACAACTCCACTATTAGAACAAAATTAGACTACGCATTCAATGCATACGCTGCTACAAAACCATCCAGATTAAAAATACTAGATCCAGTACAAAATATGGCAATGAGAATTTCAACAGGAGCCTATAGAACAAGCCCGACTAACAGTATAGCCTGCGAAGCCGGAGAACAACCCCTAGAATTTAGAAGAAACCAACTGGCCCTCAATCATATAATAAAACTGGCTGCTAATCCAAATATACCAACTTTTAAACAAATTTTCAACTCCTGCAATAATGGACACGTAACAACACAAACTGAAACACCTCTGCAGCAATACATAACAAACTCTCTAAAATCAACTACGTTAATTTCAAATATATCAACAGAACGTTTTATAAAAATACTCCCTTGGCAAATTAATCCTCCTCATTGTATATCCTACTTAACACAATTTTCAAAACAAAACACCCACCCATCTCTCTACCTAGCGTTATTCAACGAATTAAAACATAAATTCAAAAATTCCAAATTCATATATACGGATGGATCCAAATCAGACAGCCATGCAGGAGCTGCAGTGGTGCTCGCAGAAGATAGTTACCAATTCCACCTACCATTGACTTGCAGCATATATACAGCAGAAGCATACGGTATTCTAAAAGCCATAAACATCATCGAAGAATCGCACCATAACCATTTCGTCATCTGTACAGATTCTTTGAGCGTAATAAATAGCATCAGAAATAAAAACTTTTGTCATCCGTTCCTTGTTGAAATTCAAGAAAAAATACATGTACTCTCAAAAGAAAGAAACAAAAATATAACCTTTATTTGGATACCTTCACACATAGCAATAGCAGGAAATGAAACAGCCGACAAAAGAGCGAAAGAAGCACACATCACCGAACTACTTAACGTCAAAATTCCTTCATCTGATTATAAAAACATCATCAAGAAAAAACTAAACAACAAATGGAAAGAAAAATGGAAAGAAACCACAAATAACAAACTGCGAAAAATAAAAGAAGACGTAGACAAGTGGCAATCAAACAGAAACCGAAGGGAGCAAATAATTATGACACGACTTCGTATAGGACATACATTAACCCATGACTACCTCATCAAAAAATTGGAACCAACGCTTTGCGAGACCTGTAATACACTTCTAGCTGTCGAACATGTCATTCTACAATGTCCAAAATTCGACCAACAACGACATAAAAACAATATTTGTCCAAACCTTAAAGAAGCGCTTGAAAACGACGAACGCAAAACAGACAACGTACTGAAATTCCTCAAGGACACTGGTTTACTGTACAAAATATAAAATAATGTTATATAATGTATTACTTATAATCTAATTGTTTATAGTATAGGATGCTAATAGTCTATGTAATTGAAGTACCCAATAAATCTCTAAATAAAAAAAATAATAATATAATATAATATATATATACAACAGCGCTGCAGGCCTTAAAGGCCCTTGGCTTTTTCAACTATTTCTTTCCATGCTTTTCTATCTAGTGTAACAGTTTCCCATTCTTTTATTTGCAGTTTCTTCAAATCTTGTTCTACTTCTTTCCTCCAGCTTAGCCTTGGTCTACCACGCTTGTTCCTTCCTTCCGGTTCTGATTTGTATACTTCCTTAACTGTTCTTTTGCTTTCTAATCTGTGTAAGTGACCCATCCATCTTAATCTGTTTTGTTTTATTATTTTAACTATTGCAGCGTCTTTGTAGAGGTCTTCTAATTCTTTATTTGTCCTTCTCCAAATACCCCCTTCGTTTATTCCTCCATATATGTATCTTAATATTTTCCTCTCCCAGGCTTCTACTTTGCTCTCTTCTTGTCTTGTCATCACCCAGCACTCACTCGCGTATGTAACTATCGGTCTTATAATTTTTTATAGAGTTTAATTTTTATTGGTCTTGAAAGAACTTTTGAGCTCAATAGCTTTTTGTGTACTCCCACACACTTAGATCCCATTATTAGTCTCTGTTTTATTTCTTCGCTTAATCTCCCACTAGAGGATATTTCCGTACCTAGGTACGTATATTGCACTATCTTCTTGTTTTAGATTGTATACTTTGTTTTTGATGTTAATTTGCAGTGACTCCTTTTCTTTCGTTTCTCCCATTATTATGTATTGCGATTTTTGTTCATTTATTACGAGGCCTACTTCTTTTCCATTTTTTATTATTGCTTTTGCTATTCTCTGTAGTGCATATTTTGTTCTCGTTAATATTAGTACGTCATCAGCAAACGCTAAACATTGATGTGGTCCTTTGAGTATAATAATAATAATAATAATAATGGTCGTTTATTGAAGGAGATCTGTACCATCTCAAAATATAAATACATTAAAATATTTTAACAAAATACATATTTTTTTTACAAAATAACAAAATAACAATATTTTTTGGAAGTAGGTCACAGTCACCTTCAAAAGGGCGAAGTTCAGATTTATGAAAAAGCAAATTTTCATAATCTGCTCTTACACTTAACCCTATTGCTTCGTTTACTAAAAATACGTCTTGAGAGGATATGAAAAAATAACATTTAAATTTAATTTTTAAGTAAATTTAAAATATAAAAAAGTTAATTTAGTGACGTGCAAATACGAATGAGAATGTTTGTGTAATGCGTAATAAGAATTAACTGTATAAATTTAACTATGATGAGAAGAGATTATAAGAAAACAAAAAGAAACAAAAACATTATTTTTGATTTTTATAAATAAGGCTAGTAAGCTGGTGTCTGAATGTGGAAACTTTAAGTGTTTTTAGAAATTCCGGCAAGGTGTTGTAAACATTACTGATGGTATATGAAAACGATTTTTCAAATAAATGAGATTTATGGATTGGAGGTGTGATAATGCTTTTTTTTCTTACATTCACTTTGTGAACATTGTATCTAAATTTTACTTTATTAAACAGGTAAGTTGGTTGCTTAGTAACTATAACTTTATGAAACAGAACTGAGGAATGCAACATTCTTCTATTATACATATTAAGCCATTTAGCTTCAGTTAATGTATGAGAGATGCGATTAAACTTTTTGATACCATATACAAGCCGAAGACAAGAGTTCTGCATTCGTTGAACACTTTTCACATCATAGCTATCTATGCACGGTCCGTACACAACATCACAATGATTAAAATGGGACAAAACAAGAGATTCACATAACAGTATCTTTAATTTTCTAGTTAAACAAAATCTTTGATTAAATATCAACTTCAAATTAATATAAGCTTTACGTAATAAATGACTAATATGTTGAGAAAATTTTAAATCTTCATCTAAGATCAGACCAAGATTTTTTGCACTTTCTTTTACAAGCAAAACCTCATCTCCAACCTTAACAATCACGTCCTGTTTAATTAAATTTCTAGCTTTACGTTGGCCAAATACCATAACCACGGATTTTTCTGCGTTAATTTTTAGACAATGTTTTTCAGATATTTCAACAAGAGCATCAATATCGGATTTAATGAAATTATTAGTTTGCGCAACATCTTCAGGTTTAAAATCGATTTGAAGTTGTGTATCGTCGGCATATAGGTGATACTTGCAGTGCTTAACATAATTTCGGAAATTGCATGTGTACAGTGAGTAGAGTAAAGGTCCTAGATTTGAACCTTGAGGCACGCCAGCCATAATTGGTAAAGGAAATGAGGTTTCCCCATTTAAAATGACTTTCTGAAAACGATTTGTAAGGTACGACCGCATGAGTTCCACAGCGCCGGCAGCAAAACCAATAAACCGCAAGATACTGAACAAAATTTTATGGGAAATAGTGTCAAATGCTTTTGAATAGTCTAACATGACTAAAACGGATGTTCTGTCTTTATCAGCAGCAGACAGTATATCATCAGTTATGTTCAGGAGAGCAGTAGCACAGCTGTACCCCTTTCTAAAACCTGATTGTGTTTCGGGTAAGATATTATGAAGCGCAATGTAAGTTGTTATTTGTGCTACCATTATTTTTTCTAAAATTTTAGACATAACTGGCAATATACTGATAGGACGAAGGTCCTTAAACAGTTTAGGTTCATTGATCTTAGGTAACGGAATGACATCAGCGGTCTTCCATTTATCCGGAAACACAGAAGATAACAAACAACAATTAATTATGTGAGTAAGAATAGGCAAGATAGTAGGAAAACACATTCTAAGCATTGACACACTTATACCGTCACAGCCAACCGCATTCGTTTTAATACCGAATATTATACTTGATATTTCATTTTCATCAGACAGTTTGAAGCAAAACAAGGACTCAAACGGTTTTAGGAATGAATGATTGTAGTAATCTTCTAATTCTATGTTACCAGAAATAGATGGCCTGCCGGCACTTAAAAAAGTATCATTGATTTTATTAACATCATTAAGATGAGGTGGAATAGTATTGTTATTGGATTTCTTTGAGTGATATATATTTAATGATCTGAGTTCCTTCCACATAGTCTTAGAATCATTTCGGGCTCGATATTCTAAATAAGCTTGTTTTTCTTTTCTAATCGCAAACGTTGTAAAATTCCGTAAAGATTTGTAATATTCCCAAGAGCCACTAGTCCTAAGCCTTTTAAATCGTTTAAAAGCAGCATCTCTTAAAGCCATCATTAGTCTAATGTTATCAGTAAGCCATGGTGCTTTAGGTTTTGTTATCTTTACCGTTTTTACAGGAGCATGCCGGTTAAACAGAGTTAACATATTATTAGTAAAATATGTAACTTTATCATTTATATCTACGATGTTGTAAATATTTTGCCATTGTATTTGCTGTAAGTCATTTCTAAAATCATTACTGTCGAAAGATCGAAAGTCTCTAAACGTAAATAAATGTGGATTAACACGTACATTTGTATTTATTGGATAGTGACAATATATTAAAGAATGATCAGATATATGATGCATATTTATAACACCTGTATTTTTTACTTCTATATCTGAGCCAACAATTATAAAATCAATTAATGTGGCGGTGGTGGCTGTAACTCGAGTGGGTTCTAGTATAATTTGCTTGAGCCCCATTGCATCCAAGGCAGAATAAAATTGTACACATGCAACCTCATAAAATTTAAGGAGATTTAAATTAAAATCGCCCATGCACACTATTTCGTCACATGAAGATAAAATTAAAGAAACAGAGTCTTGGAAAGCATTTAAAAAATCAGAATGCGAGTACTCTTGCCTCCTATATACGGTACCAACCCTTATTCTAATACTAGCAATTTTAATGCTGACCCAAATCTGTTCTAAAGCAATACTATTGCTTGCCGTTTGAAGTAAGACAGAAGAATAATTATTTTTAATATACATACCAACACCTCCTCCCCATGTAGTAGTAACACGGTCTTCACGTAGAAAGTTATACCCTTCGATGTTTACAGCTTCATTCGGAATATGAGGGAAAAGCCTCGTTTCAGACACTCCTACTATATCGTAGCCATCATTCAGTATCAGAGATTTAAATTCTGCAAAATTAGTTAAAAGAGATCGTACGTTTAAATGAGCTATCTTAATGGTGTTAATCATGTAAGTATCTAGATAAATAAGTAAATAGACAAGCTGTAGGAAAGATACTCCTACCAATTGAAGATGACTGTGGCTCGTTTAGTAGCTCGTAGCAATCTTCCATATGAGAAAAATAATATAATTTTAAATATGTATCAATTTTCCCACAAAGTAACAATAATAAGAAAAAAAACCTTTCACCCACAAAACCTAGATTCTTTATCATAAAGCAACTTAAAATTATTTTCAAATTAGTCACACAGATAAAAAATAATGGTATGCAAACTAAACTAAATTTTACATCACATTTCGTACTGAAAATTAAATTGGCTCATTAAATAATAGCAACATATTGATCATTCACATCAGAAATACAATATAATTTCAAATCTACATTCTTCAAAAAGTAACCATAAAAAGAAGACCTCTGAAACACGGAACCTAGATTCATTATGATAAAGTAACTTAAAAATATATTAAGCTCAGCTTCCTTAAATTCTAATAATAATTGCAAAGCGTGAGAGTTCACAAAATTGAAAATCGTAAAACTAATGTACATCAGTAAAATCGGAAGTGGAATTTATTACGTATACCCGAGTATTTTCACTTTTCCGCATCATGATCTTGCCATTTTTAACCCACAAAAATCGAATACCATTAGACTTTTTAAACTCACGACACTGGTTAAACAATTTTCTGTACTCAGGAGATAGAAACTCGTTGATGTAGATGGGATTAGATATTCCAGAGGATGGGTCCAGATCCTTAGTGGAGAAAGTGCGTTTGATTTTCCTCGCGTTCAAAAATTCTTCTTTATAGATGCGACTAAGAAATTTCAAAATAATACATCGTGGTTCAAGAGGCCTCGATTGATTAGGAGCTAATCTGTGACATGCATCGATCATAGTTTTATCGATAGGAAAGTTCAGCGCACGGCCAATAATACCTATTGTGGCCAACACATTTTCATCCCGCGGCTCCGGTACTCCTCTGATTTCTACACAATTCAAACGGCTGTATTGTTCCAGGTGATTAATTCTTTGTTTGAAATCAGAATTTTCTTTCTTTAGATTTACATTGTCAGAATTTAATTTGTCCATCACAGAAAAACATTCATCCAGTCGTTTATCTTTTTCGCATAATAGTTTTTTTAAATCTCGTAGTTGATCGTGATAATAATCTAAGGATTGTTGGAATGCATCCAGCTTATCAGACAACAACTTGTTCTCTTCTTTAACTGCCTCCTTAACCGCACGTGTTATGATTGATAACATATCTGCATTGACAGTGCTCGAGGTTTGTATATGCGACTGAGTATCAGCACTTGCCTTCGTTTTACACTTTCCACATCTCCATGCTAATTTCGCCTCAATGCTAAGTTTGCGAAAGGATGTTTCTCGCACACCACTGCATAAGTAATGAATATTACTGTTACAGCCTTCACAATGCACAAAATCAGCCTCCGGTGGCAACTTCTCATCACAGACGTTACACAAAGACATTTTATGTAGGATTAATTTATACTGCACGCATTTATTTTGTAATATATATAATAAACTACAGAGCAAAATTCTCATGCGTCCACACTCGAAGACGGTCGAACTTCTATTTACTATTTCTTTCAATATCACTTCTCCTGATTACTTCTTCTAGTATTAGATTAAAAAACGTACTGGACATTGGGTCTCCTTGTTTTAGCCCTCTGTATGTTGGGAATTGTTTTGTTTCTATGTTTCTCGTTTTTACTTTACTCATTGTTTCTTTTAGTGTTAGCTTTACTAGACTTTGCAGTTTCTTGGGGCAGTTTATTTGTTTTAATACTTCTATTATCTTGCTTCTTTTAACTGTATCATAGGCTTGTCGAAAGTCAATGAAGAGCGCATAAATTTTGATATTTTTATTCCAACATTTTTCTTGTATTTGTTTAATTGTGAAGATCTGGTCTATTGTAGATCTATTTGACCTAAATCCACATTGATATTAACCTAGATGTTGGTCTGTTGTTATTTTTAATTTCTGGTCTATTATTTTTGCCAATACTTTCTATACTACATTTTGCAAACTTATTGGCCTGTAGTTCTCGCATTTCCCTGGTTTTCCTTTTTTATAGATTGGTATTATTATGTACTGATTCTTTCCAATCATCCGGTATTTCTTCTTCCTGTCATATCTTCACTATTAACTTGTAGATTTTTTCCGTTAGTGCTGCCACTCCATATTTTAAATACTCACTTATAATACCATGAGTAGTCAAAGTTATGTCGACTATTTTTGCGGTGGTGTCACGAATGTCCATTGCGCTTTGGTACGATTAGGACGAGTGCGCTAGCACGAGTCCTAATCCCAAGCGCAATGGACATGAGTAGTGATACCACCGCAAAAATAATCTACTTAACTTTGACTAAGAATGGTATTCGAGGACTATTTAATGAACCAAACTACTTTTTCAAATTAGTTTTCAGTAAATCTAGCAACAAACTATGCAATTTCTATAGTAACAGAACACTAATATTGACTTTTTCTAATAAAAATCGCATTTGTTAAAAATAGTCACTTGAATACCTTCTAGGAAGATATATCCACTGATATTTTTTTGATTGGTCAAGAAACGTCAGAATTCTGGATTTTCATTGGTCACTTTTTGACAGATGAGAGGTGAATTGAATAGTCATTGTATATTCCATCACTTCCTGCTGCTTTGTTGTTTTTTAGTTCTGCTATTATTTTTTCCACTTCTTCTAGCTTTGGGACTTCTTCATTTTGATTCTCTTCCATTTCTTCCGTTTCTTTTTCCCATTCCACTTCAACATTTGTTCGTAATATTCAACCCATAGTTCCTTGATTTCATTCTTATTCGCTATTTTGTGTCCTTCTTTTTCCATGGTTATTTGTTGGTGTTTTTTCTTTTTCATTTCTCTCGTTTTCGCATATAACCATTTTAATTTATTTTGCTTGAAATTATCTTCGATCTCTTCAATTTGTAAATTTTCATATTGTCGTTTTTTATTTCTAATTATACTCTTCGTTGATCTTCTACTTTCTTTATATTTATCTTTATTTTCTTTACTATTGTCTTTTAAGTACTCCAATTTCGTTTTCCTTCTTTCTTCTATTGCTCTTGTACATTCTTCGTTAAACCATCCGTTTTTCGTTTTTTTCACTTTCCTTAGTGTTTTTCCACTTTTTCCTTCATTAGTTTGCCTACTTCTCTCCATTCTTCATTAATGTTCATTTCATTATATCTATCTCTTCTAATCCTTTATTTATTACTTCTATATATTTGTTTTTTATGTCTTTTTCTTTTAGGGATTCTATATTTAGCTTCCTTCTTCCTGGTCTAACATTCTTTACTTGGGTTATTTCTTCCTTTACTGTTATTCTTACCATTATGTGGTCGCTGCTTATATCCGCTCCTCTTTGGCTTCTTACATTTGCTACCTTGTTCGTATGCTTTGCCTCAATCAATACGTGATCAATCTGGTTTATGGTATGTCCGTTCGGACTGATCCAAGTCCCCTTATATATATATATCTGTTTTGTAAGTATGTGGCTTTGACTAGTAGTTCTCTTTCTGCAGCGAAGTTCAGAAGTCTTCCTCCATTGTCACTGGTCTTGGCATGTTTACTATATTTTCCTATTATACCTTTGTAACTTTTTTCTTTTCCTAGTTTAGCGTTAAAGTTTCCCATTAACATTTTAACGTCGAATCTTGGGCAACTGTCGTACACTCTCTCTATTTCTTCGTAAAATTGTTCTTTTTGTTCGTCACTGCTCTCCTCTGTTGGTGCATGTACGTTTATTATGCTTATTTTTCTTTGTTTCCCTTTTAATCTTATGTAACTCAGTCTTTCATTTATTACTTTTATGCTTATAACTGTATCCTGTATTTGTTTGTGGATTAAGAATCCTGTTCCTAGTTTATTTTCGTTTCCTCCGTAGTTAAGAAATATATAGTCTTCGTGTTCGTTTTCTGATTTTGCTTTTATATTTGATTCCTGTAATGTCATTAATTGTACTTTGTATCTTTCAGCTTCTCTAATAAGATTCTTTAGTGCTCCTGGTGCGTTTTAATACCTTGTAGATTCCATGTTGCGAAATATATTTTATTTTTGTTATTCTTACTTCTTTGTTTCTTCCTAATTTTTAGTTCTGCGGTTCTTATTCTCCATTTATATTTCTCTTTATCGCTATTGCTTTGGAATTGTAAGCTGGCAGTATTGGTTATTATAAATTAATATTCCTTCTACTCCCTTGTCGAGCTTGTACATTGGTTAACAATTTTCTCTATTCCATTTTAGCATTTTCTCCCTTTTCATTCTTCCTCGGATATTTTCTTAATTCTACCTTGAATATCTTTTTTTCGCTGTTAGATAGCTATTTATGTATACATTATTCTAGCTACCTGTACTTTTAAAGCAGTGTTTATCTTACTGCTTATTCATTTTTTCCTTTTTCTCAGTGTTCATTCTCGTTATCGTCACACTTTTTCTTTCGTTTCGACTTCCAAAAGCTCATAATTACCTTATACTCCCCAAATCATCCGCATTCTCGCCCATATTTTGTAAATCGTTTTTAACAGATTATTTTCTCATTTTAGAGCGTTTACTTCGTCATGATACGCATGTTGCTCAATTTAAAGCTCGCATTTCTTTCCTCATCTTCTGCATAGCTGCCTCGTGTTCTCTCTGATCTTGACGAAGTAGATTGGTATCTTTTACTACTCTAGTTGGAATTGTTTTTGGTTTTACATGAACAGTTCACCACGCTCACTTCTGTGGATCATTTAACTTAAATAATTTGTACCTACAGGGGATTATACAACTACGAGGATGATTTGACGGGACGTGAGACTCGAAATGAAAGACATGAGTTAGAGCATTAATTTTTTTTATTTTTCAACATATTCTCCTCGTACATCAACACACTTGGACCAGCGACGCTGAAGTACCATTATGCCTGTTTTGTAGTGATCTTCTTCAAGGCTGTCAAAATATTGCTCCGTTACAGCAATTACTTCTTTGTCCGTCTTAAATTACTTTCCGGCAAGGAAGAGTTTGAGCTTGGGGAATAGGTGAAAGTCACTCGTAGCAAGATCTGGCTAGTAAAGTGGGTGGGGGATAACCTGGAAGCGAAGTTGATCCAATTTTTCACGAACAATGCAACTGGAATGGGAAGGAGCATTATCATGACAAAAGAGAACCATTCCGGGTCTTTTTTCAGCAATTGCTGCTTTTTAGTTGGTCCAAAAGTGCAGCATAATATGCTCCGTTGATGGTTTG
This sequence comes from Agriotes lineatus, assembly GCA_940337035.1. NCBI lineage: Eukaryota > Metazoa > Arthropoda > Insecta > Coleoptera > Elateridae > Agriotes > Agriotes lineatus. The sequence goes on along the minus strand of CALNHX010001593.1, from coordinate 57,346 downwards.
ACCCTTTGTGAGATAGTCGATGAGAAATATCCCCTTCGAATCCCAAAAAATCGTAGCCATTACTTTCCCGGCCGATGAAAACGACTTCGCCTTCTTTGGTGGAGGACTGCCATGATCTTTCCACTGTTGAGATTGGCGTTTTGATTCGGGAATGAAGTGATGAATCCAAGTTTCATCAACCGTAACAAAGCGGCGCAGAAAATAAACCTGATTTTTGTTAAACAGCTTCAAATTGTCGCTTGATGTTCGCACTCTTTCTCGTTTTTAATCAGCATTCAGCAAGCGCGACATCCATCTTGCCGACAGCTTAGACATGCACAATTCTAGGTTGAAAATATGATTTCTGCGCTCAGTTGATATGCCTACGATCCTAGCTATCTCGTCAATGTTTATTCTTCGCTCCTTCAAAGCAATATCATGCACTTGATCGACTGTTTCCAGGGTTGTTGCCGTTTTTGATGGTCCTAGTCGTTCATCATCTTCAATGCTCAAATCAACACGTTTAAATAGTGCAACTCAGAGACAAATCGTTGCTTTCGAAGGGGCATTGTCACCCAATGTTTGCTGCATATCGGCCAAAATTTCAGTAGTGTTTAGCTTCTTAAAAAACAAATATTGAATCGCACCACGAATAGCGTTATTATCCATTTTAGGATTTTCCATTTAAGCGCCGTCTTTAAACCGTTGCAATTTCTTAACTGAACGCCACAGATCAACTAAACTTCACTTGTCAGCATAAAAAAGATGGCGGAAATCGAAAATGATGTTAATTTTTACCGCTAAAGGGCACTAGTAGTCGAGTCGCACGTCCCGTCAAATCATCCTCATATTTAAAACCAGAACTTTATAGGCAAAAATTTATTCGAAGAATACTATATAGTATATACAGTTCAATCTTTCTGTTTACTGTTTATATAGTAACTAATCTAGTTATAATTACTACCAAACAATATATTTCTACCACCCGCACCCTGCCCAATATTTCACAAAAATTTCAACTTACTTCAGAAAACTTCCTACAACAAAAATAAATTATACATATTCATAATACAACTATGTCAAAAAGTTATTGTAAAACTTAACGATTACTGAGGCAGCTATACAGTTCACTACAAACTAGGGATGTCGGCGGGTACCCAGGTACCCGGGTCGACCCGGGTAATAGTCAACCCGGGTATATTTTCAGGACCCGGGTACCCGACTAGTATATTATGTAATTTCTAGTAAGTCAGCCTTTTTCGGAGATGATGATAAAAGTTTAAAAACAATATGAATAAGCTCTAGAAAAACATAACCATGCAGTAATAACCAGAATCATCCCATCCCATACCACATGTTTCTTGTTTCATATAATACATCCCCTTCACGGAAATATTCAACCCGTCAATAGTATCATTAAATCGCGTCAGTATGGGATGAAGTAACATAAACATCCTCTGTGTGATTTTGATGGGAGAGTAGGTATTATTTCAATTTAGTTCAGTTTAAAACTCGTGGCGTAAAGAATGTTCCGATGTACGCTAACATTTTTGTTATATATTTCGGGTACCCTCGGGTACCCGGGTACTGTTTTCGGGTACCCGGGTTTGCTGTTAGACCGGGTACGACATCCCTACTACAAACTATCTTTCTTAAGGCTCTTCACATGATGTACTTCCATCATTTGATTATATATTCCTAAATAGAAATAAATACACAGTTGAAAGAATATTTAAATGCATTAACTCATGGATATGCTATATAATAAAAACTTACTGAACCAAGCGCATATGGATAGTATCACATTTGTGGTGGATTGCTTTTTGACATTCGCCATTCATACTACATTCTTTAGAACTTAAAAGAATATGAACAAACATATTGCTATACAGAAGCTCCCGATTCAGAACAATTCTAACAAATACGATATTATGCATTTAAGTGCTATCGTAGAGCTTATGGTTATGACTTACATATTTAAAATATTTTTATCAGAGTTTTTCATCCATAGGAGATGTAACTTTCACTGCCGTACATGCAAAATTTGATTTTTTCCCAGTATGGGACTTCATATGTCGAAGTAAATGACTTCTTTGTACTGTTCTATATGCACAATCAGAACAACTATAGGGCTTTTCTCCAGTATGGGACTTCATGTGTCGAACTAAACTACTTCTATGCGAAGTTCTGTATTCACACTCAGTACACGCATGAGGTTTTTCTGCCATATGAGACTGGATATGGTTAGCTAAATCATCTTTCTGTGTTGTTGTGAATTCACAATTAGAACAATCGTACGGTTTCTCCTGTGTATGAGACAAAGTATGTCGTTCCAAGTTACTTTTCTGCGCAGCTTTGTAATCACAAACAGTACAACAAAAAGGCTTTTCTCCTGTATGAGACCGCATATGCCTAACTAAATGACTGCTTTGTGCTGTTTTGTATTCACAATTAGGACAACTATAAGGTTTCTCTCCTGTGTGAGACTTCATGTGTCTAACCAAACTACATTTTTGCAAAGTTCTGTAGTCGCATTCAGTACAGCCATATGGTTTTTCTCCCGTATGAGATTGGATATGGTTAACTAAATTACCTTTCCGTGTTGTTCTGTATTCGCAATAGGGACATCCATAAGGCTTCTCTCCTGTATGAGATCGCATATGTCTAACTAAGCTACCTTTCTCTACTGCCGTGTATCCACATTCAGAGCAATCGTATGGTTTTTCACCTGTATGTATCCGAACGTGTATAACTAAATGACTTTTTTGCGTTGCTTTATATTCACAATATGAGCAACTGTACGGTTTTACTCCAGTATGAGATCTCATATGTCTAGTTAAATTACTTTTTTCGACAGTTGTGTACGTACAGTTAGGACAACTATGAAGTTTTACTCCTGTAAGAGAACCTGTATGTGTTTCTAAATCATGGTTCTCTATTCTATATTCACAATTAGAACTACTATATGGCTTTTGTTCTATATTATCTTCAGCTTTAATTTCTAACTCTTCCTGTTTAATATATACCGTGGCAAATTGGTGGATGTCCTTCATGCTTTCTTCAAGTTCTTGCGTAGCAAGTAAATTATTAGGATTTGCAATACCGTCCATGTTCTTGCCTTATGCGAGGAAATTGTTGTGAGATTCTAAAACCTATCATATACAATTGCTTGTTTCTAAATACTGCTTTGAAAAAAATGCTGCCTTCTTTACTATGTACGAGAGGAACGACCCACCATTTGCAATTTGCTAAACCTATAACAAAACCAAATTATAAATTACTGTCATGGACATTGCCCAGCATAGGGTCGATGTTATTTAATTATGGTTTTACTATTATGTGTCTATTTCAGTAATAAACAGTGTGGCCTTTCTTTGTTATAGCTATGATTCATCCAATATGAATAAAAAGAAATTGTATGCAGTTAATCAGTTAGCACATGAAATGTAATTACCTCAATAATTTAAGTTTTTAAGGAGCATGAAGAATTTCTTGCAATATAGTGAGAATATTGTCTCGTTGCAATTACTAGGTTTCTTAAAACAAGTAGTAAATTCTCGATTTATTTTTTTTCCTTTGTTTTTATTTGGCCTACTCAGGAGCAAAAGCGCTACTTTATGAAGCAATTGCTAGTTTCCCGAAGAGCCTAATGTAATATGTTTTAAATTGGCAGTGAAGAACGTCGAAATCGTCATTAAAATACGAGAAATCGGCAGTGAAGTAATTCATTGTTTTACGACTTTTTGTAGGCGGTTGGGAGACAGGCAAACGTCAACCGACGTCAACATAACCTACGCAAGTTGGTTAAAATGTCATATTTCCCGATTTCAAAAAACCATAATGGACTCATCGGCACTGAAGTTCATTTGGTTTATTTTCCTTGGCCCTCTGCAACTAAATCCACATGTGTGATAAAAAGTTAATCTTCAGTTCCTTGGTATACAAATTACTATTATTGTATCGAGTGCCTAGGTTTTGAAAATGCCCTGTCAAGTATCAAATGTCCAATCTTTTACTGAAAATCGTACGACACTCATTAATAACCAATAGAAAAATTAGTTCACGAGCCGTAACCAAGACAATAAAACAAATTTTAGGAAATGTTTTGTAGGTAGACCAAACCTAACTGTGAGGGTTTGTGGCATTACGATTTTCTTACCGAATCTGCATTCTAGCATTAATTCATATCCGGAAATTATTTTCGTGCATTCCAACAACGTCCTAATTTTCCCTCGCGTCCCGCTTGGTCAAATTAATACGACGTTGTTGGACCGCACTTAAAAAAATTTCCGGAAAGAATTAATGCTCTTATGAGATTATATGTGAAAATCGTACGACACTCATTAATGACCAATAGAAAAATTAGTTCATGAGCCGTAACCAAGACAACAACAAAATTTTTTGTAGGTAAACCATCCTAATCGTGAGGGTTTATGCCGTTACGATTTTCTTACCGAATCTGCATTCGAGCATTAATTCATATCCGGAAATTATTTTTCGTGCATTCCAACAACGTCCAAATTCGACGTTGTTGGAACGCACTCAAAAAATTTCCGGAGAAAATTAATGCTCTTATGAGAACACTTGAAGTGAAAACGACCCTAGGGTGATCGTTAATCACCATGGAAACTACCTAATTAAAATACAGTAGTGTCCTATGACAAGTAAATAATGAACCGTCAAATTAATTTCTTAGAAAAATAACTTCTCGCTTCGGTAAAATTATTAATTTATTTAAGAACTTATCTTCCCGAATTCACCGCGGGCAGCAATAAATCCTTAAAATTATGACACATAACATCCCTCAAGTGCGTTGCCCCTAAAAGAAACAACGCTCTTTCGGGTTATTTGCCAAAATTATTGCTGGTAATTGTCACTGCCCTTAGCAAATTATAGCTGAAACTATAATTTGTGGAATTGAGCTAATCATCATCTCTTAAATTTAGGACATTGGCTAATAGGACCTTCTACCATACTGGTAAATTATGACACATAACATCCCTCAAGTGCGTTGCCCCTAAAAGAAACAACGCTCTTTCGGGTTATTTGCCAAAATTATTGCTGGTAATTGTCACTGCCTTTAGCAAATTATAGCTGAAACTATAATTTGTGGAATTGAGCCAATCATCATCTCTTAAATTTAGGACATTGGCTAATAGGACCTTCTACCACACTGTTACGCGCTATCTTGGTTTTGTTTCACGTGTCAAATGAACTAAACTTGAGCAAGTTACGAAGGCGAACGATGTAGACAAAGATTCTGACAGTTCTCGGTGCACGCTAAACCAGTTTCACATGTTTCGGATGTTGCCGTAAAAGAAATTACCGTACAACAAAACAACGCTCATTCCTCCTCTAGTGTAACGACGCGTATAAACGGTGTTCAACTTTCTCTTCGAAACGGCCAAGCACAGAACGCCTTTCTATCATGTGATATTCACCGACCACGTGCGTTTGTTTACTTGGCTCGCTTGCTTATCTTGGCTGAAGTTTAATCTAGAAATGTCATTTAATTTTTCTAGGTTAGGTCGTGTGTTTTCGGCATAAAAAGCAACAAAAAGTGTCCGTTTATCTTCGAGCTCAATCTTGATTTTTCTTTCTACTGATCACCCCCGTACTGCATGAGTAACAAACTATCTGCAGACTCCATAACCGCACAATTAACTTTTGTCTCAATTCGACACAATTCTTCTTTTAAATTAAGTTTATTAATTAGTATTGTAATTTTCAATATCACATAATAGCATTTCCTTTAATTAAATTCAGTTTTTTTATTCACGTTTAACTCACATCATAAATTGTTGATAAAAATTTCTCACACAATTTTGTTATTATTTATTTATATTGCCCGCCAAAACCTTGGATATGAAATACCATAAATTACAGATTCTAAATTTCCAACCAATTATGCAATGTTTATGCTTTTATACAACAAAGAAGTTACATTAACCTTAAACTTTATCTCTTATGATAATAACAGAGCACCTTTTACAGAACGACTTAATTCCACAATCATCATTTTCAACTAAACTGAGTTAAACCTGCATACCTCAAATTGGACTATAACTGGTATTTTTATAATTTCTAGTTTAAATCAAATTATTCGATATGATTCTATCTAATTTATTTTATTTTAGATAATAAAAATTACATTTGCAGATCAATACTTATGCTATTGTAAGAAATAGAACTTTTGAATGATAAAATGATGTTAATTGACTAAGATATCCTTTTTCTTTGCTCTATAATTAATCTGCTTGTTAATTATATCTTTTTTTAAATTGATTTGCCATTTTAGGATCAAATCAATATATATTTTTTGTTTTGTTTTTATTTTTATTTTGTTTTTATTAGCTTAACTCGGGGAGGTCATTCTGCCGCACCCTGTATAAATTAGTCTTAAATATTTACGTAGCGTTGTTCTGTGGAGAGTTTTTAGACTAAAATATATATAGTGCTGAACTGGTCTTCATGGTCCCTCACGGGTAGTGAATAAAAAACATCTTTTATTCAGGAAAAGTACCTTTTCTGTACAAGGTTCGTCAAAATATTATTAATAAAAGTTGTTTAGAATGTAAAATTATGACCCTTTGCAGAATTTTAAAAATATCAGACTGTGTTATCAGCCATTCTACCACAAGTGGTATGAGTATCATCGGTGATATTTTCGAATTGAAACCGAGGTGCGAATTCAACGAGTCCGAAGGACGAGTTGAACTTGCTCCTTCGGTTTCAATTAGAAATATCACCGACTATTCAACACTATAACATATAAGCCAATCACATTGCAGACATTTGCTTTTTTCAACCAATAACAGCAGTATATCACTGAATATTGGGCACCATGCAAAATATTCACAAAACAATGTACGTACTCAAAAAATAAATAGCCTTGTTGCGAAATATCGCTTAGCAACGATGTTCTGTCCTTAGTGATATCGCTAGGTTACGTAACACTAAACCCCAACAAACTGTGTGGCTTGTTTTAGAAATTTTAAAATGCTGTGTTTTGGAAGTATTCCGCTGAATTTAATTGAGAATGAATAATTATATTAATTGTTGGATTATTTTTCGATAAAGTTAATCGTTATGCATTAATATGGTTAAATAGTCGTCCCCAATACCACTCGACAAAATATTTGTCAAAAATATATCCACTGCTTGTGGTATTACCCTTGATTATTAATCATACCGCGAGTTGTATTTAGTGAGAGAATACAATGAATTATGTTGGTGGCACTGTAAGTCTATGTCAAATTCGAGGTTAGCACGTTAGGTTTTACGCCAGTTTGTGTCAAAACTGACGCAAAACCCAACCTGCTAACCACATTTTTGCGTAGCAACAGACCACAATAAGGTGATACGAATTTTTGTTTTGTATCTCCGCTGTGGTACACATGTATCCAAGGGTTTTTATGCTTCCAATTGGTTTAAAAAGGGTCACGTGATTAATAAATTGTATTCTCACAAAGGTACCTCATCTGAAATTACAATGTGCGCTTTCTATGAAAACGGGTTTTTCGACTATTGACATCGAAAGTAGATGTTTCTCACTGTCATTTGACAACAGAAAGTTGACATTCGCCGCTGAGCGAGCGTTTTCGCCACTTTGCCGCTCGCCGAGCGTTGTGGATTTTCATTTGAGTCAAATAGAATTATCCACGTCACGATGTTTCATTGGCAACGCCTGATATTTGTTTAAATAATCGCGTCACATATCATAGACTACCCGAGTAATTTTAAATTTATTGACAATTGATATCTTTAATAAAATGAAATAATATGATTATTTTCACTTTAATATGTTCACTCGTCGAAAAAGTACTATGTATATTTGGAGCTAAAAGTGCTCTTGCCGCTTTTGCACGATTGCTGGTTTCGGCTGCCCCAGCAATATTCATGCGCAAGCGGCAAATATAAACTTTCAGCTCTTAACATACAATATATTAATTCTTTTCAAAATAAACCTAGTAACGTCGCCTGCGTTAATTAAAAAAAACTGCGTCTTTACAAAGCCTGTCGGCTAGCTGAATGTCGGCAATAAGCAAATTATGGCCACTTCATGAAATTGGCGCTGGTTAACATCGTCTGACAAATCATACATTTTCCCTTTACTTGATAGCTTTTATCCAGTCACAAAAATTTTACATATTTGATGGAAATTCATGATAGAAGGCATGTTTCCTACCCCTATCTCCACATGAAGGAATGCAACGACATTTTCATAAATGTTTTAACCAAATACAAGCTTTCAAATTTGAAACGTCAAACAGTGAACTGTGAACTAGCGTCAATGGACAAAATATGAACTATTGTAATAAATGTCAAAACAGCCTAACTGTCAGGCTTTGTAAACGTACCAACATAACTTATGCGGTGCCTAGAAATAACCTACAGTTAAATAGACAAATAGATTTTAACAAATTTTTTGCAACATATAGATGCGCTTTACTATTGAAAATACTAAAGTGGGGGCTCCTCATTGCCCGCTTTAGCAGTTCTAGGGTTAAATATAACAACTTTAAGGTACTCCCCCAAAATACAAACATTTATCGTTGTTTTCCCAACACTGTTATCATTAACTAATTACATGTATGTGATTTTTTTAAGTTCAATCAATCCTAGTCTTCAAAATTATTTTTCAGTCTCGAGTATATTGGATATTAATTCCCAGAAAATAACGATCGAGTCTGATAGCACTATCCACTTTCAAAGACACTAATTTCTTCTGTACACCATGTGTTGTTTTTTCTAATGTTTTGTTGTTCATCCGACATTAACCATTTTACCGTTTCAGAAGATAATCCCGATTCCATATGTAAATGTCACCCTTTCAAAATTGGTTCAATCATTGTTTACAGCCCGAATCATATATTATAACAAAAAGTCTTCCGTTAACTATTACCAGTTCCATACGAACTACGAACAAATAACAAATAACTTATCTGAAGTTGACATTTGATTTATATAAATAATCCATTTTTGTTTGCTTAACTGAAATACTTGCATTGCGGTCATTCATCAGCTCAGTATGAAGTGGTGATGTTAGGACGTTAGGAGAATAATGAGTTTTTTTTATTCAGCAGTAGAACAGAAATGTGGAACCGAAAAATTGTCAGGCCATTTTGTTATTTCACAGTCAGTTAATTAAATATACAGGGACATCAACAATGATTTCAAACCACTTGATCCCGCCATATAGGCAACACATTATACACGATTCGTGGCAGTTGGCGACACTTAATATTTCAATTGTCCAGTGGCGTAACTTTAAACATGTCTGGTGAGGTTTCATAATAATGCTGAAACTGACATTACATTTTCAATATTTTGTTCGATGTGCACTAAATGCACACAAAGAAAACCACAATTTTTAACATATTTTAATGAAATGCATTCACTACAAGGTGCGAAAATTAATCCAAATTAAAACGCCTTCCAGTTTTGAATAAGAACAATATAATTATAGCAAATAAAAGTTATAAAATTTAAGTTAATCTTATCTTATACATATTGCTGTAACTAATTACTAATTGTATCAACCATTGTATGGGGATTTTCGGCGGCCCATGTCCGGTAGTTCTGACTATTAACGTATCCAGATAAATAAAAATACGCCTCATCCGACATAAAAGTCAAATTCAATATATTGTCATTGTTTATATTCTCATTGAACCAATGGCTATATTGGGTATGTTGTTGAAAGTCGTGTGGAAATAGTTCTTGCACTACCGATACCTTATACGGACGCAAATGCACATTTTTCTTTAATGCCTTATGACAAGTTCCGTAAGAGAGACCTACAAATCATAATTATTTCAATTTGCATGTATGTAACACATAAGATTTTGATCGTATCTGTTTGCATTGATAATCTTTTAATCGATTTCGAAAGACTTTTTTGTATCCGTGCTTGAATGTCGTCAACAGTTTCTTGATTTAATAGCGTTGGTCTACCGGTGGACTTGCCCTTACAAAGGCAATGCTTCGTGTTAAATCTTTGGAGGATATAATGTCTGCGATTCTCAAAGGTATCGTAATCTAAATTGGCATCTGGGAATGCTACCTGAAACTGTTGAATGCATGACTGTAAGGAATACGTCCAAGATCCATCTCCTTTTTAGGTGCCACTGCGAAAATGGGCCATTAAAATAACTGCGTCTTGCTCCTCAGTAAACGGCATCGATTAACCTAAAATGTTCAGTTCTGTATTACAAATGCGTTGTGTCGTTAGTGTCAACATACCTTAGCAAGCTTCCAAATTTAAATATAATTAGCTCGGACAAGCACTTTGTTTTATAATTAACACACGGACAACAAACGAAATCAAGAAAAACCAAGTACACGAACGACAATGAATATTACAAGTGTTGTTTACGAATTCGCTCAGATGTTTCATTGCTGCCACTAGTGGAAAAAAAATTATATTGGCGCTAAATTGAAAAATGTTGTCACGTTCATTTTTGATGTCCCTGTATAAACCCTTAAAGCAATGTAGTACATAATTGTCGAGTCCGCTTGTATGTTGGAGCCTTCTTAGCAATAGTACGTCGCATAAAACTGCAAATTTAGCATCAAGTATAGCCTTTCTTAAACTTTGTATACCCTTGGCTCCGCCCTTTTCGAATTCATAAATTTTGTACAGCCCTAGCTTAGTTTCCCACAGTTGCAGGTTTTTTTGCAGTTACAAGCGTCTTGCTTTCGACGAGTTTTAAATTCGGCCGTGAGTGCAAATAAGAGGGCATCTTTTTGCCCCTGTCGTTCCCAGACGGTTTGTTGTTACCCGGCGGACTTCCTGGCTTGTGATTGGCCGTCCCAGACGGTTGTTCGCGCGGCTTCTGCAAGTGGTCGTTGGCGACCGTTTGATTCATTCTGCCCCGAGTCGTCGAACAAGACCGTGGCGAGTGTTGTTATTGCAAGTTGGGCGGCGTCTCGCGCTTGGCGCGAGGCTCCGGCTTTACCTGTTTGTGCTGTTACAGCAAAGTGTCTTCGGTAATTATTTAAACTGTGCTTTTCCCGAGGCAGTTACAAGGGAGACGTTGTTTAGTTAGGTTGTGTTGTGTCAGTCTATTTTTTTCTACGTGCCGTTGCGGGGGTGCAGTGCTTATGTAGGCTTGTGAAGCCGATTCCTCCGCCGTTGTCAATTAGACGGGATTTCGTTCTCTGTATTCGCCCATACAGCGGTTACGCTGACAGCTGTTTGAATGACCCAGGGTCGTCAACGCTAATTTCGCTCTGAAAAGGGGATCCATTAGGACAAGCAGCCATTTCCAATGTCGCTATAGCCACATTAGGTGCAAGGTGCCTGTCCGGCGACTGTTTTGAATGCTTCCTCGCCCGCTATCGGCCGAGCCAACAAGGTAACGATCTGTAATAACATTTGTGCTGCCAGCCAGTTTCAATTATATCGCATTCATTACTCAAGTTTGCTTGTAAAATAGTGCAGTGCAACTTACACTCTGACTAAAAATTCACTGTTGTGTAGTAACCTTTGCGCTGCCAGCTAGCTTTAATTATGTCGCATTCACTGTCCAAATCTACCATTGTGTATTGACAGTTTGTACCGCCAGGCGGCTTTGTGTGTTTCAATATAGGGCGTTCGGGTGACCCGGACCCAAATTCAGGCTTTGCTCTCGCTCGTCATGGCGTCACGCCGTTGGACTTAAGCCTACGTTTACTCTTTACTTCCGGTCTGGATCTGGCGTTCGGCTTAACTGTGCGCCGCCACCTTTAAAATAAAGCGCTTCCCCCAGCTGGGCGTACCGATTAAGCCATCATTACGAGTTGTCATACTTGTGGTTTGTATGATGTTTGGTAGGTCACTGGTAGTGATCCAATAGATGTATTAACCTTACCATTTTATTCTTTTCTCTTTTGCGTCTTGTGCATGTCTGTTACAGGGTGACTGTGTCACTGTGCTGCGACAACTGTGAGGTGAGCCCCGGACGCGGCGGATAAGCATTCCAGGTAGGTGTTTGAGTCTGGCGCTGCACCGTGGCCCCCGAAATAGTTATTCGAGTATTTTCCCGAAGTAGTTATTCGAGTATTTTCTCTGGGTCTTCGTATGTGAATCAAACCGGGTGGCGCCCTTTTCAATTTTATCGATGTTTACTGCTCCTCTGGCCTTTGCCCTTGGTTAATCTCGTGAAGAACCCCCCTCGCTCCACCGATGCTCAGCCGGCATTATCTTGTTGCGGCGTGTCCCGTATATGTTAAATATCTTCCGCGCCAGCCGTTTAGTTTTTGTATGAGCCGGTGCGGTGTCGTAAAACCCGTTTAAGACCGTAGCAAAATACAGGCTCGTTCTGTAATCTATAACAGTACCGGTACTGGTTTTAACATTAACATGAATTGCAATAAAGGTTCAGATTCCGGATCTTTTGGGTTCCGGTTCCAGTCCTTGTTCCTTACACACAAATTATCGCTTGAATACAACCATCCAGTAAAAAACATATTAATCTTACACAGTAGTTCTGCATATGAGTAGAGCAAATGAACTAAAATCAACAAAAAATCTCCACGTCAAAAGTTGACGATTTCTTAACTGAAATAAGTTCATATTGTTTGTTCCTTGCTACCGTGATAGTTTTAACCTGATATGTTGCTTAGATATTGAAGCAGAAAGGTAATTGCAGCATATGCGGCAACTGGTTAGTTATTATAACCTCATTTTGTTACAGATCTGCAATTTAAAACAATCTTTTAATACATTTTGTAATAAAAAACGAGGTTTACGTTTTAAAGAGCTGTAAGAAACCAAGTATAGACATTAAGTTTTGAAATTCAGTAACAATTAACTGTAGGAATCACGAAATATGGAGGGTTATGCAAATGCTAGTGAAGTATCAATCAAACAAGAAGTCGTTGAAAGCACGAGCGGCACCTATGATAATTACAAAATGGATACTAAACAAGAAGAGTTTGATATAAAAGTCGAAGATTATGTGGAACACGTGGATATTAAACAAGAAAAGTTTGAGATAAATGGCGAACATTACGTGGAACACACATCTGCTGAGGAGTACCCAACAGCACAAGAATCTGATTTAGTAAAATATATTAGCGGTTTGTCAGGAAAAAAAACATATAGTTGTTCTGATTGTAAATACAGTACAGAACGTAAATATCATTTAGTTACACATATCAGAACTCATACAGGAAAAAAACCTTACTGCTGCTCTCTGTGTGAATACAAAACGATAGACAAATCTAAGCTAAATATACATATGAGAACCCATACAGGAGATACACGTTATTGCTGTTCTGTTTGTAAATACAAATCAGTAGAAAAATATAAGCTAAATATGCATATGAGATCTCATACAGCGGAAAAACCTTATCGTTGTCCTGATTGTGATTTCAGTACTGCATGGAAAAGTAATTTGGTTGTGCATATACGATCACATACAGGAGAAAAACCGTTCAGTTGTTCTATTTGTGAGTTCAAAACCAACCGAAAAAGTGGTTTAATTTTACATACAAGGTACCATACCGGAGAAAAACCTTATAGTTGTACTGTTTGCGTTTTCAAAACTGCAAACAAAAGTAATTTAGATCTGCATATGAAGTGTCATATGGAAGTAAAATCTTATACCTGCCCTAATTGTGAATACAGATCGGTACAGAAAAGGTATTTAGTTGTTCATATGAAGTCTCATACAGGAGAGAAACCTTTTAGTTGTTCTAATTGTGAATACAGAACTGTGGAAAAAAGTCGATTGATTAAACATATGAGATGTCATACTGGAATAAAGCCTTATTGTTGCTCTCTCTGTGAATACAAAACATCGTGGAAAGATAAGTTGACTATTCATATGAGGTCTCATACAGGCGAAAAACCCTACAGTTGTTTTGATTGTAAATACAGAACTGTTGCAAAAGGTCATTTGGTTAGGCATATGAAATCTCATATCGAAATCAAACCTTATTGGTGCTCTCTCTGTGAATATAAAACGGCATTGAAAGATAAATTAAATATTCATATGAGGTCTCATACAGGAGAAAAACCTTATGGTTCTTCAGATTGCAAATATAGAGCTATGGAAAAAGGTCAGTTGATTAGACATATGAGATCTCATACTGGAGTAAAACCTTATTGGTGCTCGCTTTGTAAATACAAAACAGCAGTAAAAGGTAGTTTATTTGCCCATATGAAGACTCATACTGGAGAAAAGCCATTTAGTTGCCGTAATTGTGATTACAGAGCAGCAAGGAAAAGTGAATTGCTTCGGCATACGAGGACTCATACAGGAGAAAAACCTTATAGTTGTGGGGATTGTGAATATAAATCAGCAATAAAAAATAATTTAGTTAGACATATGAGGATTCATGCAAATAAAAAATGTTAAGGCGACATAATGTTAAATGTATTAGGGATGTCGGCGGGTACCCGGGTACCCGGGTCGACCCGGGTAAGTGTCAACCCGGGTATATTTTCAGGACCCGGGTACCCGACTAGTGAATTATGTAATTTCTAGTAAGTCAGCCTTTTTCGGAGAAGATGATAAAAACTTAAAAAACAATAGGAATAAGCTCTAGAAAAACATAACCATGCAGTAATAACCAGAATCACCCCATCCCATACCACATGTTTCTTGTTTCATATAATAAATACTCTTCACGGAAATATTCAACCCGTCTATAGTACAAACCATTAAATCGCGTCAGTATAGGATGAAGTAACTAACATAAACATCCTCTGTGTGATTTTGATGGGCGAGCAGGTACTATTTCAATTTAGTTCAGTTTAAAACTCGCGGCGTAAAGAATGTTCCGATGTACTCTAACATTTTTGTTATATATTTCGGGTACCCTCGGGTACCCGGGTACTGTTTTCGGGTACCCGGGTTTGATTTTAGACCGGGTACGACATCCCTAAAATGTATCACTATACTTACAAAAAAAAAGTATTGCTTCATAGCTTTGTTAACTGAATCGGCAACTTCTAGGTAGTGCCCTTTATAGTTTTCTTTGGAAATTATCTAAAGTCCATATCTGCTAATGAATGATCCGATTACAGTAGCTGCAATAATTTTGTATATAATTAGTCCGTAACAGTTAAATTTGTATTTGTCGTAACATTTTTTTTCTGATTATGTTTATTTGTTTTATATGAAACAAAAGAATTGCTCAATGCTGGTACGTATTATCGGTTTAAAATAGTTCAAAGACTAAGAGAAACATTTTTACATATGCTTTAATATTGTGTGTTACATTCAGCCAGCAACAAATTTATTGCTACGTTCAGTAAATTACTTTATCTATTCCAGTGGGATAAGTAAAGCATTACGTCACTCATTTGACACTATTTCAGTTAGGTAATAAAGCTCATTACACCACTCAGTTATGTAATGGTTTCATTACGCAACTGAGTTGTGTAATGACTTCATTACGTAACTGAAATAGTGTCAAATGAATGACATAATGACATTTGCCTACTAAAATATTTTTGAAAATGACAGATCTGACATTTATCTTAATGCACTTTTCTCAATTTTAGGCAGTCGTAGATAAAATTTTGTACAATACATGTGTGATAATGCATCATTAATATACTTGTGTGCTTACATAACTCGTGCTACGCACTCGTTTGTAACTTACACACACGTATATTAATGATGCTGTTATCCCACTTGTATAGTAAATAACTATTACAATGGAAAGCTTACTGGAGCACCTGATTGGATTAATGCATACAAAACCCATTATATAAGCCATATATCTAGAAAGACAGAATGTTTTACATAAGCACTGTGTTCGTATTTGATAATTGCATTGCATGTAATCTGTAAGTTTCTGAAAATAAATGTATAAAATGCAATTTTATGTTTTACATAGTGTATGCTAAGTCCAGGCCTCTCTTTAAGAAGCTACATAATTTTGAAAATATGTTTATAGTTCCAAAAACCTAACTTTAATCAATGTTTAGTTGATCTGTAAGAGCTATAAATTAAGCTGAAAAAACTATGGATCTGCAAACAAATTGAAATTGCTGTCGCCCAATTACAGACTCCGTGCTCCTCAGTTCAAGATCTGCTGTAACAGTTGTTTGTTTTTAATTCATTTCCTTATGCACTCGTATATGTAGCGGGTAGTTCTTTATTTATGCTAGACACAAGAAGCCGTATTTTATTGCTTCTAAATTGTTTAAACAGTTCTACGTATAAGGATCTGCAAACTGTGTTATATGCTGTATAAAACTATTTTCTTACACTGATGAGGTTTAGTAAATTGTTAGGATATTTTAAATTTTAGTTACCGCGAGGAATTTTGGCGTGCATGGCTATAGTGAAGCCCCTTAAGCGGGAATGTTGGCACTGTACGCCAAACAGCGATAAAGCTATGGTTTTCTTCTCCTTCAGATCCACAACCGACTCGCAGCAGAGCCCCACGAAAACTAAATTAATCGTTACATAAAATGCAGAGCGAGCACTTTGGGCACCCATTCTTAAGTGCGAAGCCAAAGGCAGACAGAAGGAAACTGCACTATGGTATCTTTAAGAATTTAAAATATAACAAGTTGGGCTCTGTTAATACACCCCGATATTACTGGCGTCCTTTTTAAAGGACGGTAAACAGAACTCTGTTAACATTAAGTACAGTTTCCGTCCACCAGCCGAAATTACTTGTTCGCTTGTGGGCATTTGGTACAGATACGCGTAACTGCATTTTGTAAACATTTAGTGGAAGTTTGTTGGAATTTTGTGAAAGGGATCGGCTTTTTTGTGAAGTGTTCGTTTGCGACTGTGCCATGGATAATTGAAGGTAAGTAACACAGAACAATATAAATTTTTGTTAAAATGTGTTTACGGTTATTACCAATACTTCCTCTGAAGTTATATTTTGCTAGAATGCAAACAACTTTTACGTACAGTCATATAATGGGATTTATGTGTCCGTCCGTTTAAAAGGACGATAGTAACTTGGGTGACCAATGTAGTATTGATTTAAAAAAATGAATGTCCATTGGGCTTTGGTTTGATTAGGACGAGTGCGCTAGCAGCACTCGTCCTAATGGAACCCAGTGTTGCCAGTATTCCACGTTGTCGAATCGCTTTTTCCATATGTCTAGGTAACCCAAAAATAGCCAACTAAATTAACTACATATGTTTTTTAGAAATTCATAATTTCCTGAATTTAATTATGCACTTGATGGAAAAGCATTTATAATCACCCGGTAGGATATGCAAAAAGTTTTCTGAAGGATTAAAACGTTTACAACAAATATTTCATTACTAAAATTAACTCTTAAGTCTAAGTATTGCGTCTAGCAATTTTGTCTTTATTCAATTTCGCAATTTGCATTTTACCACATTCATCACAGAAAGTACGTAATGGTATTGTCAAAAGCATTAACGCAAATTTTGAAATTTCTTTAAATATAAACGTTCCACCAGCATTTGTAAAATGCATTGAACGGCACACAGTACAAAAGGCATGGTCATCTACATCCTGTTTTACCCAACCTAAAGAAATAACAAAATCGAGCTTATATTCAGAAGTTTGTTTTGGGTAGTATCATGTCATACTTTTAAATTTAGGTAGTTTTTCCCACTCATCTCGGTATTTTTACGAAATATAGAATTGAGATCAAGTGTGCTCAATAATTAGCCCAATTACCGCCACTATTTTTTTTAAAATAGCCCAAATTTCCCTTTGTCGCAAATTGATAATTTTTTTAGCAAGCGGAACTATTCGAATAGCCCAAATGGCGAAAACTCGCCCATGCTGGCAACACTGATCGAACCATCGACATGAGTAGTAATACCACCACAAAAATATTCTACTTAACTTTGACTAAGAATGGCATTCGAGGGACTATTCAATGAACCAAACTACTTTTTTCGTACACTAGCATTGAAAGAGCTACTTTGCCGTACAATTTATTAATCAGAAAGTTGCACTTTGGGGTATTCGTACGGCAAAGTAGTATTTTGCGGTATTCGTACGGCAAAGTAGCACTTTGCCGTACGTTTCCTTAGTTACAACACATATAAAACGTTACATGCATATAACATTACTCTACTTATTTGCTATATACGAGGATAAATTTAGTATTCCGTTTTGTATGCTAGTGTACGAAAAAATATTGTACGAAACTCGTATGAAAGTAGCTTTTCCATACTCACTCGTACTGAAAAGCTCCACTTTCTATACTTGTAACGTAAATTACTATTTCAAATTAGTTTTCAGTAAATCTAGCAACAAACTACGCAATTTCTATAGTAACAGAACACTAATATTGATTTTTCCTATTAAAAATCACATTTGTTTAAAATATTCATATACAATACCGCGAGCGGTCGACGAATTGCCGAAAATTTTTGTCAAAGTGTATGAGTGTTTATTGCTTCGATATAAATTGGTCGAGTGCGACAGCACGAGACCAATTTTGAAGCAATAAACACGAATAAACACTTTGACAAAAATGCATGCAATTCGTCGGCTGCAAGCGGCATTTGAAGAACTATTCAACGAACAAAATTGACATTTCTTAGTAATGAATCAATTTTATCACGTCCTCTTTGAAAATAAAAATCTGTTGACGTAAAATAAATTGTTTGTCAAATTTGACATTTCTAATATCATATTTGATTAATTTTACAGGAAGTTAAATAAATGTCACAGGAAGAGAAAAAAATTGTCATTAAAACTCCGCTAGCGGAATTGTTGCACAATTTTACGCTAATTGGTGGCAAATGACATAAATACTAAATTATGATTGGTGAATAGTTAACTTGAAGGGGGTGAGTTGAATAGTCAAGGGTAATACCACAAGTAGTGGATATATTTCTGACAAATATTTTCCGTTTCCATGTAAATTATTGCGTTTAAATTTTACAAAACAAAATCATATCAAAAATGTCACGAGCCGAAGGCGAGTGACATTTAAATGTAATTTTGTTGACTGAAATTTCCAATAATTTCTATGGAAATGGCAAAATATTTAAAATATATATTGCAATGACTTATGTGATATTTTATTTTATATTGTAATGAATTAGATTTAAACGTAAATCACCACACAATACTTTTAATTTGACTTTAAACGGACATTGAATTTTTGGTGAAAAACAACTCCGGGTTCTTTATTTACTGGCAATGTCGTTAAAAATGGTGTTTTGCCCCTATCTGAATTACTTATCTGAATTAATAAGTTGGCTAGCTCATAGAATCACAGCATGAAACTCAAAAATCTCAAACGGGCGTTGGGTTCCTTAGTTAAAATTAGTGCGGTACGTCGCTGTATTATCGTGAAAATTACTTTACAGAGCGCCTGCGCTCACAACGTCAAATGGTGACACACTAAGAATTGTAAACATACAGAAGTCGTGCGTTTTTGTGAAATTAAATCAACTAAAATGAGCAGATTTTATCGGTAAGCCAATTTTAATTTACCGCCATCAAACGGCGTCTAAACCACTTTTGTTTTCTAGTGACGCTAAACCTTGGTTGTTTTAAACGGCGTGGGTCTGCGTTCAATTGTTTATGGGGCCCATTTGCCAATTTTAACTAATTCTCTTGGGCTTATTATTATATTTGGGCACACAAATCTTCCGGAAACCGGCTCTTCAAGACTGCCTTCAGGTTTGGCCAAAATTTCAGCCAGATCGGGCGTATATAATAAATTTTCACTAACCTAACCTCTCTTGCAGGCGAAGTCACGGCCAGGTCCCTTCTGGTAATTTACCGCTTTCTGCAGCTCCCCGGCGATGATCTGAAGGTTGCTGGCTGCTCGAACTGCCCACTGGTAATCCCTGCTTGCTTCTCAAGACCTCGTACGGTGCTCGTTGTGGTGTCCGGAAGGTCCCCGATGCCAACGTCGAAGAGCAGCCGAAAGAAATTTATTTTTATGACGTGGAAACTCTTGCCTTTATTGGTGTCGATGCTCTGCAGCCTTGTGAACACAATGGTGTACTTTATTTTTACCTTAATTTATGTTCAACACCCAAAAAGATTAATTAAACTCGAGCAATTTTCAATGTGTCAGCAACATTTTATTGTTAAAAACAAGCGCCTGTCTTGTTGCTATGCTACAATGATTTTAACAGGAAGTAAGTAACTCAATTACATTAATTTAAAATTCTAAAACTAACAAATGTGATAATCATGTACAATAACCTTAGCCTAAAATAATTGTTCTTTGATTTTCATAAAATTGTCCATCTAGGAATGCGCCACAATGTTTATTTAAAAAGCACTTTTAAGTTTAACTTGGTCACTGCACTGATTCTTTATGTGTTCACCAAAATTGTATCATTGGCCTGCTTGGAACTTAATTTCTGTACGTTTGCATGCTATCCTTCAAATTCCTCGGTTTTCCTTCTCTATGTAAATTTGGCTGGCTTTGTGCTCTTTTGCACGTTACAATCGTTAATCCTCCTCTTACCACTTATCATTTTAAACTGCTCATTATAAGCCCTTTTGTAATTTACTTTAGAATGCTACGCACCTTTGTGACTTTACATGTTTTAAATTTTACTGTGCCAGCTCTATTAAATTGGCTTTCGCTGGTATAATACTTCAACCTTTTTATATTTTACAAATTTACATTGCTACCTACAACCTATGAAATTTGAGTTTCATTCCGTTCAAGCCTTTTCTAGTAAATTCGAATGTTACTGGCTACATTTTACAGTGCAACTTTCAATTGACAAATTATGTGATTTTATTCAGATATGCAAATCATTTCAACTCTGTGTTTTTTATGACTTTAATATTTAATTGTTTGGCATGACTACCAGAGCTGATTTAAGGATCAAATACCATTTCAATATATCCACTTCGAGTGGTATTTGGGACGACTATTTTTCAATATTAGAGTGCTTGCCATATCTCAGCGACCCTGCGCAGTGATCGAAATTCTGTAAATACGTCATAAGCAAGGCTACAGACCAACCTGAAAATATAATTGCGATTTTGCTTAGTTTGATATCGTTTGCTATTTTCCTGCTTATAAGTTAGTTTTTGCGTTCTTTATCTACTTATATTTCCGTTTATTTACAAAAAAAAAACAGTTTTATCATATAAACGCGAAATATTGACACAATCTATTTTAAATTTCTCGCCTGCAAGCTAGCCTGATGTTTTTAGGTTGTACTGAAAACAGCATTTGGGCGTCTCGCTCTACAGTTTTCTCCCTTGCTCCACTGCGCATTTGTGGTCGCTGAGATATGACAGGACCTCTAATACATAACGATTAACTTTATTGAATAATACTCCAACAATTCATATTCATCCTCAATTAAATTCAGCGGAATACTTCCAAAACACAACATTTTAAACATTTTAACGCAAGCCAAACTTTGTTCACACAGTTTGTGGGTGTTCAGTTTTACGTAACCTAGCGATATAACTAAGGACAGAACATCGTTGCTACGCGATATTTTACAACAAGGCTATTTAGTTTTTGAGTACGTACATCGTTTTGTGAATATTTTGCATGGTGCCCAATATTCAGTGATATACTGCTGTTATTGGTTGAAAAAAGCAAATATCTGCAATACGATTGGCTTATATGTTATAGTGTTGAATAGTCAGTTATATTATCACAAGAGCATGGAAAATAATCGATTATTTTACGAGTTACGACTGAAAAATAATCATTATTTTCGATTGGTATTCATTACAATTATATAATGAATAGACCGATAATTATAAATTATTTTATATCTTAGGTTGACATTGTTTATGTAAGTCTATGTCAAATTCGAGGTTATCAGGTTAGGTTTTAGACAGTTATTACATCATGGCTCTAGATTTAAATTATTATCCATTATTGTTGCTTTGTCGGACCCACCCAAAACCGAAGTGATTATACCACGTCGTCAAGGGTATATCCGTTTATCTATACCTTGTAACTAAGTAAAATTCTCAATTACTATTGGCAAAATTTATGATGAGTTGTATAGTCAATATTATTTAATTTGTGTTTTTTTATGTATTTCAGTTATTGGAAAAGCCGCCAAGCTTACATGAGCTCTTAGTTGAAACTGAGAATTTGGATATTGAGGATGAAGATTACACGTCTATAGATATAGTTATCTGCCAATGAAGACCACACTGATCAAGATTCTGGTAAGGAGGACTTGGTGGATCTAAAGAATCTTCCTGCAAGTCAGCTGCGGGCACCTGCAGAAATTATTTACTTACTCTAATGATGCCAATCAAAATTCTGATTCAGAAATCGATCCTGATGATGATATACCACTTTCAATATGGTGTGGAAGATCAACTTACGTGTCAAATCGAAAAGTGGACACAGAAAATGTAACACCAGCAAAATCTTTTAAATGGAAAAGTAATTCTTCACTTAACAATTTTTCCGAGTTTGTGACACCAGTAGAGCCTCAGAATAATAAATCATTTTTGGAGAGATATTATAGAAGATAGCAGGTGATGTATAGTAATGTAAAACAAGACTATAGATAACAGGTTTGTTTAGTAATTGAGGACATAAATTGTAACCTCACATATAGTAAGAGAACTGTGTCCTTCGAAGAGCAAATTTGTGAGGCGATTGGGTAATCGCGCGGAACAGAATAGGCAACACATCTTATAGCAAAGAGATTTTTTTTCATATGGAAATTGTATCTAGAGAAACCATTGACAGTAAGCGTTGTCTCTATATTGCATTGTGTTGGTACTTAAATTTCTGGTTATTATTTTTGCAATGAGGTTAGGTTTCATGTTGTTACCGTAATTATTTTAAATTGTACTTCTGCCTATTATAAACTGAAATTGTCTTTAGTGCAATGCATACCTAACTAGTTGAAATGAAATTATAAAATCACATTTCAAGTTTATAATAGCCAAAGCTATAATTTAAAATAATTACAGTGTCAACCTGTCGACATGAAACCTAACCTCACCACAAAACAAATAACCAGAAGACCCTGAAGTTTATGTACAGTCGAGGCCATAAAAACCGGGACAGTTTTTTTTACCTAATTTTCAAAATGCGAAAAGAAGTGCTGACACTGACAATTCTAATTAATAAATGCCATCAAAAGTCATTGTTTAGATCTGAATAATCACTTTTGATGACATTTATTAATTAGAATTGGCAGTATCAGCACTTCTTTTCGCATTTTGAAAATTAGGTCAAAAAAACTGTCCCGGTTTTTATGGCCGCGACTGTATCAACACAATGAAGCTTAGTAACAACACTTATTGTCAATGATTTTCCTAGAATTTCGGTATTTGCGTTTCCGCATGAAAGAAAAATTGACTATATAAAAATAAAGGCGTGTTTAACAAATTTTTTAGTTTTATTTCGGCTCCACTTAAATAGAACAATGAAATTTAGCATCACGTATATACAGGGTGTTTACGGTCTTGTGATTTTATTTTTAGGGTGTGATTACACATTTTAAAAGAAGGTCATTAACATTAACAGGCCTTAATAAAAGTTTTATAATAAGAGAGATATAATATGATTTAATTTTTTTAATTTTTTTTTTATTTTTTAAGGTGTGGTTAAACACTTTAAAAGAAGGTTATTAATGCTAAAATGATTGTCGATAACACTAAAACGATTAACGCAAAAACAATTGATAAAAAAATTAGCGCTAAAACGATTAACGTTAAAACAATTGTTCAAAAAATTGTGCAAAGTAAACATAAATTCAAACGATAAGCTATCACTGAATTTTTTACTAAGGCTGATGCCAATAACTTTTCGCATCTGTCAAGCTATTTCAGTAGTTGTCACTGCACTGTTTTTTTAGCATAAATTCTTCCAAATAAATCATAATAAGGAACGTAAAAATGGTCTATCGCGCTAACATTAAATACATTGACATGTTGTTAATTTATGGGGAAGTACACCAGAATTCTGCTGCTGCAAGCCGATTGTATGCTGAGCGGTTTCCTAACAGGCTCTAGTACACCGTGCACGAGACAGGGCCGTAGCCAGGGGTACGCCAGGGCAGGCCGAGCCTGTCCTGGAAAATTTTGAGCCTGCCCTGGCCGCTAGCCAGAGCTTGCTAAGGATGTTGCAATTTCTATGCATAATTATTGGGCTAATTTGATTGACATAATGGCAGAAATGGTTTTTCAAAGCATCGTCAATGATATTGGCAATGCTGATGTTCCATGGTTTTGTATTTTAGAGGATGGCACATACAATTAAAATAATCAAGAAAACATTGCCATGGGACTTCGATACGTTATCGTCGGGAAAGCGAAACAGTCTATTTTAACGATAAAAACCTAATTTAGGAGCTGTATTGTTCGGGGATTTTCGTTTGGAAATTTGCCATCGAGTGCGGTCTCATTTAACATATTTAGTACTAGTTTAATCGATGTTGTTAACACTTAAATATTTTTTTGCCAGGTTCATGGAGCTTTAATTAATCAGTGTTACGGATTTTAATCTAAACTAGATTTTGCTTGAGTTGACCTGTTCAACAGTACTTAAATCATTTAAATTTTATTGCTTGTAGTTTAAACTGTAATTTGACTTTATGGACTGATCCATTCTTGCTTATTTTGACACGGTCAATTAATATTTAACATTTAAATATTCTTTATGGTGCTACTGTGACTTGAACGTAGTTAATACTGTCACACGTTCGGCTCATTTACAGGCCTACTTGGCTACTGGAAGCGCCACATTTACACAGATCTGTCTAAAGGGTACCTCACCAGCTTTAGAACGCGCTTAACAATAGAGCAGCAAATGGTGCTCGTTCACTTGGCGTGTGCCATAACGCGACGTTTGAAGACGTATTTACATTCTCCTTAGCATAGAATTTTGGCTTAGACCGCGTAGTATTTGTATATGAACACCCAGCATTTTCTGGCTTAATGTGCCTAGCACCTTGTGAAGTCGAGCAAAAGCCCGCGCGATGGCCATGCTCTCTGGTGGCTCGTGTTGTTTGAGTATCTTGAGAACGAGGATACTTAGGCAGATTTGGCCGTTTTGCTGTTTGTGCATCCATATTCACTAGTGAATAATTCGAGTAACCGCGAAAGCCTCAAACAGTACATGACGTATTTACATGTCTTGTACAAACATATTCACTGATGTTTAGTAAATTCAATTAATTTAATTAAAAATTGGGGGTCCTAATTAAAGCCAAAATTTAAATTACCGTTTATTATGTATTTAAAATAACTCGGACTGAATACTTTACTTAACTTTATTGCATATTTGTGCTTACCCATATGTACAGGCTGCTTCAGATAATATGGTAACACTGTGGTTATTATATGAATAGTAATGTTCTCTGGCTTTTATTTACTGATGCATCGAGTCTCTGTTTTTCTTTATTGAGCTAATTAGGTTCGCCGTTACACGTTTCATCTGGGAATAATAAAACTGAAGCTAGACAACTGCGTGGCACCCTTTCCGGATCCTGTAACATCGGGTGATTCATTCTTTGGAACACATCCCATCTTTGGCTGAGAAGCCGCGAGCGTACACTCCCAAGCCACCCCTTTTGGTGACAGAGATTATTTTAGCAGGTATTAGCGTAGGGGGGACATTGTGTCATTGTAGTAGATAGTTTGTTGTATTGAATTAGGTAAGGGGGTGACAAAGGTTGTCGATTTTGCATGGTGTTTATGAAAAAAGTATTAGAAACTATTCAGCCTGCTGATAAATTACTTCAAGCGCACGAAGCCAGTTTGAAAGACTCTTTGGTTGTTATAACCTCGATAGTGGATTCCCTTATCTCCTACAGAAATTACCACGTTTACAAAAAAATCGATGCCAAAATCAATACCGATTTCAATGGTGTTGAAGATAACATTTTCACAAAAAAAACAAAGAAAGACAAACACTGGATGTCATCCTGGTCGAAATGAAAAAAAGATTTGTAGAAAACGATAAGCTCCTAATTGCAGTTTTCAGTGCCGAGGAAGAAAACATTGATTTAGAGAAATTCACATTTTTGAAAACTTTGAGTATAAAACTTCGATATCAATTTTCAGCAACGAGTTGCATTCGCCGAAACTTATAATTTATTGACGACTGTCACAGCTTTTGGTGGTAGCAAGCGACTTGCGACTACTCTGTATTGACAAGGATTAATCGTTTACAGCAACTCTATGTACCACCAACAAATGTCCGATTTGAACTTTCTTGCATACGAACAAAATCATACAAAAACTCTAAACCTTGACCTACTTTTGAGGAAATTTAATTAGCAGAAGAACCGAAGATTACAACTTTTCTAATTTTTACAATTTTTTGTATGTAGCATAATAATTAAATATGTGAATAAATAAAAAGCTACCGTGACATGTTTTCAGTTTTGTGTATAAGTACTAACAAAAGTAACAAAAGTATTGTGAAAAAAGCTCTTTGTGCATGTACTCGTAGATATAAAATGTGGAAAATTTTAGCCCGCCCTGAATATTTTTGAGCCTGTCCTGATTACACAGTCTGGCTACGGCCCTGGCACGAGAAACTGGTGTACTGCAAACACGTCAAGATTGAGATGGTGGGCCTGGCCGACACCAACGAATTTTGAAAGCCGAAGAAGAAATATTAAACCTTGTTGAAGAAGATCCTTCCAGTAGTACTCGAGAAATATCTCGCCAAGTAGGTGTCTCAAATCGAATTGTCTGGCGAACACTGCGCCAAAATCAATTTTATCCTTTCCATGTACAAAAAGTACAAGCATTACAACCTGCACTTCATCCTTTACGTTTGCATTTTTGCCAATGGTTTCTGCAAAAACATACTGAAATTCCAACCATTTCTTCCATTGTGTTGCCAACTGATGAAGCAACGTTTACACGTAACGGCATCAACAACTACTGTCATAATACTCATATCTGAACAGTTGAAAATCTACATGCTGTTCGTCGTAATCATTTCCAGCACAGATTCGAGATAAACGTTTGGACCAGATTGGTCAACGGACAATTTATTGGACCTTTTGTGTTGCCAAACCGATTGACTAGAAATGATTATCTCTTTCTTTTGCAAAATCATTTGCTAGAACTGCTAGAAGTACCTTTGAATGTACGCCAACAAAAGTGGTTTCTCCAAGATGGCACACCGCCGCATTTTAATCGTTTAGTTCGCCAACATCTGGATAATGTATTCGAAAATAAATGGATTGGCCGAGGTGGTCCTGTTCCATTGCCTCCTCGGTCACCCGACCTTAAGCTCCTAGACTTTTATTTATGGGGCCTTATGAAGACCATGGTATACACCAACGAAATGATTGATTTAGATGATCTTCGTAACCGCGTTGAAGCAGCTGCGACAACAATTCAATGGCAAGATCTAGGCATTGTAAGTTATGCCAACTCATTGATACGTCGAGCGAGACTTTGCGTTGAACAACACGGCGATAACTTCGAACATCTAAAGTAAGGCGGTTTTCTTGAAAAAACAAGAATTAAAATAAATGTGTATTTGTTATATTTAATTTAATATGTTTAATCACCCCTTACAAATAAGAAAATAAAATCTAAAAAAATATTAAAAAGTCACATCTCTCTTATACAACTTTTGTTGAGGCATTTTAGCGTTAATGACATTCTTTTAAAGTGTTTAATCACCCCTTAAAAATATAATCACAAGACCTTAAACACCCTGTATAATGTGAAAACCCAATGCACACAGTTTAAAACCTCATATAATATATTCTATCCCGATATATTCTATGAGGGGGCTTCGCCTCCTGTTTGATTCACTTTATCAAACATGGTGGTTACACCATCAAACTTGTATGCAACTATTGGAATCAGCTGTTATTAGTGAGGTTATGGTTTGTTGTCAAAGGCATGAATTGTTAACGGGCGCATTCAGACGACACAACAGTTCTACAACTGTTGAGTGAAATTTCCCTGAATGCGACCGCTCAGTCGTAGCGGTCGCCATTTTATGTAGCGCATTTCAAAACCGCCACTGATCAGAAACCCGCTCGGTAAAATGGACGTGTTTACCACGCAAAACAAATTTAAATAAAGATTATTAGGTAATTATTGTTAGATAGTATCTACATAATTACCTATTTTCCTACCACACTGATTACTCTTTAATTTATCTTACTAATCTATCAAATAATGTTTACGCGTTCATTTGAACAAAATCTAAAGATATTACACTTTTGTTATTGATAGTATCATCGCTCATGATAGATTGGTTTATTGGAAATTTGAATAAAAATGTAAATACATTATTTATTTCACGTATTACAGTTGATTTGTAACTCTTAACACAAAAACACAACATTCAGCTGTATTTATAGGTTAAAATAAACAACTTTGACAGCTCAACGTAAATTGAAAAACACCATTCAGCAAACCTACATCGCTCAAACTGAGCGCTTGAACAGCGCTCACTCAACGGTTGTGTTGTCTGAATGCACCCAACGTTTCAAAATTGATGAACAAGTGATTATCCTTTCGTTAGTAGGTTTAGGTCTAGCGTTGTATATTAAAAAACATCGAAAATCTCAAAAAGTGTGGGGCCGCTTGTGGTTCTAACGACGCGACCAAGAATAATGAGTGTTATCAATGGTACACAAAAATTGAAATTTGAAGATGGTAGTTTTAAAAATTATTTGAAGATGGATAAAGGAGTGTTTACAGAAGTGTTAAATTTAGTTTCAAACACAATTTCAAAAACCGACACAAATATGAGACAATGCATTTTTGCAGAAAAACGGTAGAGAATTATGTGTTTGCAAACATATAAATAATACAATTATTATTTTTCAGATTAATTGTTACACTGCGATACCTTGCAACAGGAAAAACAAATTGCCCATAATAGCATCATTGTTACCAACGTTTTATAGCTATTGTTAAATTATTAAAAAATATTATTAATATTTTATTATTACTATGATTACAAATTCTTATAAACTATTATAAAAATAAATCATACTACAACTATTATTATTAGTCATCGCTTCTTGATACCTTAAAATAATTTCTAATATTTCCCTTTTGGCCTTTTTTTTATTTGTAGGAGACAACAATTGAATTTCCGAACAATAAATTTCCCAAATACATCCCACTCATCATCTTTTTCCTGCCTTGTTGTCACATATTTTAAAGCAGCCCCAATTTCTGCAAACACGGCCTCTTCTGGTTTTCTTTTATTTTTTCGAGTAGAGGAATTGGTGTTTCCCGACGACTGTGTCGACGTAGAAATGGGTGATGATGTATCAGGCTGCTCATCTTCAACCTAAAATTAAATTATTTATTACAGGCACCTCAAACCATACAGGAATGGCTAAAAATAACCAACGATTTTAAGAACTTATGGAATTTTCCAACTGTCTTGGGGCTATGGATAAGAAACTCATGTGTCATTTCGTCCTCTACGAATGGGTCGTATTACTGGAATTATAAAGAAACCGACAGAATTCTGCTTTCGGCATTGGTAGATGCTAATTATAAATTTCTCATACTCATAGCCAACTTAGGGTGTAACGATAGAATAAGTGATGGGGGTGTATTCAGTAGAAACTTACTATCTGAGGCAATAGAAAATAACAGTTTAAATTTTCCTTTGGAGAAACCTCGACCAGGAAGAACAATGCATGTTTCCTATGTAAATGTAGCAGACGATGCATTTCCATTGAAACCAAACATACTAAAATCGTACAAGCTAAGAGGGCTTTCCTATGAACAACAAATTTTTAATTACTGTTCAAGTAGGGCAATAGGTTTAGTTCAATGAATTTAAGTGTAGAGAAAGTAGAACTTATAGCAAGGATGCGTTATATTTTATACAATAGGTTTTTTTGTACGTAATACTTATGAAATAAATGTTATTCTGACTTTCTTCGACAGATTTGAGGAATATCAATTACCTGTCCTTTATATGTTTTTTTTTCTGACAGACAGCTAATATGTTTTACTAAATCAGATTCATGTGTTATTGTTGGCTATTTCCCATCAGATGTGTAACTTACATAAGCTTTGCCTTCTACATCATCCTTTTCTTGTTTAATATTCAAGTAGGCGTTGGTGCTTTCTATGACCTCTTGTTTGATCGATGTTTCACCAGCATTACTCTCCATGTTCTGTGATGCCTACAATGAATTGTTATTGAATTTCATAACATAAGGTCTATAATTTCTTACTGCGCTATTTATCGAATTAAAACGCAACGAATCGTTTAAAACTGCCTGCCACATCTGTAACGAAATGAGGTTCCAGTATCTGATCAATGATTTAGAAAATATGCTGCTATTACGCTTATAAGTCCATCAATCTCTAAGCAACATATAAGATTAAAAATGTCACGATAGAAAAAACAAAACGAAATTACTTAAAAGCCTACAAATGGTGGTTAGCCCTTGATGTGAAGGTTATTTGATGCTTTTCGTTCATTTTCTCTACTAACATACAGAACTATAGTAAACGGTGGAACTACTACGTAAATTCAATAGCTTATTAGCAGCCGTTAATAAGTACATCGTGACGACCAATTATAAAAAGGAGGTGGAGTTAAGTGATGGCGCCGAATTAAAAAAAAAGATAATATACGTATAAGCCGTTCACGATCTTTTTGGGTCAGGTGAGGCTATGACCATCTAGTAATTTTGTTGGCAGTACCTCTGTGGCAACTAAACTCCCTAATGGAAATTGACACTTTTTGTGTTAGGTTAGGTTGTTTTCAGTTTAAGGTTATATTTTCTGAATAGGTACATTGTTGCCGGATCTCTCTCTAGTCTCGACATCAACTCGCGCTCTTTTAAATTTGGTCTGCCTTTAGTAAATTGGAAGTAGCATCGTTTAATGGAAATTTTTTGTTGTAACAAAATTATTTTGGGCATTTTGACTTTTCCTTTGACGGAAATTAAAATTATTTTTACACATTTGATAAATCATTTATTTTCTTAGGAATATTAAAATAATAAATCTGGCAATGTGGTGGCAAGAAAATGTCGAACAGACACTGACAGAGAAAAAGTTACATCCGGTACATCATCGAATCGGTTAGTCCAACATGAAAAGAAAAAATCATAGCCAACTCTGTCCCAAAAAGGTCTTGAACGGCTTATATAAGAGTACACATACATTTAAATTATGTTCCGTTTTAAAGAAAAATGGGAGACATTTTTAAAAGAGCTCGTAAAGCTTATAAAGCAAAAAATATGAAATATATAAAAGTTATGCATTTATTAATTTATTTAATATAAAAGCATATATAAAAAATGATTGAAGTACTTAGTGCTTTACGTTATCACTTCTATACATACCACAAATTGTAAATTCATTGATTACCAATTTTATCAATGTAAGCATTCACGTGCTTACTGTATGCTAATTCATTAATGCTCATAAATAAATAAAAAATGAGAATACATTTCAGTTTCTAAGGGGAATTCTCTAATTATTTAGAATTTTATGAAGTCATTTTATGTGTTTAAGTTTTTATGATTATCACAAATGTGAATGTATTTAACAATATGTAGTGGGTGTTCAACTTGTCAGAATTCCGTTTAAAAGATAAACGTATTGTAGTGTAATTTTTTTTTATTTGTAGTTTATGGGAAGACAAAGCTATCATTTGACTGACATTTTTGATTTTACCGTGCAGTCATACTAACTTATATTTTATTGTAAACCGTAACAATTAAACTTGTATATTTACCCAATTTTAACCTCTTGTTATCAATTTTAAAATAGGTATTGAAATATGAAATAATAATATAAAAGCTGAACAGTGTCAATCATCCTAAGAAAATAGATATAAAATTTAGTAAACTTCAAATGTTAACAATAAGACATTTGTAGAATAATTTAGATAAGCACTGCACTGAAAATGTTTACAAAACTTATGAGGACAACACTGGAAGCTAGGCAACCCAAAAGACGTCTAAGCACGGTAATACTCGTATAGTATTACAACCAAAAATTGGAAATTATTTAAAATCAAGTTAGTACATCATGGGAGGTGTAAATCATGTCTAAGATGGTTTCATATATTAATCAATATATAATTTAAGTCAAGCAACTTTCAAGTAATGACTGTTGATCTATGAATTGAAGATGTTAACTGTTTTGTTAAGGCATTGTAACATTTGTCATGATTTAACTACCTATGTACTAGTTGTTTAACCTCAGTTTTTAAAACCGTATACTAGCATAGAAAATGTTGAAACACGTATATGTCTTCCAAAGCTCCCAAATGGATATGTCAAATTTGAAGGTTATTTACAAAGTGTCACTGAATGACAATCAAGCAGTCTTTCTAATTTCTGGTTGGAATACTCTGTTTAGAAGGAATCTATCTTTTGAATTCGGCGCCATCACTAAACCCCACCTCCTTTCTATAATTGGTCGGCACGGTGTAATTATTAACGGCTGCTTAGCTTATTAGCTTCGATGGTTGCATTCAAGCGATACCTAGTCGATGTATCATGAGTGTCTCATCCCAGTAATGAAATTTTATTTCTATTATGACGTCATAATATACCATGACGTAGCCATGTATAACATAACCTTACTCGTATAACCTCAAGCAGCAAAAATGTTGTTTCATTCACATTAAGTGTTATTTTAGTTTATGTACCTACCTAATTAATATGGCAATATGAACGAGTGTTGGACGTGTGGTAAAGTGTATCAGCACAAAGATGCATTACGAAAACATCAACGTCAAAAGCACAATATTACCTTGCACAATAAATATTGGAATGTGCAGTGTTACAATTGTAACAAATTGTTTTCTAAAAAAGCTGATTTGATATTGCACATTAAATCTAGCCATATGCAGAATAGAAAACAATGTGAAATAGGCTAAAGTGACCTATAACTGATTGTTCAGTTTGCTTTGTAAGATATTCTACACTGCGAAAACATTTATTACAAGATCATGAATGTATATTTTAAAGAGGGAATTATGAATTTGAAAACATTAATAGTAAGTAATTGGTAACTTATTCGGCTGTAAACCTTAGTTTAATATTATATCTAGAAATAATGATATCCATATAACGGACCACATCTGCGTTGTATTTAGTGGTAGTTGCAGACAGGTTCGTTTGTGATTAAATGGGGGTGGGAGGGATGAAAGAAAAGTCGAAAGCTATTTAACTACTTATATTAAAAAGAATAAAAACATGGGGTAAATCATTACACAACTCAGTTGACAAAAATATGTAGAGTACGCTTAATAGGAAATCAAAATTCTTAGCCTACGCTTGAGCCCTAAACGGCGCCCAACGATCTATATAAGTCATTAAAAGCTTCTGATCTAGATTAGGTACATATATTAATTTACGGAGTTTCCCAAATTGAGACACATATTGCAAGACCTTTCGTGGGTTAGTAATAGTAATCGTTTAAATTCAAACCTGGCACATAGATGAGCCTCAACGGCGTCGGTGGACACAAATTTCTTTAATTTCGGAATCGCAATGTCGACGTTTATTCGTTAATATTGCACATGGCATTTAGATTGATTTAAATTTATTAATTTTACGAGACGGCTTCTCTTCCTCACAAATTGGCACTGCACCCTCCTATAATTTAGCTCGAGTCGAACATATTAAAGTTTTCATTATTTCATAATTGTATCGCGAACGCATTTCGGGGCGTTAGAAAAACTTGCCGCGCTCGTGAGCCAAGCTTCGGGCTCCCGGCGCTTAACTGCCGTTCCTTCGTTAATTATACCTCCAAGTAATTTTTAAAAATTGTGGTTCGCTTAATTCCGACGTACACTTCGTCATTAACCGTTTTGTGCCATAATCGTTATTCTGTTTCAAAGAACGTTTGTATGAATATGCAATTGTTCAGTTCTCATAAAAACTGTTTCAACTATGCAAGCTTGCATTAGTAACCTGACCTTGAGTTTGTTCATTTCCCGGATATGTAATTTATCGCGTTCTGGTGCTTGCAATTTCAATCTCAACTTGATGTTCATTTACCTTTGAAATTATTCTAAATCGAATAAATTTTTAGATACTTATATTATACGCATTTTAATGCGGATTGTTACATTACTCCCCGTTTTTTAAAAGTAGGCATGTCCTTATGGACATGCCTGCTTTTCTACCAAAAAAAAACCTTGACTTCTATGTAAAATTAACTATTACTGCTGATTATATTGACCCATTTTTCTTAATTTATTGCCCCACAGTGTCTTTATGCCTCATACCGTGCGTTTGCGCTCACTTGTTTTTATTGCTCTGCTCTGTGACGCAGTTGACTTCGCACTACACTCATTTTTATTATGATATGTCCACTAATTTTGTTTTAATACTCTGCTTTTGAAACACACCCGCACTTTGCGTTTCACTATTGTGTTGACGTGGGGTGTCATCCTTCGGCTGTAGGCTGTTGTTTTTCGGCTCGGTCTTCTTCCTTCCGATCATTTGTTTTAGTTATTGCAGTGTTTTAGTGATTATATGAAGCAGGAGTGAAAACGACCCCGTTCTCATATATTTATTTATCAACAACTGTACATTGCTATGGATAACCATATATAACATATACAACACTAGCACCGTCTGTAAACAAAGCCTAAACAATACTCCCACTCTTTGTTTGCAGGTGCAAAGTAACTGAAAGTAAATGTCTGTTTTCTGTAAACTTCAGTCGTGGTAGAGCCTTGGTAAACATATCAGCCAACTGTGGTTCTGAATTAACATAGATGACTGACACTGAATCTTCTTCTACATGCTGGCGTATAAAATGATATTTAATATTTATATGTTTTGTCCGCTTATGGTGTTCTTCATTTTTAACTAGTCGAATAGCACTTTTGTTATCGACAAACAATTTTGTGGGTCCATTTAAACTCATACCAAGTTCTTGTAGAAATCTTCTTAACCAAACTACTTCTTGGGTAGCGTCAGATGCAGCTATATATTCTGATTCTGTAGTTGAACGTGGTGAAACACACTTTTGCCTATGTGAAGACCAACTAACAGGTGCTCCAGCTGCAACCGTCACATATCCAGTTGTTGACCTTCTAGTATCTTGGTCTCCGGCAAAATCAGCATCAGAATATGCAGTCACATTAAGTTCCTTCCCACTATAGCATAAACCAAAATCTTTGGTTCCTTTCAAATAACGAAATATTCTTTTTACAGCAGCCCAATGTTCTTTATTTGAATTTTTTAAATATCTACTAACTTGACTCACTGCGTACATGATATCTGGTCTTGTTACAGTTGCTAAAAACATTAAGCTTCCTACTGCTTCTCTATAGGGTACATTGTGAATTTCATTACCAGTATGATTTTCTTTTGAAACTTGTAGCACTACGTTCGGATCTGCAGGAACAGCAGTTGGGTTGCAATCTTGCATGTTAAATTTCTTCAGAAGTCGGGTAATGTAGCTCTCTTGGTTTAAAAAGATCCTTTTCTGGTCTTTGTTCCGTTTAATTTCGATTCCTACATAATATTCTGGGTTACAAATGGTAATTTCAAACCTGGCACCCATATCGTTCAATATGGTCTGAATAATTAAATCAGATTTACTTATAATCAGTCCATCATCAACGTAAAGCGCAAGAAAAACTTCTTCCCCTTCAAATTTGCTATAAAATACACACTTATCAGCTTCTAGTTGCTTAAAATTATATGTGGACATAAATTCAATGAATTTTTGGTTCCAACATCTTGGTGACTGTTTTAGGCCATAAAGACTCTTTTGTAATTTCCATACCAAAGTTGAATCATCTTCAGCAAATCCTTCCGGCTGTTTCATGTAGATTTCTTCATGCAAATCGCCATTGAGGAAAGCAGTTTTCACATCAAACTGTCTAATTTCTAATTCCTTGACAGCTGTCATTGCTAATAATAATCTTACAGAATCATACCTAACCACAGGTGAAAAAGTGTCTTTATAGTCAATACCAGCTTTTTGAGAATATCCTTTTGCACATAATCTGGCTTTGTATTTGTCAATTGTTCCATCAGGTTTACGTTTAACTTTATATACCCATTTACATCCTATTGCTTCTCGATTCTGTGGTAACTTTACAAGCTTCCATGTTCCATTTTTCTTTAACGAATTAATTTCTTGTTGTATAGCTTGTTGCCATTCTATTTTCTTCTCACTTGTCATAGCTTCTTCATACGTCTGTGGTTCATCAATTATCACTGTCGAGCATCCCATATCACAAGTATCATCTCCAAAACGAAGTGGTGGCTTTATGGTTTCTCGATTCCTGAGGCGACGTAAATATTCCTCTGGATTTTCCCGTTCCTCTTCAGTGTTTGTTAATACTTCATCAGCATTATTATTTGGGACTTCATTAACTTCTGCAATATATTTAAAAACATTTTCGGCTATTTCTTGTTCTTGTTCAGATAAATTTTCAATTTCAAAGTTAGCATAATTTGTGTTACCATTGTACATTCTTTCAAGTTCATTTGATATTTTGCCACATACATCTGAATGTATATATTCTCCTGGTTTTTGAGCACGTAATTGAAGGTTTGTTTTAAAGGGTTTTCTGTGCTGCTTGCCAAACTGACAACTTTGACAGAAAAAACTGTCTGTATCTTTAATATTTACTCCAGGTAGATATCCTTTATCTGACATTTGTTTCAAAGTTTGAAAATTAACGTGACCTAACCTCTCGTGCCATAATAAAACTTGATTTACCTCTGCTGCATTCCCTTGTTGAATACGAGGCATTTCAAAGTGCATTTTATAACATTGGTTTGCTAGTTTTATACCTGAAACTACTAAGCCATGAGAGTTTCTAACTTCTATTGTATTTTTGCAAAACATAACTGCGCAATTTCTGTTTGTCACTGCTCCCACTGAAAATAGATTTTTCTTTAACTTAGGAACATACAACGTATTTACCAGAGTACGTGGTACTCTTTTGCCATTTACTGATGCAATAATTTGAACCTTTCCGATTCCTTCTGCTTGTATAAAAGAATTGTCACCTATCTGAATTACTATTGAAGATAGTAGAGGTTCAATATCAGTAAACCATTCCTTGTGAGAAGTCATATGCTTTGACGCTGCACTGTCAGCTAACCAAATATCTTCACAACCATCAGCACTAATATTTTTAATTTCTGCACTCAAAGCTTGATTTTTATCATAATGGTTACTACTACTTCCTTGACCTTGGTTTCTTAGTCGTGATCTGTATTCGGACTTGAAGTGACCTCTTTTAGAGCAATAAAAACACACTACATTTTTCTTACTTATAAAATTATTTTTGTTAGCTTGCGACTGAGTTGTCTTCTGAGTTTTAACTGCAGCAAAAGCAGTAGATACATCATCTGCTTCACTTAGTCGGAGTTCTTCCTTGAGAAGTCTGACAGTCAAATTGTCAAACGTTTGTTTACTCTCGTCATAAGAATACCATGCTGTTGTAAATGGGAAATATTTGGGAGGTAAACTTCCTAGAACTTTAGCTATTTTATCAAGATCTGCTACTTTTTCTCCAACGTCTGCTAAGGCTTGTGCCATCGACTCGATCTTGCTAATATGTTGTGCAATGCTGCCTGTCTCGGACATACGGTAATTGAAAAACTGTTGTTTTAACATCACTTTGTTAACTGCTGACTTCTGTTCATGAATTATTTTTAATCTTGTCCAAATTTCCGGAGCTGTTTCACAGGTCATAACTGTTTGTAACTGACTAAATTCCATCGAAGTTGATATCAAAAGCATTGCTTTTGCATTAAAGTCTTCCCATTCCTTCTTTAATTTGGCGTCGGACGTTTCTCCTGGACGTTCTATCCTTCCATTAACCAAATCTGCGATACATTCAGCCTTGAAAATAATCTCCGATACTTCCAAAGTTGAAAATTGTTTCCATCACATTTCTGAATGTTTAGGGATCTAATCTTGTCCATCTTATTATTGAATATCCTCACTGTACTTTCCACAAGCAGATCAAGTAAGTGAAACCTGATGTGACAATGTGACACTTTTTAAATGTCAAACCTTCCCTTTACCAAAAACAGAGTTTTTTATCTATCTTCCTGCTTTAGCCTACAAATCACTATTCTCTGTGATCTGGGCCCTTAACCTTTTAGTTATTGCAGTGTTTTAGTGGTTATATGAAGCAGGAGTGAAAACGACCTCGTTCTCATATATTTATTTATCAACAACTGTACATTGCTATGGATAACCATATATAACATATACAACACTAGCACCGTCTGTAAACAAAGCCTAAACAATAATTTGTTTACTTCCTCCTCTGCATTATCCTATTTTTCTACCCTTCTTCGTTCGTGTTGTCGCCTTTATAATTTTTATTTTCTTATTCGCGCCTCTTCTTTGTATTTATTTAGGGCTTCACTATTAATATTTATTATTTATTCGTATTAACTATTTATTAATATTATATTATTATTCGTATGTCTTCCTCTTCTTATTTATTTATGATTGTATTATTACTTATTTTATTAAAAATAATTGTTATTAATTTGTATTTAATATTTATTAATTATTATTTTATTATTCGTCTATCTTCTTCGTCATATTTATTTGTGATTTTATTATTAATTATTTATTATTTATTAATGGTTGTGTTTGGAACTTATTCCAATGATAAAGGAAAAGAATGGTGCAACAGAGGCTATTGTTACAGGCATGACGGCCTCCAGAGTAAAGGATAATTAAATGTGGAAAACTGTATAAGGTGGTTGATGAGGTGAAAATGTAATCTTCCTTCTTCGATGACTAAGGTTTGAGTCGTTATTTTATTTATTTGCGATATTACTTCTGCTTTCCCATGGTACATTAGCTGATTCCTCTGTCATAGGCGGTATCTTGTAGTAATCCCGTACTATTTCTTCATAATTGGAATTTACACAATGACTGTTGTATATTCGCATGAAATTTTTGAATTTAAGCTAATTTACTTTTCTTCCCATTTTACTGTAGCATAATATTTCTTTGTATTCCTTTTTATTGCTGCAGTTACTATAACTTTTGACTAAGATTGATCGTATTCATTGTACGATCCTCATTCGCATTTGGCGTCTTCGGTTACTTTACCTACTACGCTTCCTATTGCTGTAGTGGTACCATTATTATTTTTCTTATTAATACTTCATTATAAATTTTTATATTTTCGTATCTATGTACGCTTCGTCATTCTTCTTGTCCTGGTGCCTTAACAACGGTTCACTGACCTTCGGCTACCTTGAGGAACTTTAATGCATCCCATATTGGGTTATATTTCATTTAACCTCCACCAAAAATGCGTAAACTTTATATTGCTTAAATTCATTCCTTTGTATGACTTAAACTTCATTGATTTTTCCTTGTTGTCCTTCTGTGGATTTGGGCAATCGCACAGATTCGAGATAAACGTTTGGACCAGATTGGTCAACGGACAACTTATTGGACCTTTTGTGTTGCCAAACCGATTGACTAGAAATGATTATCTCTTTCTTTTGCAAAATCATTTGCTAGAACTGCTAGAAGTACCTTTGAATGTACGCCAACAAAAGTGGTTTCTCCAAGATGGCACACCGCCGCATTTTAATCGTTTAGTTCGCCAACATCTGGATAATGTATTCGAAAATAAATGGATTGGCCGAGGTGGTCCTGTTCCATTGCCTCCTCGGTCACCCGACCTTAAGCTCCTAGACTTTTATTTATGGGGCCTTATGAAGACCATGGTATACACCAACGAAATAATTGATTTAGATGATCTTCGTAACCGCGTTGAAGCAGCTGCGACAACAATTCAACGGCAAGATCTAGGCATTGTAAGTTATGCCAACTCATTGATACGTCGAGCGAGACTTTGCGTTCAACAACACGGCGATAACTTCGAACATCTAAAGTAAGGCGGTTTTCTTGAAAAAACAAGAATTAAAATAAATGTGTATTTGTTATATTTAATTTAATATGTTTAATCACCCCTTACAAATAAGAAAATAAAATCTAAAAAAAAATATTAAAAAGTCACATCTCTCTTATACAACTTTTGTTGAGGCATTTTAGCGTTAATGACATTCTTTTAAAGTGTTTAATCACCCCTTAAAAATATAATCACAAGACCGTAAACACCCTGTATAATGTGAAAACCCAATGCACACAGTTTAAAAGCCTCATAGAATATATTCTATCCCGATATATTCTATGAGGGGGCTTCGCCCTCCTGTTTGATTCACTTTATCAAACATGGTGGTTACACCATCAAACTTGTATGCAACTATTGGAATCAGCTGTTATTAGTGAGGTTATGGTTTGCTGTCAAAGGCATGAATTGTTAACGGGCGCATTCAGACGACACAACAGTTCTACAACTGTTGAGTGAAATTTCCCTGAATGCGACCGCTCAGTCGTAGCGGTCGCCATTTTATGTAGCGCATTTAAAACCGCCACTGATCAGAAACCGCTCGGTAAAATGACGTGTTTACCACGCAAAACAAATTTAAATAAGATTATTAGGTAATTATTGTTAGATAGTATCTACATAATTACCTATTTTCTACCACACTGATTACTCTTTAATTTATCTTACTAATCTATCAAATAATGTTTACTCGTTCATTTGAACAAAATATAAAGATATTACACTTTTGTTATTGATAGTATCATCGCTCATGATAGATTGGTTTATTTGGAAATTTGAATAAAAATGTAAATACATTATTTATTTCACGTATTACAGTTGATTTGTAACTCTTAACACAAAAACACAACATTCAGCTGTATTTATAGGTTAAAATAAACAACTTTGACAGTTAGCTCAACGTAAATTGAAAAACACCATTCAGCAAACCTACATCGCTCAAACTGAGCGCTCACTCAACGGTTGTGTCGTCTGAATGCGCCCAACGTTTCAAAATTGAAGAACAAGTGATTATCCTTTCGTTAGTAGGTTTATGTCTAGCGTTGTCTATTAAAAAACATCGAAAATCTCAAAAAGTGTGGGGCCGCTTGTGGTTCTAACGACGCGACCAAGAATAAGGAGTGTTATCAATGGTACACAAAAAATTGAAATTTGAAGATGGTAGTTTTAAAAATTACTTGAAGATGGATAAAGGAGTGTTTACAGAAGTGTTAAATTAGTTTCAAACACAATTTCAAAAACCGACACAAATATGAGACAATGCATTTTTGCAGAAAAACGGTAGAGAATTATGTGTTTGCAAACATATAAATAATAGAATTATTATTTTTCAGATTAATTGTTACACTGCGATACCTTGCAACAGGAAAAACAAATTGCCCATAATAGCATCATTGTTACCAACGTTTTATAGCTATTGTTAAATTATTAATATTTTATTATTACTATGATTACAAATTCTTATAAACTATTATAAAAATAAATCATACTACAACTATTATTATTAGTCATCGGCTTCTTGATACCTTAAAATAATTTCTAATATTTCCCTTTTGGCCTTTTTTTTATTTGTAGGAGACAACAATTGAATTTCCGAACAAATAAATTTCCCAAATACATCCACTCATCATCTTTTTCCTGCCTTGTTGTCACATATTTTAAAGCAGCCCAATTTCTGCAAACACGGCCTCTTCTGGTTTCTTTTATTTTTTTCGAGTAGAGGAATTGGTGTTTCCCGACGACTGTGTCGACGTAGAAATGGTGATGATGTATCAGGCTGCTCATCTTCAACCTAAAATTAAATTATTTATTACAGGCACCTCAAACCATACAGGAATGGCTAAAAATAACCAACGATTTTAAGAACTTATGGAATTTTCCAACTGTCTTGGGGCCATGGATAAGAAACTCATGTGTCATTTCGTCCTCTAAGAATGGGTCGTATACTGGAATTATAAAGAAACCGACAGAATTCTGCTTTCGGCATTGGTAGATGCTAATTATAAATTCTCATACTCATAACCAACTTAGGGTGTAACGATAGAATAAGTGATGGGGGTGTATTCAGTAGAAACTTACTATCTGAGGCAATCGAAAATAACAATTTAAATTTTCCTTTGGAGAAACCTCGACCAGGAA
Source organism: Agriotes lineatus (assembly GCA_940337035.1). NCBI lineage: Eukaryota > Metazoa > Arthropoda > Insecta > Coleoptera > Elateridae > Agriotes > Agriotes lineatus. The sequence goes on along the minus strand of CALNHX010001593.1, from coordinate 15,501 downwards.
GAACAATGCATGTTTCCTATGTAATTGTAGCAGACGATGCATTTCCATTGAAACCAAACATACTAAAATCGTACAAGCTAAGAGGGCTTTCCTATGAACAACAAATTTTTAATTACTGTTCAAGTAGGGCAATAGGTTTAGTTCAATGAATTTAAGTGTAGAGAAAGTAGAACTTATAGCAAGGATGTGTTATATTTTATACAATAGGTTTTTTTGTACGTAATATTTATGAAATAAATGTTATCTGACTTTCTTCGACAGATTTGAGGAATATCAATTACCTGTCCTTTATATGTTTTTTTTTCTGACAGACAGCTAATATGTTTTACTAAATCAGATTCATGTGTTTGTTATTGTTGGCTATTTCCCATCAGATGTGTAACTTACATAAGCTTTGCCTTCTAGATCATCCTTTTCTTGTTTAATATTCAAGTATTCTACATAATCTTCGACTTTTACATCAAACTCTTCTCGTTTAATATCCATTTTGGAGTAATCATCGTAGGCGTTGGTGCTTTCTATGACCTCTTGTTTGATCGATGTTTCACCAGCATTACTCTCCATGTTCTGTGATGCCTACAATGAATTGTTATTGAATTTCATAACATAAGGTCTATAATTTCTTACTGCGCTATTTATCGAATTAAAACGCAACGAATCGTTTAAAACTGCCTGCCACATCTGTAACGAAATGAGGTTCCAGTATCTGATCAATGATTTAGAAAATATGCTGCTATACGCTTATAAGTCCATCAATCTCTAAGCAACATATAAGATTAAAAATGTCACGATAGAAAAAACAAAACGAAATTACTTAAACGCCTACAAATGGTGGTTAGCCCTTGATGTGAAGGTTATTTGATGCTTTTCGTTCATTTTCTCTACTAACATACAGAACTATAGTAAACGGTGGAACTACTATGTAAATTCAATAGCTTATTAGCAGCCGTTAATAAGTACATCGTGACGACCAATTATAAAAAGGAGGTGGAGTTAAGTGATGGCGCCGAATTCAAAAAAAGATAATATACGTATAAGCCGTTCACGATCTTTTTGGGTCAGGTGAGGCTATGACCATCTAGTAATTTTGTTGGCAGTACCTCTGTGGCAACTAAACTCCCTAATGGAAATTGACACTTTTTGTGTTAGGTTAGGTTGTTTTCAGTTTAAGGTTATATTTTCTGAATAGGTACATTGTTGCCGGATCTCTCTCTAGTCTCGACATCAACTCGCGCTCTTTTAAATTTGGTCTGTCTTTAGTAAATTGGAAGTAGCATCGTTTAATGGAAATTTTTTGTTGTAACAAAATTATTTTGGGCATTTTGACTTTTCCTTTGACGGAAATTAAAATTATTTTTACACATTTGATAAATCATTTATTTTCTTACGAATATTAAAATAATAAATCTGGCAATGTGGTGGCAAGAAAATGTCGAACAGACACTGACAGAAAAAAAGTTACATCCGGTACATCATCGAATCGGTTAGTCCAACATGAAAAGAAAAAATCATAGCCAACTCTGTCCCAAAAAGGTCTTGAACGGCTTATATAAGAGTACACATACATTTAAATTATGTTCCGTTTTAAAGAAAAATGGGAGACATTTTAAAAGAGCTCGTAAAGCTTATAAAGCAAAAATATGAAATATATAAAAGTTATGCATTTATTAATTTATTTAATATAAAAGCATATATAAAAACTGATTGAAGTACTTAGTGCTTTACGTTATCACTTCTATACATACCACAAATTGTAAATTAATTGATTACCAATTTTATCAATGTAAGCATTCACGTGCTTACTGTATGCTAATTCATTAATGCTCATAAATAAATAAAAAATGAGAATACATTTCAGTTTCCAAGGGGAATTCTCTAATTATTTAGAATTTTATGAAGTCATTTTATGTGTTTAAGTTTTTATTATTATCACAAATGTGAATGTATTTAACAATATGTAGTGGGTGTTCAACTTGTCAGAAGTCCGTTTAAAAGATAAACGTATTGTAGTGTAATTTTTTTTTGTAGTTTATGGGAAGACAAAGCTATCATTTGACTGACATTTTTGATTTTACCGTGCAATCATACTAACTTATATTTTATTGTAAACCCTAACAATTAAACTTGTATATTTACCCAATTTTAACCTCTCTTATCAATTTTAAAATAGGTATTGAAATATGAAATAATAATATAAAAGCTGAACAGTGTCAATCATCCTAAGAAAATAGATATAAAATTTAGTAAACTTCAAATGTTAACAATAAGACATTTGTAGAATAATTTAGATAAGCACTGCACTGAAAATGTTTACAAAATTTATGAGGACAACACTGGAAGCTAGGCAACCCAAAAGACGTCTAAGCACGGTAATACTCGTATAGTATTACAACCAAAAATTGGAAATTATTTAAAATCAAGTTAGTACATCATGGGAGGTGTAAATCATGTCTAAGATGGTTTCATATATTAATCAATATATAATTTAAGTCAAGCAACTTTCAAGTAATGACTGTTGATCTATGAATTGAAGATGTTAACTGTTTTGTTAAGGCATTGTAACATTTGTCATGATTTAACTACCTATGTACTAGTTGTTTAACCTCAGTTTTTAAAACCGTATACTAGCATAGAAAATGTTGAAACACGTATATGTCTTCCAAAGCTCCCAAATGGATATGTCAAATTTGAAGGTTATTTACAAAGTGTCACTGAATGACAATCAAGCAGTCTTTCTAATTTCTGGTTGGAATACTCTGTTTAGAAGCAATCTATCTTTTGAATTCGGCGCCATCACTAAACCCCACCTCCTTTCTATAATTGGTCGGCACGGTGTAATTATTAACGGCTGCTTAGCTTATTAGCTTCGATGGTTGCATTCAAGCGATACCTAGTCGATGTATCATGAGTGTCTCATCCCAGTAATGAAATTTTATTTCTATTATGACGTCATAATATACCATGACGTACCCACAACTGGCAACTTTACATACTGATGTGTATTATGGGAGCCGTGTAGCCATGTGTAACATAACCTTACTCGTATAACCTCAAGCAGCAAAAATGTTGTTTCATTCACATTAAGTGTTATTTTAGTTTATGTACCTACCTAATTAATATGGCAATATGAACGAGTGTTGGACGTGTGGTAAAGTGTATCAGCACAAAGATGCATTACGAAAACATCAACGTCAAAAGCACAATATTACCTTGCACAATAAATATTGGAATGTGCAGTGTTACAATTGTAACAAATTGTTTTCTAAAAAAGCTGATTTGATATTGCACATTAAATCTAGCCATATGCAGAAAACAATGTGAAATAGGCTAAAGTGCCCTATAACTGATTGTTCAGTTTGCTTTGTAAGATATTCTACACTGCGAAAACATTTATTACAAGATCATGAATGTATATTTCAAAGAGGGAATTATGAATTTGAAAACATTAATAGTAAGTAATTGGTAACTTATTCGGCTGTAAACCTTAGTTTAATATTACATCTAGAAATAATGATATCCATATAACCACATCTGCGTTGTATTTAGTGGTAGTTGCAGACAGGTTCGTTTGTGATTAAATGGGGGTGGGAGGGATAAAAGAAAAGTCGAAAGCTATTTAACTACTTATATTAAAAAGAATAAAAACATGGGGTAAATCATTACACAACTCAGTTGACAAAAATATGTAGAGTACGCTTAATAGGAAATCAAAATTCTTAGCCTACGCTTGAGCCCTAAACGGCGCCCAACGATCTATATAAGTCATTAAAAGCTTCTGATCTAGATTAGGTACATATATTAATTTACGGAGTTCCCCAAATTGAGACACATATTGCAAGACCTTTCGTGGGTTAGTAATAGTAATCGTTTAAATTCAAACCTGGCACATAGATGAGCCTCAGCGGCGTCGGTGGACACAAATTTCTTTAATTTCGGAATCGCAATGTCGACGTTTATTCGTTAATATTGCACATGGCATTTAGATTGATTTAAATTTATTAATTTTACGAGACGGCTTCTCTTCCTCACAAATTGGCACTGCACCCTCCTATAATTTAAGCTCGAGTCGAACATATTAAAGTTTTCATTATTTCATAATTGTATCGCGAACGCATTTCGGGGCGTTAGAAAAACTTGCCGCGCTCGTGAGCCAAGCTTCGGGCTCCCGGCGCTTAACTGCCGTTCCTTCGTTAATTATACCTCCAAGTAATTTTTGGAAATTGTGGTTCGCTTAATTCCGACGTACACTTCGTCATTAACCGTTTTGTGCCATAATCGTTATTCTGTTTCAAAGAACGTTTGTATGAATATGCAATTGTTCAGTTCTCATAAAAACTGTTTCAACTATGCAAGCTTGCATTAGTAACCTGACCTTGAGTTTGTTCATTTCCCGGATATCTAATTTATCGCGTTCTGGTGCTTGCAATTTCAATCTCAACTTGATGTTCATTTACCTTTGAAATTATTCTAAATCGAATAAATTTTTAGATACTTAGATTATAAGCATTTTAATGCGGATTGTTACATTACTCCCCGTTTTTTAAAAGTAGGCATGTCCTTATGGACATGCCTGCTTTTCTACCAAAAAAAAAACCTTGGCTTCTATGTAAAATTAACTATTACTGCTGATTATATTGACCCATTTTTCTTAATTTATTGCCCCACAGTGTCTTTATGCCTCATACCGTGCGTTTGCGCTCACTTGTTTTTATTGCTCTGCTCTGTGACGCAGTTGACTTCGCACTACACTCATTTTTATTATGATATGTCCACTAATTTTGTTTTAATACTCTGCTTTTGAAACACACCCGCACTTTGCGTTTCACTATTGTGTTGACGTGGGGTGTCATCCTTCGGCTGTAGGCTGTTGTTTTTCGGCTCGGTCTTCTTCCTTCCGATCATTTGTTTACTTCCTCCTCTGCGCTCCTCTCCAAGGGGCTCTTCAGGGCTCCGCTCTTCTCCAAGAGAGCCCTCGGGGATCTGCCCCTCCTCAAGGGGGCCCTAGGGGCTTCGCCCCTCTCTAAAGCGGCCCTCGGGGCTTCGCCCATCTCTAAGGGGGCCCTCGTGGTTCTGCCCCTCTCCAAGGGGGCCCTCGGGACACACGTCTGGATCGTTCTCCTTTATTATATAGAGGATTGTCCCTGGTTGGTTTAATTGCGTATGCAAACACCAGAGGCGCTGTAAACGTCGACAAAAACTAACAGGTGCGTAGGATAGGTATAAAAGTTTAGTGATTTGTGCTGTCAACTCAGTAAATTAGTAAAACACTAAATAATAATTTTTTAATCTTTTTAAATATTTTCAGTTATTGTTAGGTAGATAACTATTACTGTAGAGTAGCTTATCTTTTATGTAGCAAATACGAAAAAAAGTTATTAAGAGAAGTTGTTTAGAATCAACATCTAGGTTCCTATACCAAATTTCAAAATCCTGTGCCAACTTTGATTTCTCACATTATCTTTTATGTTCAGGTCCCATATCAAAGAATTTTACTTTTAACAAAGAGGGCAATGGAAAAACAACTATTTTTCAAAAAGTTTTTTATTTGATAATAAAAAAAAAATTTAAAAATAAAATTCTTTGATTTGGAAAATAAACATTAAAGAAATATTTTTCGGAATATAAGCAAGATTTCAATGAGATTTTTTATTGTGTGGTAGTTTTAGCTGACTGAACAATCTCAAGGCCAGAAAACTTTTTTTCGTAAAATGTGTCTCTATCTTGACTAGTAAATGTGTGTTTCGTAAATATTTAAACAAAATTTAAAATTTTACTGATAACGGAAGTCACGTGACAACTTTTGTTTGGTCCATTTGTAATCACTTTGCAACCACCTCTGGTCGTCAGTGTTTGATTTTCCAAGAAATTCTAAATATTTTTTTTATTTGATGCCGGCTTTTTGGCGATCACTTTATTTATTATTTTTTTTATAATAATTTTCTTACGTAGTGCACAATGTAGTTTGCAAATTTGAATTCGGCGACGAGATGGCCTCGCGCCGAGTTGGCTGGCGCCAAGATGGCTCCGCGCCGAGTTGTCCCGGCGCCAAGTTGGCCCCGCGCCGAAATGGCGGCGCCGAGTTGTCCGGCTTCGGTTATTTAGGTACCTATTTAGTGTTAATGGGAGACGACAATTTGCCACCTTTACAGGTAGTTATTAGGCCTAACTACATACATACTTCAACAGATGGGGTTGTGCGGTGTGCGGCCCGTCGCCTTGCGAGGTTTGATACCATATTAAATGATCTGTTCATTGTGTGTGTGTGCTGCCCAGTGTATAGAAAAGGGACTTAGTGTACGCATAATCCGCATATGTGTCTCTAAGTTATTAGATTCTTGTGGTTTATTGTTATTGCCACTTCCTACTTTAATATTTTATTAGTTATATTTCCTTTAGGTTGTTACTTCCTTTGAAACCTGGTGATTTCCAAGTGGCCGGGTTGTTAAGAATTTATGTTCATGTTTGGAATCGCCCGGTTTCCCGCCTTAGTTTGTTACACAGTGTTGGTACCAGGTTCCCTCACCCTTCAGCCAAGACAGTACTTCCTATTAAAAAGACGATTTACCAGTTTGCTTTCGTGAAGTGAACCTGCGTGCCAGGACCTAGTAACAATGTCCTAAATAATCTCTCAAATAATTTCGACTTGTAGTGTAAGTGCTAACAATATAAAAATGCAAAAAATCCACGTCCGCATTTCATTGTGAGTATCATCATCCCAGTGTATGAGAGTAACACACGCGCAAGACGCAGAACTGGTTATGTGGAAAAGTATTACAATCAGCGACTGCCTCAGGATATCTATTTTCAATTATATCAAAAACGGACAGGAAGAATAATCGGGATAGAATCCAAAATATAGCTATAAGAGAAGAACTAGAAATGAAGCCCCTAGTCAAACTCACCTGCTGGAGTAACTAGAATGGAAGATAGAAAAATACCAAACTGAATTGTGGAGGCAAGGCCCGAATGAAAAAGATATGTAGGAAGACCAAGAGAAACATGAGAAGGAAGAATAGAAAATATGACAGTGGAGAGATGAAAAACCTTAGCACAACTAAGGAGGATGGCAGCCAACCCAGTTCAATGCCGGAAGTGTACGAGTGACCCGACGTCATAGGGAAAATGGAAGAAAAAATAAGTTTTGTAATTACGAGTACTATTTGAAAATATGAAAGTAAAAAAGAGTTGTGTTTTTTAACACTGAAAAGGTAATTTTTAAATGAAAAAATCGTGCTGTCAGTAAACAGATAAAATATTAATTAGTAGCACAAAATCGCCTATCTTTCTTACTTTAAAATTTGTTTTCAAAAATGTATCAAAGTGTAAATAAAATAAAATATATTTCAAGGTGTAAGCTCATGAGTTACGTTCTATTATTAAATTTTGTCGGTGCTTTCTTCTCCTAAGTTCTATGTTGGTAAAAACATGCAATTTTTAGAGCTTTTAGTGGGCATCTAACCTTTTTCACTTTTATTTCCGTCTTGTATCTATGGTTATAAATTTTTCCGTTTCCCAATTTCCATTTCTCACAGTATTATATATATTGTTACATCAACAATTGCCGATGGTAAATCGGAACATGCTCGCACTAACTCAGGAGAAGGGTCGTGGGCAACTTACCTTCCAAAAAAACTAAAGATCGAACGGATAAGGGCGCCAAGAGGTTTCCACAGCCTATGTTCCACTCGTTCGTTTAAGCAACAAACCTACTAAATTCGCTCAAGATAGCAATGCAACGTAAACAATAAAACAAAACCCACAGAGTAATAAATCGTATAATATTTCTAATAGATACTGGATCGGATAACAGGGAGGCATAAAATTGTTTTGTAATTACTGGCATAAAGTACACAGACAAGACTAGCACAAAATAAATATATATCACAGTAGGCAAATATATATCACATTGTTACTTATTTCACAGATTCAATCGGGTGCATCCGAAATCGCAGCTAGGCTGACGGCCTCGTAACTAATTTCTAAATGGACTTACTTTCAGCACTAAATTTGGCCAAAACACATTAATTAATAGCAACCCGAAGGCTAAGAGAATGTCACCGTTGTACTGCGTTCCATTTTTTGTATGTATCAAGTTAATAATTTACGAATACCCACGTAAGCAATCAGATCTGTCTGCCCTATGGAAATAAGCACTACTGGCTGAATACTGTTCCAGCTATTTTAATTAATCCAAAGGAGCATGGAACTATCGCAACTAGGTTTGCCACTCGCTCAGCGAAATTTCAATCAAAAATGAGCTTCGGCGAGATTACTTCAAAATAAGCACAGCGTAAGCTCGCACTTCGTGTGACACCTGATTACAACAATTACTTGCGGTGAAGCCGCTAATAAAAGAACACTATATGAATTGCTAAACAAGATAACGCAGGCAATTAAAAATTCCAGTGCATCCTAGCAGTTAACGAACATAATACTATGCCGCACAACGAAATCGTTTGAGAGTTCGTATAACAAAATGCAAAATAATCGAGGTAGGTTTCAAACCAGACTCGGCATCACGAGGTCACTCCAAACACCAGGGGGCTGCTCCTCAGGGAAGCTGTGAGCCACCACAAACAGGACTCTGCCTCAAATCTCTCCGAGGGGTGTGCGAAGAACCACAGCAATCGACTCTGGGATGATCTCAGCCCGAAGCAAGGAGCTGAGCAAACACACAACCAAACTTAGTGGTCGAATAAGAAGAGAGAAGCGTGCTTACCCAGGAAAGCCTGATAATCGCCTAACAGAAAAATGTGCTTTTACACTAACAGAGGTATTGGTAATCTTTCCTGGCCCATCGACGGAAAGGATGCTAAAATAACGACTGCCACAACCACTAGGTTCTTTGGGCGTCCTTTACGAACCCTTCTTTCAGTTCAGCTTCCTACATGGGAGACGATGCACCTCGAAGATTGTCCAAAAAAGCAATTTAGCGGGCGGACATTTTAGCAAGAACTTTTCAGGAAAAACGGACGCTTCCCTAACGCCATCTCACGACAACGGCGGAAGTTGTTGGTGCCGATAATACAGAGCCCTGAACCAATATTTTAAATACGAACTTCCCAAAGAGAAAATAGAAACCTGTATTTCCACTAGAACTGTTTCAATTGCCATTTGAATTGTCCGAAAACGACAAAGGTTGCCTGCCAATCAGGCGGAGAGTACTGCATAATTACGAGAAAACAATTCATTGGTTTCAATATACAACAGCGCTATAGGCCTTAAACGCCCTTGGCTTTTTCAACTATTTCTTTCCATGCTTTTCTATCTAGTGTAACAGTTTCCCATTCTTTTATTTGCAGTTTCTTCAAATCTTGTTCTACTTCTTTCCTCCAGCTTAGCCCTGGTCTACCACGTTTGTTCCTTCCTTCCGGTTCTGATTTGTATACTTCCTTAACTGTTCTTTTGCTTTCTAATCTGTGTAAGTGACCGATCCATCTTATTCTGCTTTGTTTTATTATTTTAAATATTGCAGCGTCTTTGTAGAGGTTTTCTAATTCTTTATTTGTCCTTCTTCTCCAAATATCGCCTTCGTTTATTCCTCCATATATGTATCTTAATATTTTCCTCTCCCAGGCTTCTACTTTGCTCTCTTCTTGTCTTGTAATCACCCAGCACTCACTCGCGTATGTAACTATCGGTCTTATAATAGTTTTATAGAGTTTAATTTTTATTGGTCTTGAAAGAACTTTTGAGCTCAATAGCTTTTTGTATACTCCCACACACTTAGATCCCATTATTAGTCTCCGTTTTATGTCTTCGCTTAATCTCCCACTAGAGGATATTTCCGTACCTAGGTATATTGCACTATCTTCTTGTTTTAGATTGTATACTTTGTTTTCGATGTTAATTTGCAGTGACTTCTTTTCTTTCGTTTCTCCCATTACTATGTATTGCGATTTTTGTTCATTTATTACGAGGCCTACTTCTTTTGCAATTTTTATTATTGCTTTTGCTATTCTCTGTAGTTCATATTTTGTTCTCGTTAATATTAGTACGTCATCAGCAAACGCTAAACATTGATGTGGTCCTTTGAGTATGTTACTATTTCTTTCAATATCACTTCTCCTGATTACTTCTTCTAGTATTAGATTAAATAACGTACTGGACATTGGGTCGCCTTGTTTTAGCCCTCTGTATGTGTTTTAGCCCTCTGTATGTTGGGAATTGTTTTGTTTCTATGTTTCTCGTTTTTACTTTACTCATTGTTTCTTTTAGTGTTAGCTTTACTAGACTTTGCAGTTTCTTGGGGCAGTTTATTTGTTTTAATACTTCTATTATCTTGCTTCTTTTAACTGTCTCATAGGCTTGTCGAAAGTCAAGTTGATATTTTCATTCCAACATTTTTCTTGTATTTGTTTAATAGTGAATTTGACCTAAATCCACATTGATATTCCCCTAGATGTTGGTCTGTTGTTATTTTTAATTTCTGGTTTATTATTTTTGCCAATACTTTGTATACTACATTTTGTAAACTTATTGGCCTGTAATTCTCGCATTTCCCCGATTTTCATTTTTTATAGATTGGTATTATTACTGATTCTTTCCAATCATCCGGTATTTCTTCTTCCTGCCACATCTTCACTATTAACTTGTAGATTTTTTCCGTTAGTGCTGCCCCTCCATATTTTAAACACTCATTGTATATTCCATCACTTCCTGCTGCTTTGTTGTGTTTTAGTTCCGCTATTATTTTTTCCACTTCTTCTAGCTTTGGGACTTCTTCATTTTGATTCTCTTTCATTTCTTCCGTTTCTTTTTCCCATTCCACTTCATCTTTGAACATTTGTTCGTAATATTCAACCCATAGTTCCTTGATTTCATTCTTATTCCCTATTTTGTGTCCTTCTTTTTCCATGGTTATTTGTTGGTGTTTTTTCTTTTTCATTTCTCTCGTTTTCACATATAACCATTTTAATTTAAGTATTTTGCTTGAAATTCTCTTCTATCTCTTCATTTTGTAAGTTTTCATATTATACTCTTTGTTGGTCTTCTACTTTCTTTATATTTATCTTTATTTTCTTTACTATTGTCTTTTAAGTACTCCAATTTTGTTTTTGTTCTTTCTTGTATTGCTCTTGTACATTCTTCGTTAAACCATCCGTTTTTCGCCTTTTTCACTTTCCTTAGTGTTTTTTCCGCTTTTTCCTTCATTAGTTTGCTTACTTCTCTCCATTCTTCATTAATGTTTATTTCATTATCTATCTCTTCTAATCCTTCATTTATTACTTCTATATATTTATTTTTTGTCTTTTTCTTTTAGGGATTCTATGTTTAGCTTCCTTCTTCCTGGTCTAACATTCTTTACTTGGGTTATTTCTTCCTTTACTGTTATTCTTACCATTATGTGGTCGCTGCTTATATCCGTTCCTCTTTGGCTTCTTACATTTGCTACCTTGTTCGTATGCTTTGACTCAATCAATACGTGATCAATCTGGTTTATGGTATGTCCGTCCGGACTGATCCAAGTCCCCTTATATATCTCTGTTTTGTAAGTATGTGGCTTTGACTAGTAGTTCTCTTTCTGCAGCGAAGTTCAGAAGTCTTCCTCCATTGTCACTGGTCTTGGCATGTTTACTATATTTTGCTATTATACCTTTGTAACTTTTTTCTTTTCCTAGTTTAGCGTTAAAGTCTCCCATTAACATTTTAACGTCGAATCTTGGGCAACTGTCGTACACTCTCTTTATTTCTTCGTAAAATTGTTCTTTTTGTTCGTCACTGCTCTCCTCTGTTGGTGCATGTACGTTTATTATGCTTATTTTTCTTTGTTTCCCTTTTAATCTTATGTAACTCAGTCTTTCATTTATTCATTTTACGCTTATAACTGTATCCTGTATTTGTTTGTGGGTTAAGAATCCTGTTCCTAGTTTACTTTCGTTTCCTCCGTAGTTAAGGAATATATAGTCTTCGTGTTCGTTTTCTGATTCTGCTTTTATATTTGTTTCCTGTAATGTCATTAATTGTACTTTGTATCTTTCAGCTTCTCTAATAAGATTCTTTAGTGCTCCTGGTGCGTTAATACCTTGTAGATTCCATGTTGCGAAATATATTTTATTTTTGTTATTCTTACTTCTTTGTTTCGTCCTAATTTTTAGTTCTGCGGTTCTTATTCTCCATTTATATTTCTCTTTATCGCTATTCCTTTGGAATTGTAAGCTGGCAGTATTGGTTATCATAAATTAATATTCCTTCTACTCCCTTGTCGAGCTTGTACATTGGTTAACAATTTTCTCTATTCCATTTTAGCATTTTCTCCCTTTTCATTCTTCCTCGGATATCTTCTTAATTCTACCTTGAATACCTTTTTTTCGCTGTTAGATAGCTATTTATGTATACATTATTCTAGCTACCTGTACTTGTAAAGCAGTGTTTATCTTACTGCTTATTCATTTTTTCCTTTTTCTCAGTGTTCATTCTCGTTATCGTCAGACTTTTTCTTTCGTTTCGACTTCCAAATGCTCATAATTACCTTATACTCCCCAAATCATCCGCATTCTCGCCCATATTTTGTAAATCGTTTTTAACAGATTATTTTCTCATTTTAGAGCGTTTACTTCGTCATGATACGCATGTTGCTCACTTTTAAACCTCGCATTTCTTTCCTCATCTTCTGCATAGCTGCCTCGTGTTCTCTCTGATCTTGAAGAAGTAGATTGGTATCTTTTACTACTCTAGTTGCAATTGTTTTTGGTTTTACATGAACAGTTCACCACGCTCACTTCTGTGGATCATTTAACTTGAATAATTTGTACCTACAGGGGATTATACAACTACGAGGATGATTTGACGGGACGTGAGACTCGAAATGAAAGACATGAGTTAGAGCATTAATTTTTTATATTTTTCAACATATTCTCCTCGTACATCAACACACTTGGACCAGCGACGCTGAAGTACCATTATGCCTGTTTTGTAGTGATCTTCTTCAAGGCTGTCAAAATATTGCTCCGTTACAGCAATTACTTCTTTGTCCGTCTTAAATTACTTTCCGGCAAGGAAGAGTTTGAGCTTGGGGAATAGGTGAAAGTCACTCGTAGCAAGATCTGGCTAGTAAAGTGGGTGGGGGAAACCTGGAAGCGAAGTTGATCCAATTTCTCACGAACAATGCAACTGGAATGGGAAGGAGCATTATCATGACAAAAGAGAACCATTCCGGGTCTTTTTTCAGCAATTGCTGCTTTTTAGTTGGTCCAAAAGTGCAGCATAATATGCTCCGTTGATGGTTTGACCCTTTGTGAGATAGTCGATGAGAAATATCCCCTTCGAATCCCAAAAAATCGTAGCCATTACTTTCCCGGTCGATGAAAACGGCTTTGCCTTCTTTGGTGGAGGACTGCCATGATGTTTCCACTGTTGAGATTGGCGTTTTGATTCGGGAATGAAGTGATGAATCCAAGTTTCATCAACCGTTACAAAGCGGCGCAGAAAATAAACCTGATTTTTGTTAAACAGCTTCAAATTGTCGCTTGATGTTCGCACTCTTTCTCGTTTTTAATCAGCATTCAGCAAGCGCGGCATCCATCTTGCCGACAGCTTAGACATGCACAATTCTAGGTGCAAAATATGATTTCTGCGCTCAGTTGATATGCCTACGATCCTAGCTATTTCGTCAATGTTTATTCTTCGCTCCTTCAAAACAATATCATGCACTTGATCGACTGTTTCCAGGGTTGTTGCCGTTTTTGATGGTCCTAGTCGTTCATCATCTTCAATGCTCAAATCACCACGTTTAAATAGTGCAACCCAGCGACAAATCGTTGCTATCCAAGGGGCATTGTCACCCAATGTTTGCTGCATATCGTCCAAAATTTCAGTCGTATTTAGCTTCTTAAAAAACAAATATTGAATCGCACCACGAATAGCGTTTTTATCCATTTTAGGATTTTCCATTTAAGCGTCGTCTTTAAACCGTTGCAATTTCTTAACTGAACCCCACAGATCAACTAAACTTCACTTGTCAGCATAAAAAAGATGGCGGAACTCGAAAATGATGTTAATTTTTACCGCCAGAGGGCACTAGTAGTCGAGTCGCACGTCCCGTCAAATCATCCTCGTATTTAAAACCAGATCTTTATAGGCAAAAATTTATTCGAAGAATACTAAATAGTATATACAGTTCAATCTTTCTGTTTACTGTTTATATAGTAACTAATCTAGTTATAATTACTACCAAACAATATATTTGTACCACCCGCACCCTGCCCAATATTTTACAAAAATTTCAACTTACTTCAGAAAACTTCCTACAACAAAAATAAATTATACATGTTCATAATACAACTATGTCAAAAAGTTATTGTAAAACTTAACGATTACTGAGGCAGCTATACAGTTCACTACAAACTAGGGATGTCGGCGGGTACCCAGGTACCCGGGTAATAGTCAACCCGGGTATATTTTCAGGACCCGGGTACCCGGCTAGTATATTATGTAATTTCTAGTAAGTCAGCCTTTTTCGGAGATGATGATAAAAGCTTAAAAACAATAGGAATAAGTTCTAGAAAAACATAACCATGCAGTAATAACCAGAATCATCCCATCCCATACCACATGTTTCTTGTTTCATATAATAAATCCCCTTCACGGAAATATTCAACCCGTCAATAGTACCATTAAATCGCGTCAGTATGGGATGAAGTAACATAAACATCCTCTGTGTGATTTTGATGGGAGAGTAGGTATTATTTCAATTTAGTTCAGTCTAAAACTCGCGGCGTAAAGAATGTTCCGATGTACGCTAACATTTTTGTTATATATTTCGGGTACCCTCGGGTACCCGGGTACTGTTTTCGGGTACCCGGGTTTGCTGTTAGACCGGGTGCGACATCCCTACTACAAACTATCTTTCTTAAGGCTCTTCACATGATGTACTTCCATCATTTGATTATATATTCCTAAATAGAAATAAATACACAGTTGAAAGAATATTTAAATGCATTAACTCATGGATATGCTTTATAATAAAAACTTACTGAACCAAGCGCATATGGATAGTATCACATTTGTGGTGGATTGCTTTTTGACATTCGCCATTCATACTACATTCTTTACAACTTAAAAGAATATGAACAAACATATTGCTATACAGAAGCTCCCGATTCAGAACAATTCTAACAAATACGATATTTTGCATTTAAGTGATATCGTAGAGCTTATGGTTATGACTTACATATTTAAAATATTTTTATCAGCTCAGAGTTTTTCATCCGTAGGAAATGTCACTTTCACTGCCGTACATGCAAAATTTGATTTTTTCCCAGTATGGGACTTCATATGTCGAAGTAAATGACTTCTTTGTACTGTTCTATATGCACAATCAGAACAACTATAGGGCTTTTCTCCAGTATGGGACTTCATGTGTCGAACTAAACTACTTCTATGCGAAGTTCTGTATTCACACTCAGTACACGCATGAGGTTTTTCTGCCATATGAGACTGGATATGGTTAGCTAAATCATCTTTCTGTGTTGTTGTGAATTCACAATTAGAACAATCGTA
>CALNHX010001592.1:0-216343 GCA_940337035.1 Agriotes lineatus | reverse complement strand
ACATAATTCCTTATTATTTCTTATATGTATATAAAAAACGACACTTATTTTCCTGAGTCATAATTATGAAGATTAGTAAAGCAGCATTCCATGGAACGTTACCCACTATAACAACTTGAATTGTTAGTAATAAATACCCGTTACCGGTGGCAATTATTAATTATAATATTATAAATAGTCCAACAGTTATCAGCTATGACAATTATATCCGCTACTTCAAGTTTTTCACTTAGTACCACAAGAAGTCTAGTGAATTGCACCTGCATGCTTCAAAAGACCATTTATTAAGACTCCTCTATGGGGAAGCCAGAATTAAAAATAATAACTCAATCGCCGGATACAGAGGGCTAATTGTAGTAGCAGGCTACAAGTGCATCTGGATTTTCCAATTAAAATTTTTTAGTCGCCGACTACAACACGCACATTCAACTCCCCGGCCCATAAACAATATTCAACTTTCCCATGGCGCACACAAAACCAAGTGCGGAGGCATTCTCGCACTCAGATAGTAGCCATTAACAGCAGCATTACATTAAAGAAGTCGTTGAGTGAAATTGAAACACGTCTCCGAAGTTGGGCGATGTTTTTCTTTTCAACAAACTCGCCCGAAAAAGTTAATGATCCTCCGGGACGCCCCCTGCAACATTTGGTTGGATAATGTCTGGAAGGGCTTCAATACACATTTGGGGCGGTAGAGCAGAGGCGTAGTAGTTTTTGAGTAATGCTTAAACGATGCTTGAACTTAAGCTGAAATTATGTATTCTCCACCAATAACAAATGCACTATTTTGATATTTTTATTTAGTCCGTAAGTACTGAACAGTTATTTAGGATCCTGCGTTTGAATTTTTAGCAATCCTGCAGGTGTAACTGGAACATGTATTACTACAAACATGCAAGGGAAATGTATTAACACAAAACAGTAAGTATAAAGCGAGCACTCACCAAATCCGTTGGTGTTGACAATTTGATATTAAATACTGCAGAAAAATAGTTATTTGTTTCATTAGTACAAAAATGCTTGATTTCGGGAAAAGTAAGACAGATCGCCGGACGACGCGCAGCGGAGTCCGTCGAGTCTTACGCGTCCCGAAAACGCATTTTTTGTGCGAATGAAACATACTATTTTTTCTCCAACTACTCATAAATTCGGTAATATGACTTATTATTTAGAATCAAACATTCATAAAACTGTCATGGCGCAAATACACAATCACTATACGGGGAAATTAAACAACAACGACGGCGATTGCCGAATATTGACGAAGCGTTTGTGTTTTACTTAAAATTTACCATGCACCACCCTATCTTGCGTCCATTTTTGTACTAGTGCAAATATGAATCGAAAAGTGTACAGCTGCCAAGGTAATTGGTGAACATCCCGAAATGGCTTACTTTTTATACAAAATTATACGACAATATGGCGCCTTATTCGTGTGGTTGGAGAAAAAAGTATTTTTAGCTCAGTCTTTTCAAGTTTCGATAATACATTTCTCAAAATATCATCACAAGAAGTTTGGAAACTTAAATGTAAATGGCACAAAAAATTACAGATAACTGAAAAAGCTTATCGGTTACACCGAGCTATTTTTATTTGCAAATTTAGTATTATTGACAGGTCTTCTCTAAAATAAGTAGGAAGAAGACTTGCGAGTACATATACTGCTTATGTAAATTTAGATGGGGAACATCAACCCCCAATCCTCGGGTGGCGGATGGGGAATCATCCTACAGATATGTGGGATATGTTTAGAATGTACCCTCGGACCAACTAGAAGAGGGCAGTAGGCACGCTAGAGTTAGAAAGGCAGTCCACCTCTGTGGAGAAAACTCAAAAATAAAGCACACTGGTCCTGCAGGTTAGGGGCCAATCCAATGGTATACAAAATAAGCAAAGAAAGCGAAAGACGGAATACTATACCAGTTTTTTTTTTGTCTTGCATAGTACAAGGGCGTAGAAAAAATGTGAATGCGAGAAGATGAAAATGGCAATTGTCTTATTAACAGAAATCAAGAAAAACGATAATGGGACAAAGACAATACGAAGTAAGAAAGTTGCATATGCATAGAACACCCTAACAAAAAAGGGCAAAGAAGGCAGTTTATCTGTTATCAAGACAAAACGTAAGTTAATATAAGAAATTGCAAACTAGTGGATGAGAATATTATTAAATTTTACACAGAAAAACAATAATAGAAATATATGCCCCCACAAACAGCCAAATTGCAACTGCAAAAGACACTTTCTATGCGAATAATAAATTACAAACAGAAATAGAAAATACAAGGAAAGTTGTACTGGCCCAAAACCTTAACTATAGGATGGCAATCAAACAAAACGTCCTGGCGGTTGGTCTTTATCAAGAAGAATACGTAAAATTACAATGGTCAAAGATTAATTAACGTATGTGGACTATACTGTTTGAAAAGAACTAACGGTTATTACAGACATGTTTGCGTCCATGTATACTTCTGGACATTTTGATTTATTGTTAGCATATTTGAAATGTTTAATGTTTTACTGTTTTACCACCAGTTGAAGTCGTGGCTGGCTAATGCGCACATAGTCGCAGTCCAGTTCTGGGCCTCCTTAAGGCAGACGGTTGACCACGGAACGAGCGCTTTTGCGCTAGTAATTTTCTTTTTGTGAGAAAGCCGGGAACGCGCAAGCAAAGCGGACGCGTGTTTGTGGCCATCTCCGGACTTCGTGTTCAGCTTTTGACCGATATATTTACAATCTCTGTACCTACTGCTTACACTTGTTGGAAGTTCGGTTGTCGCTGATTAAATTGCCGTCGGACTCCAACAATCGACGTAGGTCGGACCCGATCTTTGCATCGCCCTAACTTCGAATACGTTGGCTTTGGACTCTTTCAACTTTCGCAGAATTATCTTCTTCGGGGGACAGCTTTGTCTAGATTCATTTCAAGTTTTACCGCCGCTCAGGCCAACTTCTTGTTGCGTCAACATTGCCCCAGAATAGGTGACAGCCTTTCGACGGCACTAGGTGAAACCGTTGGGAGCTGGTGTTCACCAAACCTCACCGATTTAAGCTGCAGATACGTTTTGCCTTAATGCTGGTATTGTTGGACAATTGCATGACGTTACAATTACCTCCTTGCTATGTACCTTCTGCACGGTTTGCATGTTAATTACACCCCATTTCATAGATGCCTCTTTGGATTTACAATTGAAAATTGTACAGTTTCTATGTGTGTGTTTACGCAAGTGTTCGCCTGACAGATACCAGTTTTGAGTTTCTTTCCACAAGGGCAGGCTAAGTGCATTTTTAATATGTCTGCTGGATTACGACCGGTCCGATCCATTAATCACAGCATATAATACCGTGACGTCACCGTTAGAGCATTTCGCCCCTATAGCAGTAAATTGGTAACGAGCCAGCTTTAATTGTCCGCTGATTATTTCACCTGTATTTTTGTATTTTCAACATAACGTTTCAAATATTAGCTTGTGTTTGCCTGTGTTCTTAGGGGTATGCCAAGTGAAAGAAAAAAAAATAAAATCAATTAAAGATTAACAAATGGTAACTTGCATTTTTGAGTTACACGATCATCAACATTAAATATACGAGACATCGATAGCTCTTCACTCTTAAAGCTATCAATTCACGATATTTGATATTTTTAAGTATATAGTGTGTCCATAGAGGACTGCCCGGAAAGTGTTTTTTTTTAATTTTTCATAGAAAAGTCGTTATTTATAAAAAGTGCCGCTTCTTATCAGAAGCATAATGCCAACCATGGAGAAATTTGTAATATCCAGGGTATTTAGAAATTAAGAAAAGTTAAAAATTGCTAAAGCATCAAACATTAAAAACAATAATAAAGGAAATTTCAACAATCGCATTCTGTGTCCCTCCACTTTTAAACACTTGTTATAACACTTCAATTAAGTTATAATTGCTTTGAACTGTTGTTATGTTAAAATCGTTTGTTATTGCATTTGTGTGAAGACACGTATTTTTTGTGTTGGACACCAAAATGTGAGGTTTATTAGCGTTAATTTCATTTAACGTACTTTTTTGGTTGCTAGGCGAGCGACTCAGTTCGATAGCATATCCTTATATCGTTATATCCAATAATAAGTTAACTTAGATAAATTTTTGGTAATACATAGGGTGGTAAAAAAATAGGTAAACCATTGAATTTTTCTTCTATTGGTTGCTACTTTATATTTGGCACCTCCGTTCAATTATAAACAACTTTTCTAAATAACATTTTTGTGTATTTTGAAAATAAGGGTACGCTGTTTTTCAACATTTTTTAATATTTTCGATTCTCCACCGTATACGAACGGAGGTATTAAAATTTCAGGAAGCAAAATTTTGAGTTTAAGAAGATGCAGGAACTTTTATAAAGAACAACATTTTTTGATAAATGGATAATAGAAAAATTTCCATATGTGTCAATCAAAGGGGTACACACTTTTTTCTGGCTTAGCGGTATGTGATCAAAATAGTTTGGAAACCACTGTCACAAGCATTCGACTCAGTGGCGCCCAACAAACACTAACAATAAATACCTTCTAGGTAAGTCTATACCGAATTTACTTTTAGACAGAAACACCTTTCAGAATAAAACCCCACCCATATTCCACTAAAGCTAACCGTGTGCATATTTGGCTTTATTGCTTGTCGTCAATGCATTTTAAAGTGTGTTATTTACAACAAAAAAAAACGTTCAGAAGTAAACGTTGACACTAAACACTAGATAGATACAATCCCTAATCCGATTTCAAGCAAAGAACATGTTTAAAAGTGTCCGTGCGTGTAGAGGTCCAAAATATGGAACACTCTCTCGCTGAAGCCGAAGTGGTATTCACATTTTAAAACAATCCAAAAACCTGCAATACAACAAGAACCTCTCTGTAAATATAGATGTATTCAAGAAATCTGATACAGTCTGAAAAACGAAGATGTTCTATCAGCTAAGACTTGATAGTAAACTAAAACTAGAAAGGCATACGACATTAGAAGAAGAATCTAAGCCAGCATTAAAGGTGCCACCAAAAAAGTATTAGAAAATAAAGGAGAAACACAATAGCAATTACTGATTGAATAAAGACGCTGAAATACAGATTGAGGAGCAAAAACGGTTGTACATCGGGTGGTTAAAAAAAAAATGAAGAAGATACATAACGATATCAAGAATATGTAAAAATAACCAGACAAATTATATCAGAAAAAACAAAGTTTGGGATCACAAATGTGTGAAGAAGATGCTTGGAAGTATACAAATTTGTAGAAGTATCTGTAGGTTATGAACGGACAAACATTAAAACTGTTTTAAACTGAAAAAGAACTTTGAAGCAGAATGCTAGCTTAACGAAGAGCAGTTGGAAGTCGAGCTTACTTTGACCCAGAAGTTTGTGGTTAAGCCATGTCCACATATTTTACGTGTATATTAATTTTAGACATCGTGAAGTTGCTATGATTTATAGTTTAAAAGTCTTCCCAAAAAAATGAGCAGGTGTGGATTCGACATTCTTCAAGGGAGAGCGCATTTCAATACCCTATATCCCGGATGTTGGCATTATTTCGGGTATTATGATAGTTCATAAGTTGCTGCAAGGCTGTTGATCCAGTAACTTCTTATATTTTATAAAACAATATCAATAATCACTCTTTTGAAATTCAAAAAGTTGAATGTTATACCTTGACGTGTAAAAGTACCTCTGTAACTCCGACAAATGAATTTCCAATGTTCGTTGCTACTTGGAGAAGACACTCGTTAGAGATCGCCTTTGATGATGAGATCGACAAACGAGACGATAAATTAATTACTGTTTAGTATAACTAATAACTATACTATATATTCCTCTTTCAACATTAAATTCTAAAGTGGCCTGTAAAAGAATCTAGGCAGGGAGGATACTCAAAATTGTAACTACCTACGCCACTGGACCCTGGCAAGGGTGAGATAGCAAGTGCTGCCGATTTTTTAACGCTCTGCAAGCATTACAACCTGCCATAGTCGTAGGCAGTAAAGTTAGCGGTTCTGTTTTAGTTTACAACCCCGAATTCTTCCGGCTGTTTTAAACATCCCCATGTGAGGCAGGCGTTTCGCCAGCAGTTGGCGCTGCTCGCCGGTGCTCATCTGCACCCTTCGCACGTCTGCTATTGTACACATTGCTCAGATTAAGCAAAGATTAGAAACGCGATATTTTCGGGCGTTTCTCGGGCTGTCGAATGCCGACTTTAAAGGGGTGTGCTCGAGTATCCCCGAACACAAAAATGCTTTTAGTTAAAATGCGCTCGAAGTTTGTTGTTTTAATTTCTGGCAGCGACACACCTTGAATAGCTTCCCAGCTCTGTTTGCTGCCGAATGCTCGAAACTTAAATGCCGGCCGGCCTTTATGTTTCAGAACAACTTCATTGAATTGCTCGTCTGCTACAATGGCGGTGCTAAGTAAAACCGCGTTTGGAAAAACGACGAGGCTGCTGGCAATTGTTCCCAGCGAAAAGTGGTTTATCTACAATTGTTCTCGTTAAATTTAAACCTTTTCGGAGGAAACTAGAATTATCTGATGAGAAATTAAAACCCAACAATTCAGTGCTTCTCCTCATCTTCAATACAAAAGTTGCCATTATAGTAATACATCAATATAAATTTATATTACAGAAATTTCAAGTGTATAAGTGAGACAACAGGTGCCATCATCGGGCCGTTTCGTTGTTTAATAGCTGTGCAAAGATTCTATTTCCACCTTTCACACAGAGTGTGATGTAGAGATAACAAAACTTCAGTTACTGAAGGTTTACTCATACAGCAAAATAAGTTGAAGAAACTGGAAGAAAATTAGTGTTACTTAGTCGGTAAGTAGACCCAATTGATACATTTTGAAAATGCGAACAGAACAGAACAACGAGATTGATCCAGACCAGGCGGATAATTACATCTCATATTCGTCGATCAAAAGAAGCCCTATGGCAGTGAGCCAGTAAATCAGTCATGGGAAGTAATAAAAACTAAAGATGTTAATACTATCTACTTAAATGCTGTGAACCAACTATACAAATAAACAAAGATAGAGCAAAGCATTTCAGATGACTTTTTGGTCAATAAGGAATTACGCCAGGGGTGCTGTATTTCCGACTCTCTATTGGTAAGGGTCGAACAAAATAGGATAAAACTTCTTCTTCTAATTAGGCTTACAACCTGTTGATCCAATTTAATTTTACGCTTCCGATGTATAGGTCCATCACTCTTTCCACCTCTTTGGGGGCCTTCCTTATCCTCTTCTACCTTTTGGTAGGGCTTCTTTTGCTCTTTTTTTGGAACCCTGCTATTCTCAACGCCTTGATTGCTTAGCCTTTCATTTCTTCATTAAGTCGCTTATTCCTAGGGATTTTTAAGCTTAGATATTTAAACGCCATAACCTGCTCTATTATCTTATCCAGTTCCAGTTTACACCTGGAAGGTTCTTTGGAGATTACCATATTTCTTGATATATGGTCATCTGCGTAACAGATTATGTTAAAGCCAGTGTTTCCCATTCTATATCCCATATCTTCAGGCAGTTTCCATATTATTGTATTCGTGATTAAGTCGAAGAGAAATGGGCTTAACGAGTCCCCTTGTGTAATGCCGGTATTTATAAAAACTTCTTGGCCTAGTTGATGTCCTACCTTTATCCTTGTTTTATCACTTATAATTACACGAGAGCTTTTTTTGTCGAAGTAAACTTGACATTTTAATAAGAATTTCTTGCTTGGCAATTTAACGAAAAAAACTGCCTTCGAAAAAATTACGAGTCCTTCGGACTCGTAATTTTTTCTGGCAGTTTTTTGAGTTGAATTGTCCAAAAGCAAAGAAACTCGAATTATAAATGTTAAGTTTACTTCGATAAAAAAAAGCTTGAGTGTAATTCGGTACGACAATTTAATGAATACATATTTACTTTACATATTAGGTAATTTAGAAGTCACTAAATTAACAAACAAGGCAAAAATTATTTTAGAATTAGACCGTTTTAGAAGTTAGGTTCCGTTTTGTCGCTGGAAAAGGTAGGGCTAAGTTTTGCTCTGTCATAGTGACAAATCATCCGCGGCTTATGGGATTTTTGGTGTATGCATTAAATTGTCGCCTTAATTTCGATCTCTAAGGTTAATTGGCTCGGTGCAGTTTCTTCTTTAAGGATTTTCATTATATTGTAATGATACAACCATAAGGATGTTAGAATTAAATTTAGAAAATATTAATGGATTACAATGGTTAAAATTAATTTGGATTTATTTAGGTATAAGGTGGGAATATGAATGCAAAATAGCTATTGGAAAAACAGATGGATTTGAAAATAATATAATATTGTGTAAATTGCAGTTTGAAACGAATGACAAATACTTAATTTGAAATAAAATAGAAATTTAGTAGGTTTAACTCAAATATATTAAGACTAGAATGTATAAAAAGGGATTTGATATCGTTAGGAAATATGTTTTAATTATTAATAATAATAAAAAATTGAAAATGTAGTAAAATAAATTTGGTGTGATTAATAGTAGATTATATTATAAGTGAGAGAAATGCATCATTATTTGCGAGTGAGAATTTTGAATCGCGGTGCCCCAGCACGAGCGATACAATTTCTCACGAGCCTATAATGGCATTTCGCTCACGTGTGATATACGACGTTTTATCTTACAGTAGCAATTCTTGTGCCTAGATAGTATGCGCAGTCAGAATATGTCGCGAAATAAATTTATAATTAGTCGCCTATGATTTGTGATATACGTTTGACAGTACTGAAGTGTATTGGCAGTGGTGAAGTGTCTATGTCTATGTCAAATTCGAGGTTCGTAGATTAGGTTTTGTTTGTTATTTGACACAGACTGACGCAAAACTTAACCTGAAAATTACGAATTTGACATAGCTTGACAGTGCTACCAACAATGCAGTAGTGTAAATAATGAAAACTCACTTGTGAATAAAACTTCATTTTAGTCACTGAAAACAGTTGTATAATGTATGGTAATAAGCGCTACTGTAAGATAATAGCTATTTATGCAACAAGTGCTAAAAGTCGACGTTTATGCGCGAGACATGAAAATTATGAAACGAAGCCGAAGGCTGAGTTTCATAACATGTCTCGCGCATAAACGACTTTTAGCACGCGTTGCATACAATATTTTATCTACGACCTTAATTTTACCGTTATTAATCCATAAATATCGATTTAAGAAAGGTTCGCATCTGCGGCGCTTTTAATTTATGTCATAATGAACAGTAGACTACGCCGCGCGGGTGTTTATTTGGCCACGCCCGTGCTGTCAAGGTGAGTTACGAAAAGTAATTATTGATACTCCACATATGACTGTATTCATTACCTAACGATTTAATTATTTCAAAAACGCTTTACTTGTAACGCAATAAGCAACTAGAATAGCTTTACAACTTCACTTGCAGTTCGACATTGTAGTTTTGTAACCTTACTTCACTTTTAGCCCGTGTGCTAAAAGTAAACAGCTGATTTCTTTAAACACGGTAAACTATAAAACGTCACTTTTAGTGAAACAAGCTAGCGCTAAAAGGCCTACTTTTAGTAGTGGTCGTAGATAAAAATATTTAAAATAACCCTGTTTTTATTGAGAAACGTTTTGACTAATAAAAAAGGGTATACTTAAAATCTACGTGGTGAATAAAAATGGAATTTTAAAATAACAAGAAGACGCAAAGACTTAACTACTGAAGATTACTGGTATGTGGAAAAAACTAATGGATAGCAGAATTATTCTATCAAAGTGAATCATTGAAGAAATAGAATGGGTCAATTTTAATGGAAAAGTCCATTTGACATATTACATTAATCAAAGTGGATTACGTCAAGCTGTTTGTTGCTAAGTAGGACTTCCAGAGGAGGATCATCGGGTAAAAGAAGCATATTCCAGGAGGGTAGCAGATGCGCTAGCAAGTAGATGTCTGCAGGTTTGCTATGTTGGCTGAATGCTGTAGAAAAGGTGGAGTTTGCTGGAATTGGACGGTTACGACGTCTTGTCTGTCTGTGAACCGTACATTTCGGGAACGTGCTTGAGAGGGTCGAGTAGAAGGTTAAAAGGAGGTTGACATCTGGAAACGTTGTGCGTACCAAATGAAATGTGGGTAATTTCTTATTAAAATCATAACTAGAAACGAAATAAAGACAATTAAAAGGTGAACTAATTAAGAAATAATTACTTACTGTGTTTTTAATATTGTTGTGTACCGTTGTAAAGATTGGGTGTTTGTCACTTGAATTTCAGATTTGTTTTGACAGTTGGTTGACATAAGTATTGTGACTTATGCAAATGAGATTAAAAATATTAGAACATTAATTTTTCAGAAATCAAGTAACTAGATAAAAGAATCCACCCCAGATTTTTCACGAGCTATTTCTAATAATAATAATTATTGACATTTCAATACATAATAGGCCAAATTTGTAATTTAAAAACAGATTAATATCAATACTTGAAGGTTCAGTTCATATTTATGGCGCTCAAGCGTGAGGCTGGTAAAAGTCAAAAATAAACCACGTTGTTCGACGACGCAGTTCAATATCTTCCAACTTTGCTCTGTAGTAAGCTTTAGTCAGATCCACAATAGCCTTTTCGACAATCTTCCTTAATATAAAAATTGCATCAGTGGTGGACCTATTCTTCCGAAAACCTTGTTGCTCCTCGTTCATTGTTATGTAGTTTTGTAGTTTTACTATTATCAACTTTGTGAATGCTTTTAATGTCCAATTTAGTAATGATATTCCTCGATAATTGTGTGGTTATTGTCGAGTTCATTTCTTAAATAAAAGTATAGTGACACTAGTTTTCCAGGGTTTAGGTACACTTTCTTGTTCTAAAATATTTTGAAATAGTATTGGTAATTGTTCTGCAAGTTTATCTCACCATATTACATAATCAATAATTGATTGTTTACCTCTACTATTTTGAAAAGTATATTTGAATATCAATTCTTTTTCGAAAAAAGTGTTGTTGATTCTAAGCGAATCCAAAGCATACGAGTTAAAATCGATTAATAATCAGTATACAGTTTACTTTTTGCTAATGATTATGTAATAGTTACAGAAGATGAGGACGAAGCGAACTATATGTTGAGAATAATAATAGATGTTTAAATTATAGGGGCTAGAAATAAATATTAGATGTTTAAATTATAGGGGCTAGAAATAAATACAGAGAAACAAAATGCATGGTAATCGGAACATACCACAAGAACATGACCTGACAACAGATAAAGACATTATGTATGAGTCACACAAATATACGATGGACGAGACACGCAAGATATACAAAGCAACATCAAAATCACATGAGGAAAAAGTGTTGGTAAGAAGTTATACCCTGCGTCCCTGCAATATGGAATATCAGTTTTACATATGGAGCCGAGACCTAAGCTAATAACCAAGAAGAGAAAAAAGGTGAAACGTCGCAGAGATGATATTTTGAACAGAAACGGAAACAATAATGGGAAAAGTATCGAGTGCGGTTACGAGAGTTTCTATTAGAGAAAACTGTGAAACAGCTCCTATGGTACTCGTATACGAGGAGGATAAACACAAATAGACTATTATAACGAATATAGCAACGCACATTTAACGGCGCGAATTACTCATTTGAGTCATTACTAAATGCGTAGGTGTTACCAAGCGCGTAAAGTGTCGTTTAAACACGTAAGTGCTACTTACACGACGAGGTCAACAAAGTTAACAGTCTACGAGATTTTTATTGAAAAAGTAGACGTAGAGCTCGTAGAAGATATTTATTTATTAATGCACAGCATAGTCACACCAAAGACTCGCTAGGAACTTTTCCCCCTTCAAAAAAATACTCCAGCATAACACTTTCAATTGTTTCCAAAACGGCTTTAGTAAGAAAATCAAACGTTTGGTTATACCTTATTTTAGATTTATTGATCAATCGAGCGCAAGCTATTATCGCTGCTTGTATGCTTCTCAGATTAGTCAGCAATACATTCCTCCATCGTGTGAATATAAACGCGCGAAATTGACTGAAGAATTAAAATAAGTTTTTATTTCTATTGTAACTATGATATTTTTGTGCATCAACAAAATAACGTCAGACCACATCGGGAATAATTCCATTATTTGAATTGCAATGGATTGAAAAGGTAATCGTCAATCAACATACAGCGCACCGAAGCCAACATGAAAGTCGGAAGATATGCGAACTATAAGAATTTAATATTCAGCCAATCAAACTCAAAAAATAGTTGTTAATACGTCATTTGTATTGAAAGATTCTGTGTTGTTTATTAATAGTACCTTTTTGGCTATTGACTCATTTTATTGGTGAAAATAGGTACGTACAGATATTTTAATTAACATGGTGGATGAAACAAAAGTTTTGCGTTTATAGAAGCACAATTCGAAACAGAAGCTCAAATTGAAAAAAATATTCAAGATTAAATTAAACATTCCTGTAATTACATACTATATTACATAAGATAATGCAGTTCATGAATATGGTGGAAAAATATACTCGTATTTTCAGAAATTTATAAATTAATCTTAATAATAAGTATTACTATCCCAGTATCCAGTACCACTTGTGAAACATCGTTTTTATGCTTAAGTCATTTAAACATTATTGAAGAAATACGATAACTAACAACACGCTTTCTAATTTAGCAATAACAATAATAAATTCTGAAAAACACATAAAAAAATCATTTCGTTAGAAGACGTTGTGGATGTATTTGCAAAGCACATTAAAGTCAGCAATCAAAAGCCAAAATATCAGTAGAGTAGTGTAACTAGGGGCGTTCTGGCTCAAAATGTGTCACTGCGCAGGTTTTCTGCGCAGGTGTCTGCGCAGGTCTGCGCGCGCAGGTCTGCGCGCGCAGGTTTGTCAAGGTCGTTGGTCTAGCCGAGGTCAAGGTCACAGGCCTAGCCGGTGGGCATGGCCTAGTCGGGGTCATTGACCTCGATCACTTCCGGGAATTTTTTGGGTTAAAAGTGTAGTTTTTGAAATTTTCCCACGCTCGAGCGTCTGAGTACGCAGACATGTCTATTCTTGCAGGATGTTATCAGTAAATCAGAAGCTATTGTTACGCTTATCAATATTTTCTCAGGCTCGACCGGATGTGAGTCATCGTCTGACAGACATGTTTATTCTTGCAGGATGTTGTTGAACAATGACATCCATTGTTTGAAAATCAGCACGATAATTGGACAATGAAGCTATTGTTGTCTGGAGGAATTTTTGCTGACAGCCACTATAATATAGGTAAGAAAGAGGGGTTGGGCTGCTATTCAACTACCCTGTTTCAACTACCTGTTTGAGAAAATGTGCAAGGTTGCTAAAAAATAAACCGAATTAATTGTGGTCTAATAGTATATATCGAATTATTTCCAGCTAAAAAGATGCAATATAAAAATCCAAACCATTTTAAATAACTTGTTAGGTTTTTGTTTTATTACGCGTTCGACGAGATGTATGTCTGGATATTTAACTCGAATAGGCCGATTGGAAGCATCTTTTAGTAGATAGGTAATGTGTTCGGTCCCACTGGAGGACTGTTTTAAGCGGTAGACAGTATATAACATAATACAAAAGTGTTGCGGTCTTAGAGACATTGGGAAATCTGCAACATTGTTTGTAAGCAAAGTAAATATTAAGTGTTTTTTCCAATACTTTATTAAATACACAGTCTCGAAAATTGAGCCGATAGTTATATATTTTACTTTTGCTGTTGGATTTATGTACAGCACCCCCTCGCTTTAGAAATAAGCAAGTTCCTAAAGAAATATTATGATGCTGTAGAGATTTACACGTTACAGGTGTGTATAAAAATTACGTATTTATTAAATATTACTGTTAACAAAGCTGTTAAACGTATGATACAGGCAGTTATTAATTAGAGTGGTGGTTTAATTTTATCATTGGAATTTCGGTTTCTTACAACGGTATTTGTAAATCATTCGTAAGTAGTCCACCGATACACATTTATTTACGTTATGCATGTGCAGACTTGCTTGTTATGCAAGGTCGTTGACTTATCGTATGCAGTGTAGGAAATGTTATCATATGACTTTGTCAGCACGCCATAAAAGTTGGTTTTTGTAGTATAAGACATCCGCAAGCTAATTCGGTAAAGAGGTGGAAAAATACTTAAAGAAAATATTAGCAGATAATACATTTGAAAAGTCTGCACGACTAATACTCAACATTATTACAATTACATGCTAAAGACTGCAGACAAAAAGTAAGATATCAAAATTTTAAAATAAAACCCAGAGAATAAGAATTAAATAAAGCCAAGTCAAAGCTATTAGATCACGGCAATATATTAATAAAAAACCAAGTTCCTAAAGAAATATTATTATGGTGTAGATATTTACAGGTTACAGTTCGGTGTATAAAAATTACGTATTTATTAAATATTACTGTTAACAAAGCTGTTAAACGTATGATACAGGCAGTTATTAATTACTTAATAAAACAATTGTCCTATATCCGGTATTCATGGTTTATGTCTTAATCTGATTTTAATAGTCGATTAGAGTTGAATAACTAAGGTTATTACAATGCTAAAGACTGTGCGCAAAATGTAAGATATCAAAATTTAAAATAAAACCCAGAGAATAAGAATTAAATAAAATAAAGCCATTAGATCACTGCAATCACTACAATAATAAGGATGCTATACTCAATGGTGAGGGACAGTTTCATTTTTGCTGGAGAAAAACATCTAGATTGGTTAAAAATCAGATGTATAAGAGAAAATCTCAAACTTGTTTAAAAACATTTTGTAACTAAACAATCACATTTAAAATTGTGTAAATAAAGCTAAAATTAGAAGGAGACGCAGACTATAGAAAATACGTGTCAATACTTGTGGATGTGAGCGTCTAGGGAATGTGCAAGGTTGCTAAAAATAAACCGGATGTGAGTCATTGTCTGTAAATGCCAAACTTGTCAGAACCTGCCTGCCTGTCTGCTGCGTAATTAAACAACGAAGCCATTGTTTGAGAAATGTGCAAGGTTGCAAAAATAAAACGGTTGTCTGAAGTTTCTGCACAGGTCAGCGCGGGAGTCTGCGCGATGGTTTGGCGGGAAATTCAAAATTCTGCGTAGGTTTTGGCGGTAAATTTAAATTACACTCAGGTTTTGACGGTAAATTTAAATTATGATCAGGGTTTTGGCGGGAAATTTAAATTCTGCGTGTTGTCTGGGGTTTCTGCACAGGTCAGCGTGAAGGTCTGCGCGAGGGTGTTTGCGCATGCTTGGCGGTAAAATCAAATTCTGTGCAGGTTTGGCGGGAAATTTAAATTCTGCGTAGGTTTTGGCGAGAAATTCAAATTATGCTCAGGTCTTACAGGTAAACAGATAGGTAGACAGGCAAACAGTCAGACAGGCAGTATGGTATCTGATTTTAATAGTCGATTAGCGTCGAATAACTAAGGTTATTACAGTGCTAACAACTGTGCGCAAAAATTTTAAAATAAAACCCAGAGAATAAGAATTAAATTAAATAAATCCGAGTAAAAGCTATTAGATCACTGCAATACTCTAATTAATAAGGATGGTAAGGGACAGTATAATTTTGAACTTATCTAGATTGGTTAAAAATCAGATGTATGTATAAGAGAAAACTTGTTTAAAAACATTTTGTCAGACAAATTCCTGTCTAGACCTGCGCATGTGAGTCATCGTCTGGGAATGTGCAAGGTTGCTAAAAATAAACCGGTTGTCTGAGGTTTCTGCGTAGGTCTGCGCGGGAGTCTGTGCGTAGGTTTTGGCGGTAAATTCAAATTCTGTCTAGGTTTTTGGGCGGGAAATTCAAATTATAGTCAGTGGAAAAATCTGGGAGTGTACAAGGTTGGTAAAATGTATGGGGCCTTTACACCAGATGTAGTTAATGATCTCCATTATCAGTGTCTATAAATTTGGTAGACAGACAGACAGGCAGGCAGACAGACAGATAGACAGACAGACAGACAGACAGGCAGACAGACAGACAGACAGACAGACAGACAGACAGACAGACAGACAGGCAAGCAGACAGACAGACAGGTAGGCAGACAGACAGGCAGACAGACAGACAGACAGACAGACAGACAGACAGACAGACAGACAGACAGACAGACAGACAGACAGACAGACAGGTAGGCAGACAGACAGACAGACAGGCAGATAGACAGACAGACAGACAGACAGACAGACAGACAGACAGACAGACAGACAGACAGGTAGGCAGACAGACAGATAGACAGGTAGGCAGACAGACAGACAGACAGACAGACAGACAGGCAGACAGGCAGGCAGACAAACAGACAGATAGACAGGCAGGCAAGCAGGTAGGCGGACAGGCAAGCAGGCACGCAGGTAGGCAGGCAGACAGGCAGGTAGGCAGGCAGACAGACAGACAGACAGACAGGCAGACGGACAGGCAGGCATTCTTAACACCATTTATTGTACAGATTGTGAGCAGTAATAGAAATAGGTGTGAGAGAGATACCTGTACCAGTTAAGTATAAGTGTCCAAAATGTAAAGGGGAAACCGATCAAGAAGGACGAAAATGTATTGCTTATATTGCACGAACATATGAAAGAAAACAGTGGTGGTAAACATTATCCTCAATCATATTTCAGACAATTCTAGCGAATAACTGAACTCAGCTTGGTGGACGCTATCGTCATGAATTTGATTCTTATATATACATCTAACAATTCTGATATCTATCATTTGATAAGAAACTGTTGACGTGTGAACTAGTTTGAATCTATCAGTCTGTCTAACTGGCTGTCTACCTGTCTAGCTGTCTACCTGTCTAGCTGTCTACCTGTCTACCTGTCTAGCTGACTAGCTGTCTAACTGTCTACCTATCTAGCTGTTTACCTGTCTGTCTGTCTGGCTGTCTACCGCTTACATACTTGTGACAATAATGAAAACGAATGTAGCGACAGAACTTATTAAAACTAAAAATATTATAAGACAGAAAGTTCGAGCTCTTAAGGAGGGTAAGTTGGTGCAACAACAGCTCCTCGGTAAATTTTTTAAACCTGTTACCGAACAAATACAAAGTGTTGCAAAAGAAATCAATACAAAAGAGAATCCTCCATCACAATTTAAGCCTTTCAAATTGAAAAAGAAAGAGAAAGTTAAATACAATTATGATGATCTTAAAAGAAAAACTAAATACGATTATGACGCGGATGATGACGATGATGAATATATCAATATATCAAATCCTCCAAAACTAGAATTATTTACACCAATACCGGCTGATGAAGTATTGTGTGAATCCACCGAAGATGAACCTAATACAACTATAGCAAACAAATTTCAACCGCAAGCTATAAGTTCTTTCTTAGAACAGTTTGACGAACTTCCTAGGAAATATGTAAGCAATTATCTTATAGAAAGACCAAATCTAGGGAGGTATGGAATTAGATATGATTTTGATAAAAACCAATTTTATTTTGGTGGAGATGAGCTAGATATAAACGGATCTGATATAATTGTAAAAAATGTTCGCTATGAAGGTACGCCTGGTTTGTACGAATTACTATTTAAAAACGATCCTCAAATAACTCCAACGTCGACAGATAGAGCAAATTATAATGATATCATAAACAGAACAGGTGCGGCGCATAGAAATTTTGATAAAAATGATCAGAAGGTAGGTTTCAACCAAGCGAAATACAAGAAATTTATAAAATCTAACCTGTCATCATCACTCTCGCCATCATCGATATCGTTAAGGACTACAAAGCTTACTGGTAAAGGTATGCAACAAGTTAGCAATAAACCGTTGGATTATGTTTACTGGGATGATCCGAACGAATTAGTTGATCGATTAAAGTTACTGTATGCCTCTCAAGCATCTGGCTATACAAATCATAGAAATGAAATTGTTAGTATAATGGAAGAGTTAAAAGAGGCAGGGATAATTGAATAAATCCAGTTCGGAAACAGCACGAGGAGATCCTCCAGACAGAGATGACAACAACACCTCTACCACAATAATTGACTAGTGTATAATATATTTGTAATAATTTTATACATGTACGTTAGACAAATAAACTACATTATAGTTACAATTGTCGTTTTATTACACCGTCGTGCCCATAAAACCGTTACAGGAACAGCTGTCTACCTGTCTACCTGTCTAGCTGTCTACCCGTCTAGCTGTCTACCTGTCTAGCTGTCTACCTGTCTAGCTGTCTACCTGTCTGTCTGCCTGTCTACCTGTCTGTCTGCCTGTCTGTCTGTCTGTCTGTCTATCTGTCTGCCTACCTGTCTGTCTGTCTGTCTGTCTGTCTGTCTGTCTGTCTATCTGTCTGTCTGCCTGCCTGTCTGTCTGTCTACCAAATTTATAGACACTGATAATGGAGATCATTAACTACATCTTGTGTAAAGGCCCCATACATTTTACCAACCTTGTACACTCCCAGATTTTTCCACTGACTATAATTTGAATTTCCCGCCCAAAAACCTAGACAGAATTTGAATTTACCGCCAAAACCTACGCAGAATTTGAATTTTTCGCCAAACCTCCGCACAGACTCCCGCGCAGACCTACGCAGAAACCTCAGATAACCGGTTTATTTTTAGCAACCTTGCACATTCCCAGACGATGACTCACATGCGCAGGTCTAGACAGGAATTTGTCTGACAAAATGTTTTTAAACAAGTTTTCTCTTATACATACGTCTGATTTTTAACCAATCTAGATAAGTTCAAAATTATACTGTCCCTCACCATCCTTATTAATTAGAGTATTGCAGTGATCTAATAGCTTTTACTCGGATTTATTTAATTTAATTCTTATTCTCTGGGTTTTATTTTAAAATGTTTGCGCACAGTTGTTAGCACTGTAATAACCTTAGTTATTCGACGCTAATCGACTA
Organism: Agriotes lineatus; assembly: GCA_940337035.1. Taxonomy (NCBI): domain Eukaryota; kingdom Metazoa; phylum Arthropoda; class Insecta; order Coleoptera; family Elateridae; genus Agriotes; species Agriotes lineatus. The sequence continues at coordinate 197,455 of CALNHX010001592.1, read as the reverse complement.
TTAAAATCAGATACCATACTGCCTGTCTGACTGTTTGCCTGTCTACCTATCTGTTTACCTGTAAGACCTGAGCATAATTTGAATTTCCCGCCAAAACCTACGCAGAATTTAAATTTCCCGCCAAACCTGCACAGAATTTGATTTTACCGCCAAGCATGCGCAAACACCCTCGCGCAGACCCTCACGCTGACCTGTGCAGAAACCCCAGACAACACGCAGAATTTAAATTTCCCGCCAAAACCCTGATCATAATTTAAATTTACCGTCAAAACCTGAGTGTAATTTAAATTTACCGCCAAAACCTACGCAGAATTTTGAATTTCCCGCCAAACCATCGCGCAGACTCCCGCGCTGACCTGTGCAGAAACTTCAGACAACCGGTTTATTTTTGCAACCTTGCACATTTCTCAAACAATGGCTTCGTTGTTTAATTACGCAGCAGACAGGCAGGCAGGTTCTGACAAGTTTGGCATTTACAGACAATGACTCACATCCGGTTTATTTTTAGCAACCTTGCACATTCCCTAGACGCTCACATCCACAAGTATTGACACGTATTTTCTATAGTCTGCGTCTCCTTCTAATTTTAGCTTTATTTACACAATTTTAAATGTGATTGTTTAGTTACAAAATGTTTTTAAACAAGTTTGAGATTCTCTCTTATACATCTGATTTTTAACCAATCTAGATGTTTTTCTCCAGCAAAATTGAAACTGTCCCTCACCAATGAGTATAGCATCCTTATTATTGTAGTGATTGCAGTGATCTAATGGCTTTATTTTATTTAATTCTTATTCTCTGGGTTTTATTTTAAATTTTGATATCTTACATTTTGCGCACAGTCTTTAGCATTGTAATAACCTTAGTTATTCAACTCTAATCGACTATTAAAATCAGATTAAGACATAAACCATGAATACCGGATATAGGACAATTGTTTTATTAAGTAATTAATAACTGCCTGTATCATACGTTTAACAGCTTTGTTAACAGTAATATTTAATAAATACGTAATTTTTATACACCGAACTGTAACCTGTAAATATCTACACCATAATAATATTTCTTTAGGAACTTGGTTTTTTATTAATATATTGCCGTGATCTAATAGCTTTGACTTGGCTTTATTTAATTCTTATTCTCTGGGTTTTATTTTAAAATTTTGATATCTTACTTTTTGTCTGCAGTCTTTAGCATGTAATTGTAATAATGTTGAGTATTAGTCGTGCAGACTTTTCAAATGTATTATCTGCTAATATTTTCTTTAAGTATTTTTCCACCTCTTTACCGAATTAGCTTGCGGATGTCTTATACTACAAAAACCAACTTTTATGGCGTGCTGACAAAGTCATATGATAACATTTCCTACACTGCATACGATAAGTCAACGACCTTGCATAACAAGCAAGTCTGCACATGCATAACGTAAATAAATGTGTATCGGTGGACTACTTACGAATGATTTACAAATACCGTTGTAAGAAACCGAAATTCCAATGATAAAATTAAACCACCACTCTAATTAATAACTGCCTGTATCATACGTTTAACAGCTTTGTTAACAGTAATATTTAATAAATACGTAATTTTTATACACACCTGTAACGTGTAAATCTCTACAGCATCATAATATTTCTTTAGGAACTTGCTTATTTCTAAAGCGAGGGGGTGCTGTACATAAATCCAACAGCAAAAGTAAAATATATAACTATCGGCTCAATTTTCGAGACTGTGTATTTAATAAAGTATTGGAAAAAACACTTAATATTTACTTTGCTTACAAACAATGTTGCAGATTTCCCAATGTCTCTAAGACCGCAACACTTTTGTATTATGTTATATACTGTCTACCGCTTAAAACAGTCCTCCAGTGGGACCGAACACATTACCTATCTACTAAAAGATGCTTCCAATCGGCCTATTCGAGTTAAATATCCAGACATACATCTCGTCGAACGCGTAATAAAACAAAAACCTAACAAGTTATTTAAAATGGTTTGGATTTTTATATTGCATCTTTTTAGCTGGAAATAATTCGATATATACTATTAGACCACAATTAATTCGGTTTATTTTTTAGCAACCTTGCACATTTTCTCAAACAGGTAGTTGAAACAGGGTAGTTGAATAGCAGCCCAACCCCTCTTTCTTACCTATATTATAGTGGCTGTCAGCAAAAATTCCTCCAGACAACAATAGCTTCATTGTCCAATTATCGTGCTGATTTTCAAACAATGGATGTCATTGTTCAACAACATCCTGCAAGAATAAACATGTCTGTCAGACGATGACTCACATCCGGTCGAGCCTGAGAAAATATTGATAAGCGTAACAATAGCTTCTGATTTACTGATAACATCCTGCAAGAATAGACATGTCTGCGTACTCAGACGCTCGAGCGTGGGAAAATTTCAAAAACTACACTTTTAACCCAAAAAATTCCCGGAAGTGATCGAGGTCAATGACCCCGACTAGGCCACGCCCACCGGCTAGGCCTGTGACCTTGACCTCGGCTAGACCAACGACCTTGACAAACCTGCGCGCGCAGACCTGCTGCACAGAAAACCTGCGCAGTGACACATTTTGAGCCAGAACGCCCCTAGGTACACTACTCAGTAGTGAACTTAATTAAGTATATACCTTATATGTACTAGTATTAGTATTTAAACTAGCAACCCAGTGAGACAAATATCTCATTTAAAAAAACAAAAAAGACCGTTTTTCAAATAGAACGCGTATTAAAAAATCTGGTGTGATACACTCACACAACTTCCTTTTACAGTGATCTTATAATTAGTCAAAAATTTCATTTTTAATTTTTAACCATTTGTTAAAAAATTTCAAAAATTACAAATTCTACAAAAACGGTACAAAATCGAGTGTTAGTTAAAGAGACAAATTGTCTCTAGAATTTTAAGGTGAATTCAAAAATTTAATAATATACCGGGTGTTTTATTTAAAATAGGAGTTAATAAAAAAATAGAAAAAAAAAACAAAAGAAACCCACTTTAGAAGTATTCAACTGGAAAATCACCTATCTCACATCAATACACATTAAAAATGTAAGAAAAATGTAAAATTTAAAAAAAATCGTTAGAGCCGTTTTTGAAAAAACCGAAAAAAACTGAAAAATCACAAGAGTAAACACCTACTTCCGGTTATGCGATTTTCTTCAAAAGATTGCTGTCTCATCTACATAGTACACAAAACTTATATATGAAGTTTCAATGCCATACCTCTTTTCGTTTTTGAGATATTCTGTTCACAGACAGACAGACACACAGACACACACACAGACAGACCAATGAAAAAAAATATGTTTTTTGGGATCAGGGGACTCTAAAACGTGAAGATCTGTTGAAAACTCAATTTCGAATTTTTGGGGTGAATCCAATACTTCCTTTATAGTAGTAAAAGGAAGTAATAAAAACTGTACCCAGACCTGGAAGGTGTCAAAGTGGTTGACTAACCGATCGACGTTTGAAGGCGCAGAGGGCATCGGAACATTCTGGAAGCTGTCAAAGTGGTTGCCTAACCGATCGAGGTTTTAAGGCTGCTGAAACAGTTTTTATTTAATAGGCGTTCTATTTGAAAAACGGTCTTTTTTGTGATTTCTCGAAAACCGGAAGTGACACGTGACTGAAATTAGGTTCCTGACCTGACATGACCATTCCAAACATATAACTTTAATAACTTTTTTCTCTATCTCTTACGGTTTGGCTGCTGAAACAGCGTCCCGGACGGACCAGCGTCCCGGACAAGTCTATTATATATATGGATGTTTTTTTGGTTTTCATATTGTTCTTAGTCTGCATAATATACCTATTCTTAAATATGATCTTGCATATGTTTAATTTCTACCTATGCCCTAGTCATACAAATATACTAACCCTAAAATAATGTCGGCCCACATTCAGAACACCATGCACAATACTGGCCCACCCGAACAAGAAAGTCTCGCGACACCACTGAATTGGCACATAACCTCAAAATCGAGCACGTAATTTATTTTGTTCGAATTATTTGGAGTAACTGTTAAAAGTTTCATAATGTAATGTAATTGTTTCAAGTTGTCATTACAATTAACTAAATTTGAAATAATTAAACTATTTATTTTAAGTTTAGCAAAACTAATTTATCAAATATTTAAAATTTCCGCCGAAATAATTTTTACTTGACTGTACGCTAAAAACGACTGCAGCCCTTGTCACATCTCTTCAACTTTCATGTTTGCTTGTGTCAATTGTATCTAATTGTTCAAACTGTACTATAACTTTGACGATAGTACATAGATATCTTTTAAATACGTCCAGCTTTTTCAATAAAAATTTCATAGAATCCATCCGAACGCGTAAGTAGCATTTACGCGCTTAGTAACGAGAGATCCTCGCATTTTTAACTTTAAAATTTCCTATAAACGTCAGGTTGTAATTTTGAAGCGATTTCCAAATGTACAAAATTTTCAAATCAACATGTTTAATTGTTCAAATTGTACCTCAACTTTTAAGATTAATAAATGTATATCTTTACTCACTTGTGAGATTGCAATGCAAATAACAAATAAATGACAATTTAGTTGCATTTTAATTTATATCACGCTTTTCGTCACCTGCAGGAATACATAATAAGCTCAATACTTTTAAATACGTGTTAAGCAATTTTCGAACATCCTAAATTGTTTTCTGCTAACTGCACGATAAAAATGTTGGTTTTTAGCCCCTCTCCCCCTTTCTAAAATTTCGCAGCGGCTAATTTTGTCTATGTAACGAATGACCACTTTGTAGACAAAGTGAATCTCCTATACAATAACATCCTGATCTAACTCAAAACAGGTAATGATAAATATTCCATAATATTATTATAATTTTATAAACAGTTCAGAAAGTGGGTTCAACTAAATAAATAAATTGAGAATATTGAAATTTTGATGTTGGAATGCAAATAATTTCAGTACTGCACTATTGGTTTCATCTCCATATTTTTAGTTTGATGCATGGCCAGATACTGCTGAGATTTGAAACGTGCAATCTAAAATGTTACATTTTTGGTATTCTAAAAGTGAAATAATATAAAAGTTTAATTGTAAATCTCAAATTTGACATAAATATTAAAGTTTTTATGAAAATTATCTATAATTAAATACATCTCGATCAGCATCAGACTAAATAAAGAATGATGGAAGCTATTAAATAAAATAATTATGTAATTATTTTGTCGTTTTTAATTATTCCAATTAGCTAATGTTAAAGGAAGTAATCACAACTAACGAACTATAACTTTATAGCTTTGCATTGATAGTTTCAAACAAGTGCCATAAAACTATGACACTGGAAAATTACAGCGATAACTGAATTCTAACCTTGTAATTTTATGAGCATAAAACAGTGACAGGCGACAACTTTGCCAATAATTATTAGCAGATGTCTATTTATGTCACTGAAATTGTGCCATACGAAATGCACCCAAATAAAGCAACTCGTTAATTAGCAATCGCTAGTTTAAAAGCTATTAATTATCCGAACCGGTTCCGTTCCCTTGAAGAACATCCTGCTCAATAGTTCAATGAATTAGTTTACTCAACAGTTTATGACAACTTCCATCTTCAAGTAAAATGCTAATTACAATTTAAAAGCTCGGCTAGATCCAGACGACGCGGACGAAAAGAGCTTTCGATTTCTAGCTTCCGAGCTTATTATTTCTGTTTGAGCGGGCGATTATCGCCGAGATAGCTTGGAAAATAACGAGGCCCGTGGGGGTGATTTTAAGTTTGCCTTCGCCTAATAATGGCATAAACATATTGTTCACGGTTCTTGGCCGCAATAAGAGCCTGTATATATTTATTCAAATTTATTGGGGTGCGTTGCAGAGGGTGCGGGCGAGTTTTTCCCACGGGTACGGGTAGGGGTGCAATTCGGCCGACACGCGCTCTGCGGACGTCGTGTCCTTTGTTGCCTGTTATTAATTTCCGAATGAACAATTACAATATGCTCCGCGAATCGCAGCTACTGGTTTGTAATAATTCATGGATCTAAGCTCAATGGCGGAAACGTGCCGAAGTTCTCTTGATTTCGGGGCTTTTGTCTGCGCCCGGCGTGGGTTATTTGTATAAAATTCAATGAATAAACAAAATCAATTTAAAACTTATAAAATAATACTAAGTTCGTTTTTATCTCGTCACAGATCTAATAATAGAGAACGTAAAAAATGAAGGCCATAAAATGAAAACCAAACGTATTAAGTTATTTATGTACCAAGGGCGTAAGAAGCATTTCTGAAATTAGAGCCAAGGCGTAGCCGCGGAATCTAACACGAAAAAGGCCTTACACGATAGTTACTCACGAGGTACATACAATATTTTAGGTACAGCGCGCAATATTCACAAAAGCCTGAGTGGGCCGTAAAGTACTTTACGTCCCCTTGGTGTCGTTTAGCGGGCCGTAATAGTATATTACACACCAAGATGGAAAGTGTTCCATTACTGTCGAGAGGTTAACTTTATCGCAGACACACCGTGGTATGTATACATACTATTTTATTCACAACCACTTTATTGTAAACTACAATTGGAAAAATAGATTTGACAGTTCTTCAAAACTGATGCTAAGCAAATAAAAATACAATGCGGCGAAAATCTGTTGCCATGACAGCGGTCGGGAATGGATTACTTCCCACAAGCTGTCATAATAATCTACTTCCCGCCCGGGGTGGATAGCAAAAGTTGGTAATAGCTCATTTTCCAACTTTTTAAAAGTCGGTAATGCCTTATTACATACTAGTGAGTCACCCGAACTACGCTTCGGTTCGCTAAATTAAGAGAGATTCATTAATATAAATTTTAAAAAAGGTATGCTTCGGCCGGGAATCGAACCCGGGCCGCCCGCGTGGTAGACGGGCATTCTACCACCAGACCAAGTCTGCTTGGTTGAATGAACAGCTGCTGTAATAGCATATGAACATAGTGAATCACCCGAGGCACCAGCTGCCGCAGCACAGCCCACGCCCATAGACGCAATTTAATCAAATTAAAACTTGTTCGCACTTTTTTGAAAATAAAAACCGGCCTACGATCTAAGTCTAAACATTAGCAAAATTTTAAGCCATCATACAATGTAATCGGGCCAGTATCTTCGAAGGAGATAGCGAACAAACATACATGCAAATATACACGCAAACAAACACGCAAACATACACGCAAACATACAAAGAGAGCACCGATTTTATGTTATAAGATATGGTTGTGAAATACTTTATGGCACTTTCTTTTCTTTATGAATTAACGTAATGCACATTACTTTTGCTGTTTCAGTATTAGTAGCAGCACCAAGATATTTTTACCTATTTTTTAACATAAGTTTGAATACTCTTTCTATATTATAAATTTTCTTCTGTAACCTTGTCGTTTACAATTCTATTTTACAAAATGTAAAAACTATTTTAGTTAGAGCAATACCACGCATGTGGTGGGTCCCAAAGGTAGTTACAATTAAATGAATCGTACAGTCATTCTTATCTTAGGTGGATCAGTAACACGACCAGTAAACAGTTTTATTGAAGACACGAATTAGTTGATTATGTGTCTAATATCAGTAGTAGCTAATATCTTCATCTTTTTGTAAAAATTTGTTTGTTAGTAGCAATTTTATATCCTGTTGGTGATTTATTTTCTTTGATTCCTTATTGAGGTAAATTTAAAGATTCACAACTAGCAATAAAAATAATAATTATGTAAAATAAGTCAAGCGAAAAACTCAATAATCAGGTAAGTGAAGTCTAAAAAATCAATAAGTAAATACTTATCTATAACTATAACAATAATCGGATTATTCACACCGAGTTGTATATTTGTTTAAAAGTAAATTATTTAAGGAAACTAATCTAACACAATTTAGAGACAAAGTAAATAGAATAACATTTGCTGTTACAATTGTAGGGGTTAAAATAATCGCAATTCTACTTTTCTTCTTGAAATAGCTCTTATTATTCCATCACACCTTTTTACCATTTTGTTAACAAGATTATCGGTGAATCATAACATTAGGGTGGTCTATTTAAGAGAAACTAACATATTCCCAATAAAATTAAAGAGATTCGATAATCAAGAACCAATAAGTAATTCATCTTTCTCACCAAATTCTGTCTATTTAGCCGGTTATAAAGGAATTCTTATTTTGCCAACGTGGCGCTGTAGAAAGTTCTTACAATTCTAAATATATTGTGGCAAGATTTTCAAGCTCTTCGACGTTAAATTAATTAAACAATTTATTTACACTTGTATATTACATTTGAGAAAAACAAGAACATTTTCATTGCAGCTGTCTAACTGTTATGGTTTATAGAATGTTATTGGCGTCTGTAATGATATTTCTCATTTCTTTGGGAATTTAGTGAACTTTATAACGGGAAATAGGAAAGTTCAAGTAACACGTTTCGCTCTTACTACATAATATTATGAAAGTATATAGTTTTTAATAATAATGAAAACGGTTTGTCAGTGAAGGCAATCCGTTTTCAGTTTTATTGTTAGTTAAGAGATGTGTAGCAGGCTTCGCAAACAAACACAGAATTCCTAATGCTACCTAGAATGTCGACATCCGTGACTGCTCATTGTCTAGAAAGTCTGGGAAACCAACCAGTAAAAACTTACCAAATTTCAATGAAACACAGACAATGGGCACCACTCTAGAAAAGGGTTTTCAAAGTTGGGCTTTCTCTCAATTTGTTGTTCATGTTACATTTGTACATCTATTTACGTTTGAAATACATATAAAAAGAGTTTTGCTAATTTACCTCATGTTTTATTTATTTGTGTGTGTCTATATTAGTGAATGTTCTGACATCCGAATAAAACGATATTACCAAACGAAATTATTTTTATTGTTTTGTATTAAAACCGTCGCGTCGGTCGATGAGAACATGTGGATCAGTTTCCGTATTACGTAGTAATTACAGTGTATTGATAACATGCCTGTTATATGAACACTTTCTACGTATGGCATTGGATATAACCTTGTAGAAATTCGCTGTTGTGCCATAAACAAAATTTTGCTGGAAATTTAAAAACATTACGAAATACAGGGTCCGGCAACTGGTATCACCTATTATCCAAGACTTGTCCTAAGGGTAAAATGTAATGGATTGAAACAAATTTGAGATGAATATCAACTTTATTATGTGTAATTTTAGTTCCTAAAACTTACTTCATTTAAATGGCATCCCTGAGCCTCGATGCAGTACTGCAATCTTTGTCTAACACTCTAACGTTTTGCATCACTCTTCTCAACAATTTTGGTTCAATTCTCTATTTCTTCTGAAATACGCATTTTAAGGTCTTTTATTGTTTGGGGACGTCTCTCGTAGACCTTTTGCTTCAGATATCCCCACAAAAAAAAATTAGGAGCCGTATCGGGGAATTGAACGGCCATGTTATGTCACCAAACCTGGAAATCAACTGTGTTCACAACTGATTGACTTCGTATAAAGCTTTTAACCACGTATACGCGTTGATTAATTGGAAACTTATCCAGGATCTATTAAACTGCATAAATGAACGCACACAAATCTGACAATAGAATTGTCAATAACAAAATATAGTTTCCGTAACAGCCTACTAAAAATAGGTAATATCAATTGCCGGACCCTGTGCATCGGCGTTGTTCCGTAGCACATTTTCATTATAAGTGTAATCTGTGAAATGAAGAAGAAAATCTAGTTTCGACGTTTTACTTATAAAAGCATCTATAATACTGCTGCTGCGATTATTATTATTTCAAATTGCAATATCAAAACTAAGCGCCAGCGTGGCTCTGATGGTTAGAGCATCGGACTGCGGCGCGGAAGTCTGGAGTTCAAATCCCAGATCGATGCCTGGCGGGCGGCCTACCCAGTCGCTTTAAATAATTGGGAACCTGCGTTCGAAAGAACAAGGGGTAATAATGCGGCTGTCTAATGCGTGGTGCTCACCACATCACCACGTGTCATGAATTTGACACGCGACAGCTGGGTGTGAGAGCGAGGATACGGAAGCTCTAACCTTCCGCCTTGCAGGCCAAGCTCCTTCAAGGGGTGTTAGTGCCTCACCATAATATCAAAACTGGTTAAAAATTTTAAATTAAAACACCAAGGAATAGCTCAAAGCTATACATAATGAAGAAGAGGAAGCAAAATCCAGTTTTTGCTAATAACTGACATTGAAATGAACGACATCGACGCAATTAATAAAAATACAGAAATTCTCAACTAATAGTTGGCGTTGCGATCATTTGTAAAAACTGTGCACTAGTTTCTTCGTTAAACTGTAAACATATTTTGCAGTAAATTGCCTTCACTAAGCCTCATAAAAATATATTTTCAAAGGAATCCAGGATAATCAACCAACGCGTCAGCTTGATTGGACGGCATCAGTTCCTGCACGAACTCGTTCTTTTGGGGTGCTGCAGGGTTATTAAGCAAAGACACCTGCTCGATGTCAACGACATGCAACTGAAGCACCGGGATAAACACACTAATAAACTTGTCGGAATCAATCGCCTGAAAACCGAATTCCCGGTGCAGCTTGTGGACGCTCGAAACTTTCCGCTAAATAAGCTCGGCGCGAGCTTTACCGTCTTCAGGGCCGCGATAGCGCGCTATCAATTTAGGTTCCCACGAATTTTATCTCTCAAGACAAATTCGATGACCAAGACGCTGATACGCAGTTGGCTCGGTTTACATATCGGATTCTTAATGTGTTGACACAAGGTACAAAGATGCTATTGTTGCATGAAGTACAGTAAAATCTTTACGAGCGATCTCCTGCGTCAGCCTTTTGATATTTTTATTATCTTTCGTGTCCTGGAAATAACGACAGGGACGACTGGTGCACTGGAGCGAACTTATTTAAAAACCATGATATCTTTCCTAACTGTCGAGCAGCAGGCACTGGAAACAAAGCTCGTGCCGCTGAAAAATCGAGGGGTTGGAATCCTCGATCTGGGCTCCAAGAAAAGCTGGAGAATTTTTAAAATTCAATTTCTAGTCTAAAATACAGATTTAAAAAATTATTATCCAAACAATTAAAATGTTTCGCAGTTTTTAGTAGAATGGACATTTTAAATTCCGTTCAAATTCCTTCATAAACTTCTAAAAAATTGCTTTCTTCATATTTTCATTGGTGTACATTTACTGCAGCTTATAATTGGTTTCTCTCGACTACTTTTAATAGTAATCTCAAAATCTTTTATATTACAAAAAACACGTGCAGTAAACCTTCACCTGTTCTTTATAATTACGCCCAGAAATACCTGTAATACGCATAACCAACCAGTTCTCATTACTCATCTTTATTTTGTTTAGTTGTTTGGCTTCCAGCCATTTTGAAACATATTTTCATTATGTTTACTACGAATTTAACTATTCAAAATCTGCATCACAAATTTGCTGTAAATTTACTGAACATTTACTACAAGCTTGCTGACAATTTGAGCTCGTTACGGTAAAGTAACTGAAAATTAGATACGAAATTGCTAAAGGTTAGCTGCGAACGTATTAAGAATTCAAATTTACTACAAACTTGCTGAAAATTGCTACAAATTTATTGAAAATATTACTGCAAACTTACTAAAAACGTGGGCTCTTTATGGTAAAATAGAGATTTACTTACACATGTGCTCTAAATTTACTGAGATTTTACTGCAAACTTGTCGACAATCTTTCTAAAAGTGAAAATCGGAACGTACACTGGCTTGCAAACAAATCGCGTGTACCTATTTTTTTCTTGATTTTTTCGTTTTCCAGTGATAAAAAGGTTAAATTCGAAGGTTTGACAGGAAAGAGAAAAATATCGTTTTTAAATTCGAGGAGGGGCGGTCTGTAAGAGTAGCAAATAATGTGGCCTAAATGAAAGCATTGATTTTTAATATGTACAACCAAGTAGAGGGGGCGGATGTCCTACTCTAGTATTTGTTTTGAATATTAATCCTTAAAACTAGCATTTGAAGGCTATCTTGAATTAACTCCTAAATATAAGGGATAACAGAAGAAACCAGTCTTGTAGAGAAACCTATGACTATCCCGCCTGCTTCATTAATTTACTGATAAAATTACTCACCGGTTTGGCATAAGTATTCCTGGTAAATCAGTTTCTACAGACATTAATGTTCAGTCTTAACAAAAAATGTTTGAAATGCTCCCCTATTTGCATTGAAGATCTCACGTTTGCAAACAAAAATGGCTGCTGTCGAATTCTTTGTACTGGATTAAAATCATATCGACCCTCACATTGTTTATAAAAGGCCGATTTTCAATTTCATTAAACACGTACGCGTCAAATACACCACAAGACTGACTGATAAATCCATTTTTAAAATAGTGCACCTAATCACAAAACACCTGCGGAATTTCTTTTCTTGCGATAAGAAACTCGGTTTGGAACAAATTCATCCTTGAAAATTGCGTAATTATCTCATTTATTTTACGTACCAGCAGCGGCATGTGTAACTAGTCTTTGTGAAAAACTTTAATAAATTATTACTTGAAAACGTACCTACCGATTTTCAAACAATTTTGAAAATATTATTACTTCTTATAACCTATATCCGTGCTGTTTTTTCTACCATGAGCTCTGGGACACCTTGTATAATCAAAATCAATGTTTTTTCAATCAATAATTAAATTAAACTTAGCGTCTTTTATTAAACTATTTGACTTCGTATATCTTCCCGTTGCATATTACTATTAGTAGTGAAAATACCTCATTTCAGCGCATGGGTTTAATAACTGACACAATATCACATGTTAACAAATATACTTTTTTATTATAACTCATTGGCATGCGAAAATACAAAGTAATAGTATACTACGTACCGAGGCGGAAAGGATTCCATTCCTGTCGAGAGAACTATAGTTTACCGAGAGGCGATAGCCTCGAGGTGAACTAGTGCTAGATTTTTTTTATTTTTTTTTATTCAATTCATTATTATGATACAATTTCTTTGTCCATGAAAAACATTTTAAGTAAAAATAATTTTCAAATTTCATTTTGTACTACAAATTCCCTTCAGAAATTGGTAGTCTTCAATAAAGATCCCACCCCTTTAATAGAACGATCTGGTGTCTACCATCTAGGCTGTTCGACGTGCGACTGTTTTTATATTGGCCAAATTGGACGTACTTTAAGAAAAAGAAAAAAGAACAACCGCTTGTATCAGAAACAATAATTTTACAATCGATCAACCAAATAAATCTGCTTTTGCTAATCACATTTTGGAGTCTAACCACAGGTTTGATGATAAAGATTACAATATTTTGCATATAGCTCTAAAGGTATTTTGTTGAATTTATTTGAAATTTTTGAAATTATGTCCAATAATAATGAATTCAGACTCGATGAAGTCACAGATTTTTATACTAATTACATTTTCTTGAATATAAAATAGTATGATTTGATCATTTTCCTGCTGATTCCGTCCCTTACTTGGTTTTCTTCTTTTTGTCTTTAATTTTTTGACCTTCTCTGGTAATTTCATTGCCATTGAATCTAGGGATTTTTCGATTTTTAGGTTAGTTACCTTTGTATTTAAATTGAGTGCAGCCATCATCACTGTCTGTCACTCCTTAACTTTTCAAATTTTTATTTTTATGTATTAATCGACACCGGAAACAGTAATGAGGTCAAACAGACTAAGAAGAAGTATTAACCAGTACAACGATTTTTATAATGTAGCTTGCTGGTTAATTGGTTACTTCTCCATAGGGTGTGTTGTTTAAAACCTTTTTCTATTACGTTTTCAATTTTTAAAATTTTAACCTCACTTTTAACATGTGCTTCAACTACTAATAGCAGTAAGTGGTTTCCCCATGGGGTGTGTTTTTTAAAACCTTTGCTATTACGTTTTCAATTTTTAAAATTTTAACCTCACTTTTAACATGTGCTTCGACTACTAATAGCAGTAAGTGGTTTCCCTTATTATGTATATCATTGTTAACCATATGCTTCTGTAGATGATCATTATGACCTGATGATTAAACCAGTTTGGTTCGAAACATGTCGCCACCCATAATTTTACAATAAATGTTCGTGGAGAAGACTATTTAGTTTTATTACTTCATATGTAGTTTTATGTAACTGCGTGTCTTAACGTCCTAAATCGGGACATTTCGCGTCGCGACAGCTATTGCGGCGGGACGCGGAACAACCGGTAAAAAATCGGGACAATCCCGACAGTATCGGGACGGGTGGCAACCCTGGTCGTTACTCTCCAATTCCTCCGCGCTTACTTCTCTTAACATTACAGTTGTTGACATCGTTTAAAATCGTGCAAGTCTTGTCAAAAAATATTTGGGTGCAAGTGCAATCGATTACTACTTTCTGTTCTGCAATTCCAACTCGTCGTTCTGGTAAGTTAGTTACCTTTCATCGAGTCCACAAAATTATATATTTGCTGTTTAATTAACAATCCGTTTCGTCTTAAAACCAAAAACCATTGGTATATGGTTATCGAAACCGGACTGCAATTTTAACTGGAGAAGTCGAAGCATTTATTGCTTATAATTACAGCTTAGCACAAGTAAAAGAAAATGGAAGTGTTTGTGTTCAAGCTCGTTAATGGCTGATTTAAAACCTAAATTGTGCATTTGCATCTCAAAGCAAACGCTGTCGAGGTTTGCTGGAAAAGCAACCGAGCACATAATAACCTTCCTTGGAGCAAGTTTAATTAATCGCGCCAAAACGCCACTTAGGCGGAATGACCGAGTTGTACGACAGCGGCACCTACCTGTTCCTTCGCTAACTGGAACCACGTCGTAAGAATGATGGGCAGCCTACTCTTGTGGTAATGTTTTGTTGTTTTAACGCTAATGAACACGTCGTCTAAGGTCGTCGTCGGCGGCCTGAGGGTGGCGGTAACGGACGGAATTTCGCTCGTAATTCTGCTATCGACGTAGTTGGCTTCGTAATGGTAGTCCTTCCCCGTCAGTTTTGCGCTCGCAACAGGCTGCAACAAAAAATCGGTAGTAGCGATTTAAAAATCCCGGGCATCGCCCATGCCGGCACGCGGCGAATGCTTGTCGCTATTCAAATTATGCGCGGTTATGGTGCATAGGTGCAAGTTTTGCTGCAACTCTTTTTGTACACTGCGTAGCCATGTGCTGCTGAGTTATGGTTTGCCTGCTCTACCGTAAAATTCCAGTCGGAAACGTGGAATCGTTTTTATAGAACGTTCCTGGCGGCAGGTTGGGCAGGGATGAAGGCTAGACCGTTGTTGTAGTGTGCAAATATTTTTTTATATCACTCAAATATACAAATTTCTAGCAGTGACAAAGCCTATGCATTTCGCAAAAAACTGGGAGATGAGTTGGGGACAAAGTATTGATGCAAATACAAATGAATCAGCTTTTATCAAATTCGAAAATTTTCGCAATTTTTCTTTCCTCACAAACAAATTTAATTGAAGTTTTTTCCCCCGGACACATTATTAGAAACAAATCTGACTCGTAGTGACTATATGTAGTTTCTTTTCATTTTATTTTTTCATACACTAGAAATTGCAAAAGCTTTTCTCCAGTACACGAATGCATTTCCATCTTCTAACATTCATAGCCAACATCTTACAGCTCGAAATTCGTACACTCTTCGTTAAGATTTTAATGTGTAACTTTTTAATTGCTATAATGCAAATTTTACGTTAGTTTTCGATATTGGAAATTGTTCAATGAAGGGCTTGATCTCAAAATTTGAGTTCTTTTTAAAGTAATTCTAAATTGTTGTAACCAGTTTAATTGCACATTGTTTTCGTAACGAATAATATATATAATAAATGAATAATATATATAATAAATTAATTACGAACCAAGTAGAAGTACTTGCCGTTTTAAATGACAACTTAATTTTGTAATAAAGCAGTGAGAATTTGTTATGGTTTTTCGCCAGTTCCAAGTTCACAAAAAAATATTGCTCTCTGCGTATGACACCGAAATGGAATTATGGGTGTTGGCGCTTTAAACAGCAATTGAAGGGCGGGATTTGCGAGCGAAACAATAAAACTCGAATCAGAGGCAAATAAATCTGAAATTAATATCTACGCTTTTACGACCAGTAATTTTTACCGCGCTTTAAAGCTCAGCTTGCCCTGCTGGCGGTATACGTTGAGAGCTGGAGGTTAGGTGGATCGTAAAGTTATCAAGCAAAACCAAATAAATTTATAAACCCAATTTACGCACATCTATACGGCTATATAATTTTACTACAGTACTGCAGTATATGAATTCGACATAAATTTACATTTTTTATTTGTTCCTTACTTGTAAACATCAATTTATCAAGTCACTGTATTAATCAAGAAAGTTTATTTTAACAAGTTACTAACTTGTAAAATCTTTACAAGTTAACTGTCAGTTTTACACGTGCTAATAGATAAATGATAGCGTGCAAAGCCAGAGTTGTCTTCCTTAGTATGTGTCAGTCATATTGATGAATTTAGTTGCTTCTCAGTTTGACATTTTGAATAAATGGTAAATTTCTAGTTATTTACAAGTGAGGAACAAATAAAATATTCAACAATACACGCAAGGTAACAGGTTTTACTGGCTCAAGAAGCAATTATGAATTTATTGAGTATCGACAATACCGAAAAGGATTGCATATCATAATTAATGTGTCGGCAATACAACCACTTATAATAAATTTACAGTTGTTACGGGAACATAATTTCGATTAGTTAAGTATTACAACAATGTATTAGTGGTTTTAGGGCCGGTTTATCAATCAGTAGTTAAAGTCTTTGTTAAGGTTAACTACAAGTTAAATGTTAAATTCAGTTTATCAATCGTTTGTTAGCGCTAACTGTCGGTTATATCTAAGTTAACCAGAACTTATTTTAACAAGATATTCAAGCTGTAGTTAACCTGTTGGGTATAATTAACCAACACTCGAAAATCTCCGAATGAACGCCTGAATTGCCGAAACACAAACTGTCATTGTAATATTTACAAAATAGCGTGAAAAAGTTAGGTTAACCCTGTGACGGTTACGATATTATTTATTGCCGTGTTTAATATATTTCTATTAAATTGGAATAATGGTGGATTATGAAGTGAACATCTTTTCTGATAGTAGCGACAGTGATGAAGACTTGCGAGATTTTATTAATATTTTGCACAGACGTCCGTACATTGTTCGTAACCGTCCAAATCATTTACAATTCTGGGACGACGAGGATTTTAAACAACGATTTAGATTAAGCAAGGAAACTGTTCAAGCTATCCTAGAAAGAATTGAACATCTTTTACGCTTCCCTACTGAGAGGTATGCTGTTAACTTTATTTTATAATATTTGACATAACCTAAATGTTTCCTTACAGAAATGCAGCTATTAATCCCCTTCAGCAGCTACTAATATGTCTACGTTTTTATGCCAGTGGCAACATGCTTATTTCGGTAGGAGATTTTGCTGGAGTCCATAAATCATCGGTATGTCACATAATTAGACGAGTAACGATGGCAATATGTACTTTGCGACAAATGTACTTGCGACTGCCAGAAAATAACGATGAGGCAATGATAATACAACAGGAATTTTATAGAATTGCTGCATTTCCTCGAGTGTTACTGGCGCTGGACTGCACTCATGTACGAATTCAATCGCCTGGAGGTAACCAAGCAGAACAGTTCCGAAATAGAAAGGGATATTTTTCTTTAAATATTCAAGCAGCTTGTGATAGCAATTTAAAATTTAGGGACATAGTTACAAGATGGCCTGGAGCTGCACATGATAGCATGATTTTTAACAGCAGTTTTTTAAAGGCAAGGTTTGAAGAAGGAATTTTTGGAAACGCATTAATTTTGGGCGATAGTGGCTATGCTGTGTCACAGTATTTAATAACTCCGCTATTAAATCCAACAACACCCATGGAAATCACTTTCAATGAAGCACAAATACGCACAAGAAATGTTATTGAAAGGGCATTCGGAGTGTGGAAACGCCGTTTTCCTGTTTTAGCTTTGGGGTTACGGCTCCAGTTGGAAACTGTGCAAGATATAGTTGTGGCAGCTGCTATACTGCACAACATAGCAATAGAACAGAATGAAGAAGAAGTTTTGGTAAATGAAGAAGTGGCAGCTATAATCGATGAAGCAGTACCCTTAGATCAGCTCCATCAAAATGGAAATGGTGCTGTAAGGAACGAACTTATTAATAACTACTTTGCTAGACTTGCTTAATTTTTAGAACATCACTATTTATAAAGAATGTTATTCGTTAAGTTATACTACACTTTGATTACTTAATTTTACATGTATTTCTATTGTAGTCTTAGAAAATTAATGTGTTCATTTAAATAAAATAATACACCAACAATCTCATGTGTAATGGCTTTAATAAAATGGTAACTTATACAAATAATTAAAAATACTGTTAATCCATATTTACAAATTTTTTAATTGCGCTAATTTAATTTTCAATTCTGTTTTTTTAATTTCTAATTCTACATTTAAAATCTCTAATTCTACAGCTGCCTTCTTTTGTTTGCTTTCAATGTCCATTTCAACTGATTTCATTTGCAACTGAATTAAATCCAGTTTCGCTGTCGAAAGTTTTCCTACTTTCTCGATTGCTTCATTTTTAGATTCACACAATTTTCTTTTTTTGCTAGGTGCTAAAACAGTCAACAAAATAATGCAAAGCTTTAATTATTAACATAAGCACGTACTTTGTAGTTTGCCCGACAAGGGTTTTTTTAACTGGCTCGGATTCCATTTCGCCCAATTGCTAGGACCAGGTTCTGCAAGCCCCGTTTGCAAAACGGTTAGCGGTACCGGATCAATGACTGGGTCCTCCAATTCGGCCTCTGTGTCATTATCGGCGAATATAATCTCTATGGCTGGGTTAGGAGACATTTCAGTCACTGGTGTAGTTTCGCAAAGTGTTGCTGAAATGATATATATCAGAAAAACGGTAATTACAAACTGCCATAAATATTAAGTACTTACGAATATGATCAGAGTCATTTCTCGAAGGAAGGCCTTCTATCGACACTGACAGAATAGCCAGTAATTTTTCCTCGGTAGGAGTAAACTCAGTTTTAACTTCTTTTCCTCCACCAGTTTTATATAACCCTTGCTTGTGCATAGTATATTTTTTTTTTATTTCCTTTTTTAGTGCATGGTATTTTGTTTGCAAGGATTTCATCGGGCGTGGACAGTGCGGCGAAAGGCTATTAAATTCCTCTGCCAGTGTTTCCCACTCATTTTCTTTGTCCTTCCATGTGGTGGCATCGGTTTTCTTAGACTCTATAACGTTAGCATGTCGTATGACCAAATTTGCCAACAGGTCAACTTCGTTGGCTGTAAAATTCGCGGCTCTGTCTTTCTTTTTTTTTTCTTCGCTTATTTGCTGGTTCATCTTGAAATCTGAATACTTAATAAATACGAAAGAACACGTATCACATGTACGCAAGTAAACCTCACAATTTTTATAGGTTAGAACACAGATCAGGGTTTTCGACGACACCAATATGAAGTTAGCAGTTTTTAGTTCAAAATAATACCAACCTCCTCTTAACCACTAGTTTGCTACCAAACAGATAAAAATATAATGATCAACGCATTTCTACTAACAAGAACATTACCAGCAACATAAATATTAACCTCTGGGTAACTAACAAACAGTTTTAACCTTCGATTGATAAACCGGCCCTTAGGGAATTCACCGTTTATTGACGGAAACAGTTCAAACAATATGTACCACTAAACAAATAATAGAATATTTAGAACATAAACGATTAATTTATAAATATTGTTAGAACACCTAAAAATGTATTTATGTGTTCTTTTCCATACGATCAAAATGTCCGAAAATTTTTGAACATGTGCCATTAAACTGGAGAAAAGAATGGAAAATCTTGGAAAAAGAAGATCCTCCAAAAGTTAACTCGAGAAGTAATATACAACGTGTTTCTGTATTTTACACTTTTAAGAACATAATTATTGTAGTTCCCCACTGGAATTGTCATAGCAACAAGGTATCGCAATTCCTCCTATTTAGTTGCCAGAAATTCACGGTACATGTACAGTTGTACACAACTGTACAGTTTTATGATCAAGTCGTTCATTGAGCAATGCCTCTTATCAGTAATGACAGGAAATTTACATTATATCTATTGAAAAATTGCACAATAATTCTTAAACGAAGAGTGTATATTTTAAAATGAGTAATTGACTAAGAGTGTTAAAGTACAGAAACGCATTTTAGTACTGATAAAAATTCTTTTCTAAAAATAAACTACAGGTGGCTACTAAAAATGGAAATAATTTAAATGATCACCAGAAATAATGAGATATCTCCGGAAATAATTATTGACATCCAATGTTATTAAATAATCTTTAAAAGAAAAGGATTAAGTAAGTCAAAATCATCAGTATCAATTTATTAATAAATAATACAAAATGTATACAGGGTTGTCTGTGTCAAACGATAAATGGTTAAGGCGGCTCCAAACTATGCGTCCAGCGTTGGTTCCAATGTTGGCTCAAACATTTGCACCAAATGTTTGCCTTGGTACGTTTGCCAAACGTTTACTTCAGACAATGCGTATGCGTCCAACATTACGTCCAACACATAGATGGGCGCGTGAGTGAGTATTTACTGACGTCGCGCATGTTTTGCGCTTGCTTTAAATACTCACGTTCACGGCGTGACCCGCCACTAGTGACATGACCCGTAGCTTTTATTTGAAAATTCAAATTCAGATAGAACAAAATGTTCAAATTTAAAACCAATAAAGAACTAAAAATAATATAAAAAATAATTTATGAAATACGTTGCAATCAGAATAGTGGACAAAATAAATAAATAAAAATTGACTACAATAGCTTACAAGAGAGAAATTTAATACTGATTTCTCGCAAAAACATTTCTTGTAACTGCCTTCAAAGACATTAATTTTAATACCAAAAGCTGTCATTTGAATTGACATTTCCCTTACTGATACGAGTATAAGAAGCTATATGGTGTTAGGAAACACTTTTAATTCCTAGGTTTAAAAGTACTTTTACGTCCGAGGAACTAAAAGTAAGTTCTACTTGGTCTCCTATAGACGCAGACACGCGATTGACTGTAGATACAACATTCACAACACAACACAAGTGCGAAGCTCCGTCGCTGCAGGCTGCCACACAGAAGTGAAATGACTCCCCGCTCCAAATCTAGATCTTCCACGTGTCGGGAAGAGGGAGAGCGGGGTAGCCTGCACTCTTTTATTCGTTACTAAATATTTAACGTGAAATTAACGTGAAACGTGAATAACGTCTTGGAAATGTTTACTCACTTCAAATATTACTCACGTTCACGACTGTTTTCACGTCGCGCGCCCATCCCTAGTCCAACATAGCAACCAGCGTTGGTTCAAAATATTTTCCAATGATTTCTGGCCAGTCATTTGAAATCCATTTATTATGGAAGACGACGATACTGTGCTTATTGCAGCTGCCACTATAGTGCTATCTGAAATTGCGGTTTTATGATCGCAATGTTTAGGGTCCCAAAGCACTGGGTAATTCTAAAATTTGTTCATTATTCCACTCCATTTTTATTATTAAACAAATTACAAAATCAGTTTGCAGAAATATTTGTGGACGCATGCACAGAGTCGGTTAAAGACTGAGTGTATTTTATGGAATCAATGTCGAATTCAAAATATGCTGGACACATAGTCTAGACGACGCCGAAATGTGATACTAGCACATTCCAACGTTGAAGGGTTCCTTTAACTCGCAACAAAATTACAGACAACAGCCCCAATGTCGTCCAATGCCAACGTTGGAGGCTGGACACTCGGCGCTCGCCACTTCTCTATTATCATTTAAGGCGGCTCCACACTATGCGTCAAATGCCTTCCAACGATGGACGCTTGATGGTTTGACGCATAGTGTGGATGATAGACAATTGGCGAGCGTCGAGTGTCCAGCCTCCAACGTTGGCATTGGAAGACGTTCGGGCTGTTGTCGGTATTTTTGTCGCGAGTCAAAGGAACCCTCAAACGTTGGAATGTGCCAGTATCACATTTCGCCGTGGTCTAGACTATGCGTCCAGCATATTTTGAATTCGACACTGATTCCATACAATACACTCAGTCATTATCCGGCTCTCTGTGCATGCGTCCTGACATTTGTTTACCTTCTACGACGTCTCTTTTTCTTTGATTTTCTCAACAAAAGAGCACAACAAGATAGCACTACAGTGGCAGCTGCAATAAGCACAGTATCGTCGTCCTCCATGATAAATGGATTTGAAATGACTGGCCAGAAATCATTGGCAAATATTTGAGCCAACGCTGGTTGCTATGTTGGACGTAATGTTCGACGCATTGTCTGAAGTAAACATTTGGCAAACGTACCAAGGCAAACATTTGGTGCAAATGTTTGAGCCAACATTCGAACCAACGCTGGACGCATAGTCTGGAGCCGCCTTAACGCTATGCGTCAAACTATCAAGCGTCCAGCGTTGGAAGGCATTTGCCGCATTGTTTGGAACCGCCTTTATATGAGAGGTCATTTTGAGTAAACAATTTGAGCTATAGCAATTTTCAACGTTTCCATAGTGAAATAATAAATTGACCCTGGGCAATTATTGTGCAATTATCACGATACCTAAGAAACAAGCCACATTAATAACAGAAAGTAGTTACAAAATCTGCAGTTTGTCAAATACAATAATTTGGTGTTTGTGGTAATAGCAGTAAGTATTTACAATCGAAGACTTTAGCTCGGTTAAATGTTTAGGTATGGTTATTGTAATAAAACAGTCGACGTGCCGGCGTTTTTATTTTCTACTTCTTGTGGTTCTATAAACAATAGACAATAGTATTGAACCGTATTTAATCTAAACCTTTCTTTTGTCCAAATGACTTGCCTTATTACACGTCTTCTAGTAACACCTATACTAGTGTTTTACGGACTTCTCCATCACTGGTTGCCGCTTGCACACTTGCCATTAATCACCCTGTATACCTTTATTATTTACTAATATAGGTAAAGTATATTTTACAATATTTTTTCTTTAATTCGTGGAAAAATATTTTTTACATGTACCTACGACCTAGTGGAATTCGCTACTTTCCGCTCTATATTTGGAGCCGTAATATGTCACATTACAGCCCTAGCGCCATACAATACTTTACGGCCCGTTTAATGTCTTGTTTGTCAGTTTGACAAACTGGCATCGTAGGTTGAAAAAAATTATAAAAATTACAAATCTCGTTTTAATTGTGAATACAATTTGTATGCACCTTAGTGTATATAAATAACTATTCTGATGCTAAATATTTATTTTTTTGGTATATATTTCACAATTAAATATTTAGTACTCGGACTGATAACCAGTAAACTAAACGCTATGTTTTTGGTATCAATTATAAATCATTTGCGGCTAAAATATTAATTTTTTTGGCAAAAGAAAAATATTTGTCGATCAAATCAACATATCTTTGGTGCTCGGTTAAATACTACCCCTAAAAGTCCTCATTTTCTGTGCTTCTCAAAATGATATATGTTTACTGTAGTAAGATCCATGATATATACTATATACGCCTACTTACCATGCTTTTTTGAAAGAAATTTCAAATTCTTCCTACACGATTAGCCATGCCGTTGTATACCACCCCTAAACAAGGGGTGAGCACAGCCCTAGCTAGCTCTAATTCTTATGTATAAAATCTAAAAAAATGTTTTAATCATGGTGCACCAGAACTGGCAAAGCACAAACAGTGGGCTCTTTCTGAGCGATTGGATTACTATAAAAAGCCAATAGGTTTGACCTTCTTGAAGGCTTATAAATAATGGTTTCCATTTCTTCGCTGGTTGAAATTTTATGTTTGCAAATTTTGTGTTTGATGGATCCCCAAATAAAATAGTCCAATACTATCGCGTCCGAAGTTCTAGGCGGCCATAACATTGGCCGTTGGTGCATAACCTCGCCACCAAGCAAGTGGATATACATAGTAGGGATGTTCCGAATACTCGTATTCGTATTCGTATTCGCGAATATTCGCTATATTTTCAATATTTGTATTCGTAATCGTATTCGCCAAAAATTAACACGAATATTATACGAGTATTTGACATTAAAATTATATAAATATAGATAAGAATTGTAATAAAAATATAAAACAGGTATTCATACATTAAATAAAACATTTTTTTTTAAATATTAACCATTCTATAATATTAAATAAAAAACAAAACTATTTTCCATACTATTTCTAAAATTTGCAGCGCGTACAAAAACGATGTTGATGTTGATATTATTCACTCAAAGTCATGTATTCGTATTCGTATTCGTATTCGCGAATATTCATAAGAGTATTTGTATTCGGCATTCATATTCGCGAATACGAATTTTTGTATATTCGGAACATCCCTAATACATAGTACATTTTGTATAGTCACAATTTTCGTTAATATTCATTCGGAAATTTCGGACAACTCATCCTTTATTGTTCCACGAAATCGAGGGTCTTTTGCAAATAATAGACGATTGGTGAAAAACTTTATGGTGTTAAAAATTAATATACATAAATTGAATGCAGCCAAGAATTTACTCGATACTAATTGATAAACCCATTCGTAATGTTTGAATATTTATTCGGATTTTCTATAATAAATATAACAGTTTTCAATTGTTTAACATTTTACAAATATGAACCCGAGAACCAATTTAGTATCATCTTCTTATAAAGCTAGTTATAGTCATAATAATTAGTAACAGCTTTTAATAGATAAGTGGTGGATGGCTCTTTTAACTATGTAAATGCCTTTAAAAATGTACAAATTGGTTCAGAAATACTGTTCTAATAATACTGTTAGCTTCTCCTTTTTTTATCACTTTACTATCCAACCTCATGATTCTGCAGAGGAAGAACAACGTCAAGAGAAAAAGCGAGCACACTTCAAATACATGCCAGCACAAACTCACGAAACCTACGAGGAATATAAGAGAACTCGTAATGACACCAACACACTAGCCAGACAAATTACGAACAAGCATTGTGAAATGTTCTCAAAAAGAATGGAAACAGATTTCTACGGATTTCAGAAATATGTGTGGCGATTAATCAGAAGTCAGAGAAAAGAGGCAAATACTTCAGAAATATTGGTTAACGATAATGTATTGATAGAAAAAGATGCAGAACTAGCGCTTTAAAGACTCAATAACAAGAAAAGGGCAAGATGACATTACTGTGAGATACCTACTAAAATACGGCGAAAAAAGTTTCATCCAACAGTTAACGATTCAAATTCACAAAATCGTTTTCCAACATACAGGGTGCTGAAAAATGGCGTATTAAATCGATGATACGTTGTTAAGAGATACTCCCTGAGTATGAGAAAATAAGGAAAAAATCTGTGTTATATTTTTGAAGATTTTTTTAAATATTGTATTTTAACATTTCTTGAGTTTCTGTTCGTTAATTGACAAAATTATTTAGACGTATTTACATTCACACTATTATCTTTAAGTGGGTAATGTTTTCTAACATTTTCTATAATTTCTAATAAATTAATAATCAATCTTTGGGCTCCCATTTTTCTCATGCTCAGGGAGTATCCCTTAACAACGTACCATCGAGTTAATAAGACATTTTTTCAGCAACCCCAAATGAATGATGAACCAGCACCACAATCCTTCTCCTTCTTCTCTTATAGACTCAAAGCCTGTTTTCTCAAACCTATGATGTGGAAATCCAACTTTCGGCCCAGCATTTGAAAGGTTTTCCTGGCTCTCGATTTCCATCCGCCGGACGATCTTCTCTTGCTCTTCTTGTCAGTCTATACTTTATGGGTATCCAGCCTATATTTACGTAACTGTTCCAATACTTTCGTCTATTGTTGGTCCATTTTGTTAAGTCCTCTAGTTTGAACATGACTTTAAACCTCATAAACTTTAAATTAAAACTAATAAAAAAAATATTATTCTTATTATTAAACAAGAACTGTATTAAACAAATTATTTGGATTTTATAAGATACATAGTTAAATTGATTGCAAAGCTGAAAACTAATATAAACACATTTATATCTTCATCTTCTAGAGAGGGTTATGATAATAATTATTATTAATTAACATATCCAAATAGAGATGAAAGAAAATGTGAACGAATTATATCGCGCAATAACATTAAAGAAAATCTGTAAAGGACTTTACTCAGAACATCCATAGCAAGTGGAAGTTGTGGCACTAAACATTTTTAAAATCAATGAAAACTGGGGTAAGATATCTTAACGTTCCTAATCATAATGAAACAATAGCGCCTATCATTCCCCATTTTTGTCTCTTTTACAACATTTATCCTGTATCAGTTGGATCCTATTTTCCTCAAGTGTAAAGCCTGAGATATGTGCAAATTATTACTTTTCTCTATCACTCAGTTCAAGCAGAAATAGACAATATTTTATTTTTTAAAATGCTCACTCACCCTGTAGATATTTGACCGAAAGTATATTCGGTTTCGTGCCAGGTAGCCATAAAATCTCCATATCGATTTCCGCCAACATAAAGTATGAACAAAAATTATTTTCATCTAGTATGGCTACGGAATAGTTCCTAATTTATGAATGGTACTACGTTGATACTTGAATGTTAAACCCGAAATGTTATTTTTAAGGTAGGTAAAGGTCATTTCAATTTCCCCACCTGGGGGCGGGCTGTTATAAGGACCTTGCGTTCCTCTTCAGCCACGAACGGGAATTATATGATGGGCTAAAAAAAAGGAGGGATGGAGAATGGAAGAATGGCCAGGAAAGGTAAAGAAGTACTGCCACGGCATTCGTCTCAGAGAAGGTACCCTGTTGATTCAGGAAAACCACCTAGAACCCTGAATGAGAGCAGACGACCGCAGAAATCGAACCCACGACCTCTCGAATGCTAAGTAAGCGTGCTAACCGCTAACCCACAAAAATCGGTTAATTTTTAAGTGCCTTATAGTTCATACTATACCTAGTTTTTGAGCGATAATGTCAACAGACAGACAGGCGGATAGACAGAGATACATACAGACAGACAAAATTGTGAAAATGTTTTTCGTCATCTAGGGACCCTGAAACGTGAAGATCTGAAGAAATCTCGGAAGCCGATTTTTTCACGATTAGGTACCTGCAATACTTCGTTTTTAGAAGTAATAATTTTAGAAATATATAAATCCAGTTAAGTGCAATAAATAATTTTAAAAATTAAGGTATTAACACCTTTATTTTTCAACAGCCGTTAGGCCAATTATAGGCGTCGCTGTGCATGACTTACCTTAAAATGAGATCAGTTTTAATTTTCTATAGAAAGTTACTATTTTTTTTTGTTTGTTAAATTTGTGGCACCAATTGCCCATATTTCCGCCACTGATTAATTGTAAAGCTTGATTGAATGTGATTTACGGGGTTCTATCCAAGTGTACCGTGTGTACCAAATTTGGTCTAAATAGCTGCACTAATAAGGGAATTATAAGAAATAACTATATTTTTTAGAAAACTAACACACCGTATATCGAAAAAAATAATTTTTGGGCACTTTTTTTCTTTCATCTGACAAATTTTGTTAATGAGCTATTAAATCACCCTGTATTAAGCGATTGCCCAATAAGTTTTATTTTTACAAATGCATATTACTTATTGGTAGTACTTAATATAAAATATTTGAGAACCACCAATATTTTTTACTCCAAAATTATTCATAATTGATACCCAAAACATAAGAGTTTGGGTGCCTATTTATCAGTGTGAGCACTACCTAAATATTTAATTGTGATACCAGAATTTTTTCGAGCGCCAAGAACTTCAGCACCAAAATATAGAGAATTTATACCCAAATAAATTACATTTTCCCGCTGCTGATCATGTAAGTCAGTGATACAGCCTTAGTAACAAAACGTGTAAGTCGGTGATTATATTTGTTTGCTGCTTTTTCTTGACAACGGAACTTAGTATTATTATTAAGTTCCTAGGATAATAAAATTAGCAAGGCAAGATGCAGACTTAGACGTTTTGCTTATAATAGCAAGTGTTTGTGTGACATGTGACACTTACAGATAACACGATTTTTGCAAAAATCTAGGAAAATTTCGATAAGCAGCGGGAAAAATATAATAAGATAACTTGGACTGTATCGCCTATTAACATTTTCGGCAGGCAACAAGCCGCGGCTTAGCCTTGGCTTGTACTTGCCTACCTCAAATGTTAATAGGTCCTTACATTCCTTGTTACTTAAATAGCTATTAGCACCAAAAATAACATTTGAACACCAAACATGAATACAAAATTTAAAAATGTTTTCCTACGAATGAAAGATGAAATCATGGGAAACATACGTTAAATGATTATGCAGGGTGTCTCAAAAAGGGTGGGACACCGATTGGACATAGTTTCTTAGGTTATAATAAACCGTTTAAACATAATATGTCTTAATACAAAGTCCATCCAGTAAGAAGTTATGGGCCGTCAAGTTCAATTTATTTTTTTTATTTTTAGATTACGTAATTTCCGCAAATGTAAAGGCATCGATTTCCACTTTGATACACATTCCTACTATTATATACTGCACTAATAAAAAAAATCATAAGCTGGACTTGACTGTAAAGGACACTTGACCTATCTTATAAAAAATTAGCTCTAGCTTCATTATCTGTAACATTTTTAAAATTTAGGTTATTATCTGAAACCGAATTAAAAACCGTGAAAATAAGGTAGGTGTCTTTGGTTCATAAGCGTAAAAACAACCGTTTACCTTAAAATGCATATAAAAGTTTTGATTAGTAATTAACAAGTACAATTATCAAGTAGCCATGATCACAAACACTATGAGTAGTGATTGTGATTTGGTAAACAACAATGATAAATCAAATAATTACGTTGGTGACAAAGATTTTTTATTTCGTGTTTACAAATATGACGAGACGTAACGAACATTTAAGCATTAGAGAAATTAATTGGGTGTTAGGTAATAAAGATTAAAACCTGCAAATTATTTAAAATTATTACATGGGCATTTTAAAATTGAAAACTAACACAAAAAATTGTTATCTTCATCTTATAAGGCAAGTTATGGCAATAATTACTAAAAGCCTATAATAGACGATATTCTAGGCCGAAACAGCTGATATAATAATAGGCCACGATCGCTAAATCGGTAATAGTTCCTCTAAACGAGTAAATCAGTACCTGTAGAGAGTTCAACGATGGATCGATCACGAACTCCAACAAGTGAAAATTACAGTAATTTTTTCGATATTAAACAGACACCGGCCCCTTTAAGGAAATCCATACAGTTGAAATTACATGTGTACTTTTGGAAGTGTCAACAGGTACTAACATAGCTAACTGTGCATACAATAAACAGCTGAAGAGCACGTCAAGTGTGCAGTGGAATTAGGGCGGGAAACTAGATCGTAATCGGACAACAATAAACAAATGAATGTTTACCTGATTGATTAGAGGCTGCTATTACTGTCAGAACAATAAAAACAAATTTGTCTTTTTTCCACTTCATAGCAAAACTACAGTTACTACGACTGTACGGCACTGAATTTTTGCAAATTTAGGCTGCTACTATTTAAAACTACTCGTAGAAAATATTTTGTTCCGAATTATATCAACTTGCTGTCAAGCATAGCACCCTTAGCTAAAGCTAATTCTGTCTACAATAAACAGCTGACGATCACGTCAAGTGTGCCAGTTGAATTAAGGCGGGAAATAGATCGAACCATAAACAAATGAATGTTTACCTGACTGCTGAGAGGCGCACGTGAAAGCGACTGATAGACCAACAGCGTGGAGTAGGCGACAAGCAGCACCACGAAAACAGTCTGAAGAAGACGCCGGAGTCTTCCGCTCATTTTACCGCTTGTTGCCGCAGTCACCTGTTCACCATCTTATAACACTGCCAAAAATCCGCAAAGTTCATCGTCGACTTCACCACACTGCAAGAGTTCGCCCGCACGGACGTAAACAAACCACAACTGCCACTACCAATTCCACAAGTTGGTGTCGAGCACTGTTTGAACGTTTGGATCGTACACAGCTTGTGCTTGGCACGACCATAACTGGTTGCGTGTTAAATGCCTCCCCCCGCTCTTGTGCTCGTGCAACCGATGGAGGGGCCGAACTTCTTTCCCTAGTACCTATTGCTTTCTGTTTTTACCTGTTCTTCCTGAGACAATGGCGGTACCTGCCAAATCTGTGTAATTTGGACAAAAGGTAATGCCTTAGAACAGGTGGTCGTTTTCCCTTTCTGACGCTTTTTTTGTTGCTAGCATTTATCAAGTGTTACAGCGTGCAAGTGGCTCGATGGTCGACTGACAATCATTAGAATTCATTGAATTAGTATTTTTCGATATGCATTTGAATTGCTGCCAATTGCACGAAACGCTTTGTTTTTGTTTGGTGACGTAGTACTGCAGTATCAGCTGCTTTGATACGAATTTTTAGTCTCATCTCAAAATCTTGCAGTGGGCTCTTCTTTGGTCTCATTAACAGAAAAACCATTGTATTTCTTTACCGTTATTGAAGTTTCGTAAGTGTATTTTGTATCTATTTCTATGTTTTGAATTGACAACAATATTAAAATAACGACACCTTTATTTTTCATATAAAACCTTGCGCTACATAATTAATTATATTTTTTACAATGAAGTTCCAACTGGTATACGTAAAACAGCCAGATCTAGGGACTTTGGCGTTCGAAGCAAAGCAACAAATTAATGCCCCTACATTATTGCCCCTCCCCCACTATATCGTGTGTACTATAAAAAAAAATTAGAAATTTCATGCCACATGTAACTTTCATGTAAAATACATATGAAACGTAAAAAGTAACTAATAAAATATACTTAGGTAACACACATACACCATATAAGCAATAAAATTTTACATACAAAACAAATAAAATGTAGACTAAATTCCAATGTATGTACAGAGTGTAACTTAATTACGTTAAAATATTTCAAGGTGGCAATCTTTGGCCAATTTTAAGAAAAAACTTTGTATAAATAATTGTTTAAAAATTCTTCGTTTTCGATATACGGGGGTTTGTTAAAGTTTTTGAAAAAATATAGTTTTTTACTTCCTTTTACAATAAAGGAAGTATTATTGGATTCACCCCAAAAATTCTAAATTGAGTTTTCAACAGATCTTCACGTTTTAGAGGCCCCTTGAACCCAAAAGACATGTTTTTGTTCATTGGTCCGTCTGTCTGTCTGTCTGTGTGTGTGTATGTCTGTCTGTGAATAGAATATCCCAAAAACGAAAAGAGGTACGACGTTGAAACTTTATATATAAGTTTAGTGTACTATCTAGATGTGACAGCAAGCTTTTGAAGAAAATCGCATAACCGGAAGTATGGTGTTTACTCTTTTGATTTTTCAGTTCTTTTCGATTTTTTTCAAACTTTAGATTTTTATTACACTTTTAATATGCATTGATGTGATATAGGTGATTTTCCAGTCGCATACTTTTAAAATGGGTTTCTTTTGTTTTTCTTTTTTTTACTAACTCCTATTTTAAATAGAACACCCGGTATATTATTACATTTTTGAATTTAGCTTAAAATTTTTTAGAAAATGTGTCTCTTCAACTAACGCTCTATTTTGTCCGGTTTCTGTAGAATTTATCATTTTCAAAAAATTTTGACAAATGCTTAAAAATTAAAAATCAAATGTTTTGTTAATTATAAGTTTAATAAAAAGTAGGTGTTAATTTGTAAAATGTGTTGCCTAAGGAGCTTCAGCTAGAGGTTTACATGGTTATTAGATCCTAGGTATAGGAGTCATTGGTTATCGTCAGTGGCGTAACTTCAAATTTTGGGCCCGGGGGCCGTGATCTTCACCGGGCCCCTTAATTGCCAAGTGTAAGTCCTATTCTTGCCAAAGCATTTTTGGTTATCATTTTTCAATTATATTTTTTTTTAATCCATATACAGAAACATCAAAGCAAAATGAACTATAGCGAGATACGCGTTTTTTATTGAAAATAATAATAATAATAAATATAAATCCTGTAAGGCGTAAGCTTACGCACTAAAGGAACAAACAAAAACATAATTATTTCCGCAATTCGGCACTTCCGTACATTTCGAGGTACAATTCAAAGTATAACTTTGCTTTAACTGCTGATCTGCTAATCAAGAAGATATCTTCTAGACTTCTGATTAACAAAAGATGTAATGATGTCTGATGTATGAACATTTCTCGCTCTCTGCTTCTCAATAGAGATCAGTAATCTGAGATAACTGCGAAATACCTACGTGCACGTGCAAGACGTGGTGCATCGAGTGTACAGAAATTATTTTATTTTAAATTTATACCAAACATATAACTTTTTGACATGTTTTAGATTTCTCCGAGGCTTTCTTGTGTTTTTCCCGGACTCATTGAAACTTTATACGGGACCTAGTTTGAACCTGCCGGGCTTTAAACTTCAGGAGGCCCGTTGGGCCCCCTGAAGTTCAGGGCCCGGGAGCCGCTGCCCCCTTTGCCCCCTCGGTAGTTACGCCACTGGTTATCGTTGTGGTATTCAATATAAATATATTTCAGGCTTCTTGGCCCTTCTTCAGTACATTTTAAAAGTTATATAACATCTGTAATAAAATAATTAACATTAGTGATGAGATTAGGTTAGTGAACTTTAGATTATTTTATTAGTTAATTTTCTCAACTACTTCTGTAGTAGTAATTAAAATCTTATATAATTTTACTTTAAACAAGAATAATAAAGATTAGTTACCTGTGACGGACCAATGAACAAAAACATGTCTTTTGGGTTCAAGGGGCCTCTAAAACGTGAAGATCTGTTGAAAACTCAATTTAGAATTTTTGGGGTGAATCCAATAATACTTCCTTTATTGTAAAAGGAAGTAAAAAACTATATTTTTTCAAAAACTTTAACAAACCCCCGTATATCGAAAACGAAGAATTTTTAAACAATTATTTATACAAAGTTTTTTCTTAAAATTGGCCTAAGATTGCCACCTTGAAATATTTTTACGTAATTAAGTTACACTCTGTACATACATTGGAATTTAGTCTACATTTTATTTGTTTTGTATTTAAAATTTTATTGCTTATATGGTGTATGTATGTTACCTAAGTATATTTTATTAGTTACTTTTTACGTTTCATATGTATTTTACATGAAAGTTACATGTGGCATGAAATTTCTAATTTTTTTTATAGTACACACGATATAGTGGGGGAGGGGCAATAATGTAGGGGCATTAATTTGTTGCTTTGCTTCGAACGCCAAAATCCCTAGATCTGGCTGTTTTACGTATACCAGTTGGAACTTCATTGTAAAAAATATAATTAATTATGTACCGCCAGGTTTTATATGAAAAATAAAGGTGTCGTTATTTTAATATTGTTGTCAATTGGGTGTCTTGTCTGGCTATACTGTCCAAATACGTCTGCCCGAAGTGTTCGAGACCTATCCCACGTACAATTGCTCCTCGCTAAACTGAGAAAAGCCTGCAAAATCCTACCATGCCGTTAGGGCAGTTTATCCGCGGCTTCTATGACTTCATTATCCAAAAATATTTAAAAGTGATAAAGTAGATTAGTATTTGTATCAAAAGTAATTTATGTTGTGCAATTACGATTTCAAGTAATTTATAATTGAATTACTATTTTATTTGAGTAATTGAAAATTTGGTAATTCAATTACTTCATTGGGCGGTAATTGGTAATTAATTACTTTTTTAAAGTAATTCGTCCAGCTCTGATATCATTGAATATTAATAAGTATTTATTAATTTATAGATTTATAATTGAATTACTATTTTATTTTGAGTAATTGAAAATTTGGTAATTCAATTACTTCATTGGCCGGTATTTGGTAATTAATTACTTTTTTAAAGTAATTCGTCCAGCTCTGATATCATTGAATATTAATAAGTATTTATTAAATTTATAGAAATTTCTCGTGTAGCATCCTGTCGGAGTTGATATTGTCCAAAAAATTCTTAAAAATTTAATTATTTCTGATAACACCACCAGCTATTTTTAATAACGGACTTCGAAAATTGATTGGACGTTTTTAGAAGCTCTGCATTTAATTGCGTTATTACGTTTAATAAAAAAGAGTTTTATACAGAGACAGATGCAACAAAATCAATCAGCTTTTATATCTACTTCGTTTTTTTTTCTGTAGCTGATAGTTTGAAGTGTCTGACACTTGCATTTGAAATAAAGGCAATGAAGCAATCGCATCAATTCGAAAATTCTTATATTCTGTTAACCATAATAAATTCGATGAGCAGTAGAGATTTAATAGATTTTATAATAGGCTTTCCTTTTTTTCGTTGGAAATATCGCTGGGAGGGCGCTTCGTGTCCTGGATGGCTTGATAGAGAGGGGGGGTTACACTTTCTAAATTACAAGTTATACTATCTGAATTCTTCTTTCTTCTTCTTCTTCTTTTCAGCCTGTTTGGGCCAACTGCATCTCTATCTCTGGCAATCCTCAACCAGATCTTTCCAATTACTGCTTTAATGTCATCGCTCCACCGTTTCTGCGGTCTTCCGACACTCCTCCAGTTTGTAATTCACTGTGTCTATCTTTCTCATCCTTGTCGAGCCAGGTGACCCACCCATTGTCACTTGAGTCTCGTTATACAGTTGATTACGTCTGTCACCGTTGTGTTACATTCAGTTGTTCTGTCGTTCTTCTCGTCAGAGAAATGGTATCTAAGCCATATGCGGTCACGGGCAGTATACAGCTGCCATAAACTGTACGCTTTAGATTCATGGGTATTGCAGTGGTATTAAGTCCTTCGGCTCTGCTCTGGTTACAGTGCAGTTTGAAAATTAATCACTAAGCACAGAGGTTGGGGGTGTTTTATCTAGCTGCAATGCTAAGTTATAGGTCATTCAGTAAATGCATTGAAAAAGAGATGCTTGTATTAAAATAAATGAATTGATTAAGGAACGCAAAGGAGACAGCTTGCTTTTTCACAAGGTTGAAGTCAAAGTTAAAAGTAATTAATTATTAGGTTTGGGCAGAACGAATAGCCAAACCAAATTAAATAATCACAAAAGGTTTGCTATGTGCAGGTTATTGAAGCGTAGAGTTCAATTTAGCTAATTAGATACAATTTTTGAGCAATTCTTAAAAGGTATGCGGCAGAGAAAGAATAATGTTGCAACGAGCAATTAAAGCAGGCATAAAGGCATAAAATTGCAATTGTGAGAAGCAAACATGACTTGATAAAACAAGGCAGAAAAGCAGACAACAAAATAGGAGAGGAAACGAGTGAAAAGAAGACAGTTGGACAGCAAGAGAGAATTATGAAGGAAGTGAACTCCTAAAACTAATCAGTGTAATTACGTGAGTGAACAAGCACCGCAATTAATAAAACGTGTAGTGGCACCAAGAGACATTTTGACTATTAAAAAAATGTAGACAAGATTTTAGCTGTAAGAATTGTTTAGATTTAATTATTTGTAAGAATATTTAATTTAAAATGTCAGTCATTTGGACTTGGTTAATATCCGTTTTATAGTTATTAGATTAGCATTTGTTTATAACGGACATCAAGCAGATAACATTTGAATAAATTGAGAATTGACATGCAGTTTTGTGCTCATTTAAATTAAAGATGATTCCTAGTAAAACATCATATTTATGAATAAAAATTATACCAGTGTTTTGAGCAAGTGTTAGAGCTTCTGTGGCAGTGTGGGTAGCATTTTCCCTAACAAAAAGTTATTTTTTACCACAAGCATTCCGAGGGCTACGTTGGCGAGCACTTCAAGTTTACGAAGGCGAATTGCAGCTGAGAGGAGGTTCCAGAACCAGGGCTGTCTACTGGGACACATCAAGTAGGGCTGTAGGACAACGACAAGCAGCACAAACACCGGAGGAAGCCACTCCAGGAGAAGATCCGAGCTGGGGCCCCTTTTCCGAGGACGGAGCGCACCACCTCAAAGTTTAAAGGTGCTGTAAAAAGCTTAATATCAGTGTGAGGATCCTGGTGTATAAGCGACACAATACCTGTTTGAACAAGAAGCAGGCGTATTCAAGCCTCCAGCTGAAGCGTTTTTCCAATTATTAACAAGAATCCAGTTGTGAGGTTAGGTGCAGATTAACAATTGCAATAATTAAATCGGCGTCGGTCTGACGTCATAAGACAAATTAATCACTGAAACAAATGAGAATTAAAACCGCCAAAGCACTATAATTTAAATAAATACCTTGTTCGAGCGTTCACAAATTTAACTTTTAAAGTCAAAAACGCTTACTGAAAGATTCAAACCATTTTGTGTAAATTGACAGCAGCGCTCATATTTGCGACTGCGTATTTGAATATAATTCGGACGCACAGTGGCGTACCCAGTTTAAGGTAAAATTTTACAAGTTATCAGGAAACCACCCCTTTGAATAGAGATTGACTGTCTACCGAGCTAGCGTTTTGAGATTGAAATTGCAGATAGATAAAATACACAAGAGGGCATAATACTATTTTTAAATAAATAAATTGAGGTTACAATACAGAAATTATTTTAATCAGTTTAATCAGTGGAACTTATTAGACCAGCTCAGTATATCTGTATCTTTTAATACATAGTTAACTGAGTTTTCCAAAAGCTACCCATAATGAGCGAATTCTACGATTGAGCTCAGCTACTTGGTCTTCTTTAGCAAGTCTGCTGGTATGTCCATGGTATATGTATTGTAGGCTTTCTAGAGGAAAATATTGCCAATGGTAACATTTTGCTGGGAATTACTCAGTATTTTAGTTTTACCAAGGTTCTATGTTTCTAGATTTCTCTTCCAGTTCAGTTATCATTCTTGAATTATCCTACGTCAGTGATTATCAACACTCCGTTGTCACTACCTTAAGTGGTTTAGGCGCACACCACTACATTTATCCCTTTATCATTCCAGGTTAGTTCTTTAAAGACGTTCTCTAGATTTTCTCTGTTGATAGATTGCTTTCAAGTTGAATATGAAAAGTGACTTGTTCGTAGATATGGCGGAGTATGTAGAATCTATCCTCCGTTCATTGCTGACACGAATGCCCAGGTTTCGATACTATCGAATGCCTTATGGTAATCGATGAATGCCAAGTGAACAGGGATATTATGTTCAGTTGTTTTTTCGATGCTCTGCTGGTTGGTAGGAGTCTAGTTTTGTTGTGATACGATTTGTTATTATTCTGGTTAACAACTTGTATAGATGGGACAGCGGGCTTAGCGGGCGGTAGTGCTCTAGGTTTGTGTTGTCACCCTTCTTGTGGATAAAAATAACTTCTGCGTTTGTCAGGCTATTGGTATTTTTCCTTTATTCAAACATCTGTTGAGTAATATTTTCAGGGCTTTCACCCATTTTCAACATATCTGCTGTTATACTATTCTGGGCAGGCGATTTTTTATTTTCCCCTTGCCGTAAGGCATATTTGATCTTGAATGGAGTTATTTCTGGTAGGTCGTCTTATATTAAGAATCCCGTCTAGATTTACTTTAGGTTCCGGAATTGTCGATGTGTATACGTTCTCATAAAATAATTGTATTTCTTTGACAGAATCAGTTTTGTCGTTTAGTATGTTTCCTTATTTTACTTATTTTAGTTATTTTTACTGTTTCTCTGCTTAGGTTTCTCCTCAGTACTTTCACGTTTCTATTGTTTGCTATGATGTCGGTGATTTGGTTTGTTTTGTAAGCTCTCAGGTCTTGTCTCACTTTCTTTGGCATTAATTTATTAATGTCATTGTATTCTGGTGCTTCTCTGTCTGTTGTCTGTATGTGAACACCCAGCATGTCCTGGAGTAATGTGCCTTGCACCTTGTGAAGTCGAGCAAAAACCAGCGCGAAGTCGTGCTCTTTGGTCGCTCGTGTTGTTTGAATATCTTGAGAAATACTTAGGCCTAAGCTGAATGAATATTTTAAAAAGTCACATGAAATGTCAAATTAATATAAATAAATTGTAATGTAAATTATCCAGGAGAGTTTTTAAAAATGTGTGAATAGATTACTATGGTGAATTTTAATTAAGAAATAACAACTAATTTTTGATTCAGAAAATGTACATGTAAGATTTGGTAAAAAGCAAAATTTGAAAATAAATCCCTTATTAAAATGAATTTTCTTATTTAAATAGTATAAAAGGGTATAAGTGATTAAATTAAAAATAAAATGAAGTCGAAGTAAATTTTTTAAACAAACTATAATATATGTATATAAAGTTACAAATGTACTATTGGAGAAGAAATAAAAATAATGGTATTACAAGAAGAAAATGAACAGCTACGATCAGAAAATTAGTTTTTTTTGATTGGTGAAGTAAAGTATCCGGTTTGATTTGGATGAACTGCATTGGAGTCACTATAGGGACAAACACATCTATACCTGAGTTGGATTTGGACGCGTACTTCATTGGATTTATTGTTGGAGTTAATTCGTTATCAGGAAAGCTGATTTCTTGGGTTGCTGTGTGAATCTGTATCCGTTTTCCATTCATCGTAGCAGTTTGGGTTGCTGACTGTTCTTCGTCGCAGATTGAAGTAAGGTGGAACCTGCAGAGGAGAAAGTTGCAGAGCTGGATCTTCATTGGAGCTACAAATGGAGCAATTAGTAACAGCGGCTGTTAGACATAGTTAATAGGAGCTTTGCGTACCTGACCATTCACCGAGCTCCGTAGCCTAGTGCGTACTACTTCTACTTAGCATTCGGGAGGTCGTGTGTTCGAGTCCCTCGGCCGTCTGCCTTGATTCAGGTTTTTAGGTGATTTTCCTGAGTCAACAGAGTACCTTCTCTGAGGTGAATGCCGGGGCAGTATTTCTCCACCTTTCCTGACCTTTCTTCCAGTCTCCACCCCTCCTTTCTCTCACCCATCCCGAGTTTCCCGTTCTTGGCTGAAGAGGGACGGAAGCTCCCTATAGCAGCCCGCTCCCAGTTGGGAGAATTGAAATAACCTTTACCTTTGTTTTTTTGTCCTGACCATTCCTAGATACCGGATTAAGCAGTGAGCATGTACTTAATTGGACGGGAAAATCTGATCGGAGCACTTAAGTGATAGTAATCGCAGGTATATGTAAAAATAAACAATAATAAGTTTCAATAGTGAGCTAATAAAATATTTACAAGAAGTACTTACCATTTATCAACATTTAAAACGACATGAATTGTAAAAGATATGAGTTCTGCTAACCTTACATATTAATAATTAGACTTTGACAGTTATAGAAGTGTCATTTGAGATAATTCTCATTCCACCAATTAACCATTAAGTATTACAAATTTTGATAATCAACACAATAGCAAAGATTAATAAATGCAAATAATTAATCATACTTTATAAAACTTGAACCTAACCTGATTTAAGAGTAAATGTTCTGCCGGAGCTAGTACAAGAAATAAATTCAATTTAAATGAGGGCATATTTTATATAAATTAATAATACAAATAAAATAATAACATACCATAGAAATAAATTCAATTTAAATGAGGGCATATTTTATATAAATTAATAATACAAATAAAATAATAACATACCATTGAGGCAATAACAATATATTAACACCTATGTCGTAGTTGTTCTTCTAAGAAGGTTATATGTTGTTAAAAAAATGTCCCCCTTAAATTTGTGAGTAGTGTATATGTAGAATTTTTAAACAAATATAGCGATAGAAAAGGATACCTTTGCGATACAAGGCCGTTGTATTGATACGATTGCATAAGAAAGGTGAAAAAACTCGATGCAAGAATTATGGAGAAACAGCTCTTTGATTCGATAATTAAAATTATGGCAATGGTAATCAGTTTTGAGGAAAGGAAAATCGTAGAATACCAAGGCGGCTTTAAAAAATCGGTAACATACCAACTATTTATATTAAAATAACTTCAACCAACATACTATGAGTATAATAAATAAGGACATGTGATATGTATTGATTTTAAACAAGCGCTCCATTAAAACATCCAAATTGTTCCAAGTGATGATAGAACTAAGCGTATCAAAAGAACTAATTCAGCTACTACAGGAAATGTTAAGTAATAGATACAGCACAGTTAAAGTAAACGGTATGTTGTCAGACAATTTCCAGATAATAAAAAGGCTTGAGACAAGGCGATTCCATCTCCAGTACACTTTTGAGCATAATGTTGGAGAAAATAATGAGGGAGAGTGGAATAACTAACAAAAATCACCAGTGCTTAGCTTACTCCGATGACATCGTACTATTAACATGAACAGCAAAAGAACTGATAAGAATAACAAAGAACTTGGAACAAGCAGCGGGAGAAACAGGACTAACAATAAATGGGAAAACCAAATACGTAGTAATGAGAAACAGAAGTGAAGTTGCAGTAGTACAAATCGAGCTCCGAAGCTATTTCTAGGGGTGTTAATTACAAAAGATGGAAAGAACGGGAAAAAGACAGAGAATAGGTTAATGAAAAAGAATAAATGTGCTGGGCCTTTAGGTGTAATAATAAAATCTAATTCTACACAGATACAGACTCAAAATTTTGCAAAGAAAATATTGCTGATAATGCAATCTGTAAATACCAGCAAATAAGGTGGTTGGAACATGTGGAGTGAATGGAAAACACACGAATGACAAACGCGGGTTCTGGAAAATAGGGTAGTACATCGATATTAAATTTCAACCTGCAAATTAAAGTTGAAACTCGCAAGTTTACAAGACATTTTTCTATGGACATTTGCAAGAAAAACAAATGGATTTGCTTTTTTTTCGTGTTTCGTTTTTTAACACTTATGTACGTTTTGTGTGTATGATGTTTCGTTTTCTATTATTAAAATTAAAAAGCGTTGCAATATTCGAACTAAAATATCAACGGATTATAGATGAGTCATTAATTATTATTTTTGCTTAGTTGTTGCTAAAAATTAAGACCCCCCTTAATTCCATTAATCACGAGCCTCCACTGGTTGATGCTGACAACAAGAAGTGGACGCTCAATAAATTGATGGCTGGATGTTCTGGAAATAACTGTTACAGAAAAGGGAGTAGTAAACTGGAGAGAAAAAGGCAAAAACAGACGGTAATGGCTGAGGATCATACAGCTGTGCGCCTAAAGGGCCTGTGGTCGCTACATATACGAGTGTAAGAGGATATTGAAGTTGAAAAAGTACTTTTGTTTAAAACCATATCAGAGCTCTCAGCATTGATAAAATTCAGTTTATGGTATTTTTCAAAAAGATGACGTTAACATGACATTAATATAAACGTTAATAAAAACAGGTTTCTTTAGTTTTTAATTGTTACATTTATTCAAACGTTAACCTGTTTTTTTCTTAGCAGTAGTATTAGTAAACTAATTAAATATTTGATACCTTTTTGAAAGCGTTTATAACCCGATACTGAAGTTCTTCAATGTTTTAGTAAGAAATATTATACTATTATACAGGATGATTCATAAGTTTGATCA
This sequence comes from Agriotes lineatus, assembly GCA_940337035.1. Taxonomy (NCBI): domain Eukaryota; kingdom Metazoa; phylum Arthropoda; class Insecta; order Coleoptera; family Elateridae; genus Agriotes; species Agriotes lineatus. The sequence goes on along the minus strand of CALNHX010001592.1, from coordinate 156,063 downwards.
TTACATTAAATGGGTGCATACTGACCTCAGTAGAAGTACATTGCACTAAATATTAGTTGCTTACGGAAAAAAATCACATAAGCGTCTACTGCAAGCTTTTGGGAACCACTCGCTAAATTAGATGAGCGTACATTAACCTAATGCACCGAGTGGGATTGAAATACACAAACAACTGTTTTTAAGGTCTATATATAATCCAAATTCCGTCTTATCACAACCAGCTGTGCGAACTTAAGTTTATAGAAATTCATTCCAGTGACTATCAATCAGTTTAAGCAACTAAATGTTTTAATATTTTGTGGGATTATTATTAATTTTTGACTTATAGTTTATTATGCAAAGTTGTTCTGGTTGAACGAATCTGTTCTTGTTTCCAATGTAACTAAAAATAACATAGTAAAATTAACAATTAACACTTATCTTTTACTGGAACTCGAAATATAACTTATCTCACAAATTCTTGTAATATGACGATTTTCTTCAGACACAGAACGATTTATATTTCTGTTGTAATTTAAAAAACAGGGTGTGGTTACCACACTACTTTCTTTTATTTCTTATAAACATTTACTTTTGCCATTTTTTCAAAAATTATATTTACGATTAACTATTTTTATAAGAGTTATAGACAACTACGTAATATACATATAATAGTTTAAAAAAAAAATTCTATAATTAATTTTAGGTAAAGCCGGGGTCGGTAGCTCAGTAGTAAGCATCCTGGCTACTGATCGTAGGGTCGCGAGTTCGATTCCCGGTCCCGGTGAGGTTTTCAAAAATAAAAAAATTCAGATGAAAGCCTCTACAGAATGCCATCATTCGGAAGTGATGTAAAGCCGTGGGTCCCATGCTACTACGATGTGTAGCATGTAAAAGATCCCTTGGGGCTAGGGTTGGAACTCCTTAGTCTCGGCAAAATTCTAAGTAGGACTTTGACCATATGACCATAGGAGTCGGTGTCTAAGGTACCTGGTACTCTGCATGCCTAGACCTTGTCCATTAACAAACAAACAAACAATAATTTTAGGTAAAATTTTAATTTTTGCATTTTTTTCAAAAACAAAAGGCAATGTTTAATTACGCTTGGTAGACCTAAGGTGTACACAGAAAACCGAGTAGGGCCTAGGGTACTTTCATGTGGTACACCGCTGTTGGTATCTTTAAAATTTGACAAAGTGTCATTAACCTTTGCTGGCTGCGATTTATCAACTAAATAACTGCGAAACGACGCCACTGTTTTTCAATTTAGCTAACAACAATTTAAAATTAACAACATCGAATGCCTTGCTCTAATCTACTAACACTAAAAAGGTAATCATAGTTATCCATGTCGGTACTAATATCATTGACTACTTTGAGTAACCCAGTATTTGTACTATATACCAAGATGGCAAGATAGCATGACTCTCAAGATATTCTCGTATTTGAGCAGATGCCACTCTCTCAAGCAGTTTAGAGATGGCCAAGAATATGCTTATCGGTGTAAGATCTTTATTTCAGTAGTATCGGAAACTTGAGGTATTAGCACTACAATAGTTGTTTTCCAAATCTTGGATAAAATCCCTATGCATTCAAAAGTTTTCTATAAATAATTGTATTGACTCAATATGGAATAACCAAATCTGGCATTTTTTAAATATTGTCAATACTATAAGCTTCTGATTTTATAGATCGAAGATGTTTGTATGTATATATCATCATTAGTTATAATCTTAACCGCAAACGTAAAATCTATTCGAGTAGAAATAGCCATTAGTGTCAAGTCAAGTGCCATTATCTACAACAGAGTTACTGACAGCACTAAGAAAATTGAAGCTTAAATTATTAATATTGCACAAATCAGGAGGAGCTCTTGAGGTTTATTTAATGTATTATAAATGCTCTATTTTTTTGTTTCTTCCACATGCTAGTTTAATCATTTCAGCATTTTTGAATTCATAGTCAATATAGTCTCTATTCTCGTTACGTAAGGCTAGACTTACATAACTACGAAGAAATGTATAAACATCTCTCTCACTATTTTGTTGGATAGCTAAATATTTTTGTCACTTTATTCTTTTGTTTAATCATTAGTTTAACGTTAGAAGTCATATATGGTTTGTATCGTCTCATCTTATTACTTGTTACATAAATGGTATGCACGGTGCATGATTATCAAACAGTGTTATTATTATATGATTTAAAGTTTCGACTTGAAAATTAAAGTTATCGAGATTAAAGAGAGGTTCTCAAGAGACACTTCATACGCCGGATCGTTCAAAAGATTAATGTTGATGTCACCTAGTAGTACTACAGAGTCTACTTCTGGATACAGAAGTTGTAACACTTCACTTAAGTTATTCACGCAATGTTCTACATTCACCCTTTGAAGTGGGTTTGTAAACAACACCTACTTAGACCTAATTTATAGTTTTTAAATTATACTTTTACCTAAGGCTGCCAACTATTGACGGCCTTAATGCTGGACATGATTACACTGCGGTGGCGGGGTTAAGAAGGGGGGGGGGGGGGGTGAGTTAACAAAATAGATGCAGAGTATACAATAAAAAAAATGTATGGTTCTTACGTACCCATGGACTGTAAGTGTCACTTATAGTTCGCGGTTGGTACATAATTTTTGCAATTGTGAAGAGCAAAGAAAAGTAATAAATAATGAGTTAAAATTTAATTAACAACGGCCTGTCAAAATGACATTTTATAGTTTAATAAATTAGGTAGCTTAAAAAAATGACAATTTTATGTCAACAAAAAGTTTGCTACAGATTAGGCAAGTTTTATTATTTTCAGTGGTTCCCGCGAATAAGTTTATTTTTGATCTCTCTGTATGTGGGTACGAAGTAATATTCACTTACAGTTCAAGGTGGACTGTAAGTAAATTAATACTAAAGCCTTGTAACCATGGTAAGTAAGTAAGTAAGTAAGTAAGTAAATTTATTCATCAAGATAGATGTTTACAAAAAAAGACACATAATTCATTTACAAACAGATTTGACATAGTTAGAACATAACCTTTTAAAGTGAGATACATTTGTTGCCTGTTTGGCTTCATCAGGCATTTCATTAGATAATTTTAAACCTTTGTAATATAGATTTTTTTGTGAACACGCTTTCGTTGTTGTAGGTAATCTAAAATTATTTACACTTCTTGTCTCATAACTATGTATATCTCTATTGTATACAATAAATTTATTTAAATATGCAGGTAATTTGTTATTAACAATTTTAAAGATCAGAATTAACGTATTAAAATAAATTCGCTGTGTAATACTAAGCCATTGCAGCGTTTCCAACATTAAATTGATGCTGGTAACCAGTAAGTGGATAATTGTAAGTTCGACTTACTCTAAAAAAATGTATAATTATTAAGTTGCTGTGCAGGTATTGAATTATATTGGTTACTGCTGTGACACTTCTAGTTTTGGGTGTTCAGTTAATGTTTGGTAGACATTTTCACAGCTTATTAAATTATGAAATTAACATTACTCACATCGTCTCTACTTTTAAAGCTGTTTGTTTAGATGTCCACATCGCATTTATTAGAGAAAAAACCCGCTCCGGGGGTGCATTGCACATGCACAGGAGATATTATTATGAGAGAAAGGATACATGGACTACATCCGCCATTCGATTGGTACATTCAATCGTACGAATGCGTTTTATGGTGAACAAGTTTTTGGAATCTATCAAACGTCAAACGCGAAATAAAACTACAGCTTTCGCAGCAATATATTACGAATATAAGAATATGGAATAAGGAATGCGGGACTTGCGGGACGTATTTGACATTTTGCGGGACGATATCTATGCATTATTTGAATGCGGGACGAGTACTGCTATTGCGGGACCGTCCCGCTCAATGCGGGACGGTTGGCAGCCTTACTTTTACCCATAATTGTTCGCTTTCATTGGCTTGACTAATGCTATATACTGTATACTACTTGTCCTGTCTGCACATATGAAATTGTAACCAGGTATTTGATAGTCTCCAGTGCTATGATTTGAAGTAAACTAAGTTTTTGGATTCGATTAGAATCATGGTCTACTTTTTTTATGTGAAATGATTAACATTTTGCTTGGGACACGCAAAGGATATATAAAAAAAATACAAGATAAAAAATATTTCTAAAATCTGTTGTTTAATTTCAGTTACAGAAGTATATAGTTTATTACCTATTTAATAAAATACAAAGAAGAAAAAAACTTACCGTCGTTGCATTTTTCTTCACAAATCATCAATGATATTTTTAAAATATACTGAAATAGTAGAAAATATGTGCAAAATCTGTAGATTCAAAACGTCGTATTAACACCCGAGACACAGTCCCCCAGCACACAGATTCGCTACTGACAGAACCTTTTTATATTTAAATTGAAAAGAAAATATCTTCTTATTTCACGAGCATAACTAGGTGAACTAATAAGGGACAAATATTCAGTATCTTTTCTGAATTTTTATATGTAAATTAGCACCTTACGGTGGGAGGTTTATTCTGATGATGTAAATGTTCTTCATCATGCAATTTTTTTAATTTTCGCAAATTCTTTTACTAGAAAATTTTAAATCAAATGTTTAAAAGAACCCTATAACATTCAAAATATTTTTGTGATATACAACATTGAACATAGAAATTAAATGCGTACTTTTTCGGTCGAGGTGCTAGGTAGTTGGCTTTATTTGAAATTTTTTAATTCGGCAGAAGAATTACTGTTGCAGTTTGCAGTGTACATCAATTTCCTTCTAAAGGTCTCGACTCTCTGATAATTTTCTTTACCGTAATCGTTACAAAATTCTAGTTTGTAGATTTTTTTCGCTTGAGGGTAGCATTTTTACTTGAGAGAAGGGTAGGTTTTTATACTTCAGTGCTTTGCTACAGTCACAAAACTTTTTGTAAACGGCTTCTTGCATTTGAATTATGACTTATAAAAAACGTGTATTTTCGATTTATTTTCTTCTTCTTTTCCAGTCTCCCCATTTCTTGTATATTCCCCGATCTCTAGCTAACACTGTCACTTCACGTAAAGTGGTTCCCATCTGTCGTCTAAACATTTCTACAAGGTAACTCTCGGTCTGCGTTCCACTTTAGTTTCGGTCATTATTCTTGGAAATTTATAGTTGAGCAAAAAGAAAGTTCATCGAGGGTGCCTTTGAAATTTTGATTATATTATAACTGTATTATAACACCAGACAATATGAAGCTGTCATTTAATATTTGTTACAGGTCGAGGTTATGATTCTGTTCTTCTTTTTATGCAGGCTTTGGAAAAAATCCCATTGCGTTTATGACGCGAAGTATTGATCAAAGTTATGATAACGTTGCGATATTAGCGAATGTCAGCCACTGCCTATAAAATATCAGTGACAAGGATTAGGGATAATTTTCTGGTGTTATAATCATCGATTCTATATGTCGATGGTTATAATACACATAACTTCAAAATTCCAAAGGTATCTTTGATTAACTTTCTTTTTGATCATACTAATTATCTGCCATTTTGTAAATGTACCTTATATTCTACTTCTAATTCCTATCATGTTATAAAACTGTTTACTTTGCTCTCGGCTGCTTTCCGTAAGTATTTCATTTATGTCCTTTTATTAAATTTTCCCTTCAGTACTAATCTTCGGAGGCGACACCGTCAGTAGGTACAAGAGAGTTACTGGATTAAGTATGTAAGTAAAATTAATGTTGGTAAGTATACAATAGATTACCAGTTTTGTGTTAGTGTCGATTTTTTCGCGATTATCGTATTGTTTATCCTGTTCAATGTTTGCTAACACCACTGGATACATCATTTATTATTGACCATAACCTTTTGCTGAAAAATATGTGGTCTATTACCGTTTTGGTATTTCTTTCCATTAAATGTAATATGTTATTTTTTTATATTAGCAAAACGAGTGGTTATAGTCGAAGTCAGCATTACGACAAAAAGGAGGCCACACGTCACGGGCGCCAATTTGTTACACGCTAAAACGACCTTTACAACAGTTTGTTACAGGAATAACTCGATTTTACGATATGGAGTTAACATCCAAAATACTAAACGGCTTGGTTAATATGAAAACGACACAGATCGGGAAAAATACACATCCGTTGCCCGAATTATGCTGCGATGGGCTATAACAAAAGGTGCGAACTACACTCAGAGGGATTGGGTGGTTCATTACAAAATTAATCAGGGCAACGGCTTGTTAAACGAAAGAACGATGTTAAATGCCTTAGGCAGGCTGCACACTGACGAAACTGGTTTCATGAAACCGGTTTCATGAGAGATGAAACTCAAGTTTCGTAAAACCAGTTCATAAGAAAATTGAAAGATGAGTACACTGAGTTTTAAGAAACTACAATTTCATAACGTTGCGCAACTGCATTTCACGCAACTCCGCTAGCACGGTTGCATGTAACTACAGTTTGTTGTAAACCTCCGTTGGCGTGAGTTGTGTATTTAATATTTGCAGCAAAAAGCGATGCCTGAAGATCAAGTTTTCAACACAAAACTCGTGGAAGCTGTAGAAAAGCATCCGTGCTTGTACAATTACAATTTGAAAGAGTACAGTAATAGAAACAAAGTTCAAGCTGCATGGGAGACCATAGCGCAGGAAATGGAAAGTACAGGTGAGTTTTATTATTGAACTCCTTTTATTCATTTTTATTAAATGTTGTCGCTAACCTATGTTTGTACTCCATTTTCCTCTAGGCGGTTCAAATAAAACACGAATCACGGCTTTTAACAAAGCTTTATTTTCTCAAGGGCTACATACACACAATATATGTAAAGACAATTATTTATTTTCATTACTATTCATCACCACGCCCTGCTATATTATTGATCCACTGTGATGGTATAGCTACGCCAGGCTTCAAAAAGTATTCACAAAGATATTCGCGGAACGATGCGGCTGTCGTTAAGTTAATATGGCGATTCAACGGGTGCAAAGGTTGATTTGGAATGTTCTGAACCTCATCTGCAGCATTCCTTGGCTTATACATTTTCCCTTCGGTTTTGCGAATGTAGTTATGAAGAACACATGCGCATTTTATAATAGATATCACCGTTGCTTCAGAACAAGCTATAGACGTTTCAAAAACTCGGAACTTAGATGTTAGCATTCCAAAAGCACATTCCACAGATTTACGAGCTAGGCTTATTCTATAATTGAAAATTCTTCTCCTATCCGTTAGCGTACGTTGAGGATACGGTCGCATTATGTACGTTGTCAGAGGGAACGCTTCATCTCCACAAAAAAAGTATGGAAAATTTTGTGCATTTTCATCCCGTGGTAATGGCGAAGGCTGTGGTAGATTGAGACCTCCAGACTGTAACCAACGACCTAAACGAGATGAACGAAATACACCTCCATCACTGTTTCTACCAAGATCCCCCACATCAACGGTAATAAAACATCCGTCAGCATCAGAACAAGCCATTAGTTGAACCGAAAAATAACCCTTATAATTAAAATTCCTAGATCCACTCTTTTTGAATTTTTTTATCCTGACATGTTTTCCGTCGATGGAGCCTACACAGTGTGGTAAACTCCAAAGTTGTTCATAACGGGAAGCAATGTTTTTCCACATATCTATGGTTGGAACAGGCAAATATTCTGGTTGTAGACAGGACCATATAGCTTCCGTTGTTTCCGCAATGACCACTCCAACCGTTCTCTCTCCTCGCATAAAATAGCTCGCCAAACTTCTGAAACTGCTGCCTGTTGCAAGATACCTGAAATTAATAAAATACATCAATTGAGCGGTCTGCTTTGAATAAGGGCTCACCTACAATATTACCTTATTACAGAGCACAAACAGATAAGCCAAGGGTACAAAACATCATATTACGTCGATTTTGCAAAATTGTAGATGAGCTCTGATCTAAGCAGACTCTTCAATCATAGCATATGTGTACATAATACGTAGCTTACTATAATCTATCTATACCTTCAATGTAATTTTTTTTGTAGCAAAGGACTGTAAAGAAACATGGAGAAACTTGAGGATAGTTTACATACGGAATTTAAAGAAACCGCCTTCTGGATCTGCTGCAAAAAAGAAAGAATACTATTTGCGTAAGTACATGCAATTTTTGAACCGCTATGTGAATACGAAAACGGAGAAAGAATTACCGGGAAACCTTCCATCGCCCCCACAAACTGACAATGCGTACAGTGAACCAGACCAAGAACGCGTCCCAGAAACAATAGACAATAACAAGGAGGCCAACGACGCATCCGACACAGAGCTCACTCAGGATGCTACGCGTGAGGATTCTACACATCAGAGGACACAATCTGAATCCCCAAATGTTACTACGATCAATACCGAGAATATCAGATCCTCAAAAGAAGCTTCAGTAGCACCCTCCAATAAAAGAAAGAAAACACCAACTGATGCTGATGCGGTCGTCATAAATTACATCAAATCAAAGACTCAGAAGGGATCAAACCACGACAATCCTAGGACACAATTTTTGTTAAGTTTAGTACCGGACGTAGAAGACATGACCTCAACGCAATACAGGACCTTCCGAAATGAAGTGTGTAGCTTGATTGATAGGATCATTGCCTCTGCACCCTCACCTCTACACTCGAGTAATTCCACATACTCTGCGTGGTCTTCAGCAAGCACACCTGTTCTTCCGCAAACATCTGCACAATCCACTCCCACATGGGAATACTCATCAACTCCAGTCTATTCGCTTCGCACTACTGATGATGTCTCGGATAATCCGGCATATGAAGAACTTCACCGTTTAATTTAAACTATGTAGGTGGTGTCTTTTTTACTCCACTATTTTTTGTATTTTCTTTAAGTTAAAAATAAAGTTATCTTACCTAAGTGTGATTATAAGTTTTTCTTCAGGTCCTAGCGCCATTCTGCAGTTGGTGTCCTTTTTCGTAATGTGGGGACCTACTAAATGTAGCAAGTGATTAAAAGCAGACTCCGACATTCGATAAAAATTTTGAAATTTCACTGGGTCTTGATGCAGTTCTTTGGCCACTACATAATTGCTGTGACATCTGTTCTGTATTAGGGGATAAACCCAGTACTTCCGCTTCTTTTTTCTGTTTCGATACCACCACCACAACACTACAACGTCCTCATCATCCGACGACATCTCAGAAACTGCTCATGTGGCAGTTGCGTCAGTGTACTGCCGAGTATGAAACCAGTTTTATGAAACTAGTTTCATAAAACCGGTTTCATAAAACCAGTTTCGTCAGTGTGCAGCCTGCCTAATGGTTTTTAAGAAATTATAGGTATAACTTGATTATATGTAGTAATTAAAAATTGATAAGGTTAGATTTTCATATAAAAAATACGTAAATACTAACATTAACCAAAATTTTGAAACTTTCAATAATTAGACTTTCGTCTCTTTGTTTAAATAGTTTTTAGTTTATGTACAGTGCCAGGTTTCTCTCTTTTTAAATACCAGCTGTAGTCGCCCATCATAATTGTATTCCACCTTCCCTAGTACCTCTACTCCTTTCCCTTTATGTATTGATGGAAGCTCTTTCCTTATTCTTCTATCATTTGTCCAGTATTTTCGGGAAAAAGTCGACAGGTTTATGTAAAATTTTATTTTTGACGTTTATATTGCAACCTAAATTGCAAAACTTTTCGAGTATATTTTGAACAATTTTCTCATAATCCTGTGATTTACTAGAACGTTTTCCATTACACTTTTAGAAGCAATCCATGCTTCCCTCTCAATTTCAGTTATAGTAGCTTCAAACTGACAGTCTAAAACCAATTTTATAACTTGGGGACCAATAAGGATACCCTCCTTATCCTCTGAATGTAATTTTTTGGCAGTGGTCGAATATGATATGTTTTATCGGATTTTTTCTACCGTCTAGGATGTATATCACACAACGTTTCGGGAGTTTTGATCTACTCCCGTCTTCAGGTGTTCCTGGTTAGTCCTGAGAAGGACTGATATTGTACGTTTGGCTACCTAAACTCGTGACTTTCCCGGGGTTTGTACCCGGAACCGCTGATCGCTGTGATTACTAGTCTGCCACTCTTGCCACTAGGCCACCAGCGCTATTAGCAATTAAAGGGGTGTAGAGAACGCATTAATTTATAACTGCCATTTAGAACTCCATCTTCGTATTTTCCCAAATTATTACTGCTCTTATAGCACTTACTATAATAAGACAGCATACTGTTCCAAACTGCATTCTTGTGCATATAATGGCACCATCATACCTTTGGCGGTCGTGACTCCTGGAAAGAGCGTTCTTTCTATTCTGCAACGGGAAAGGCTGGCCACCTTCCCGGGCCACGGCCGAAAAAAGCTTATAAAACCGCACTTCGTGCAGTAATAACAGGCTATCAGCCTATATTAGGAAGAAGAAGAAGAGGAAGAGCGATGTTTTACTTCATATAAAAAAGCGGAAATATTAATGCAGACTTTGTGCATTCAGAATAATTTCTATAAATATACTTTAATTGCATGTCACACCAAAGTTCTCGACGATTTATTGAAATCTGTTTTACCTTCACACTAATAGTGGGGCGCAATACATTAATTATCTTATTGAAACATCTTTGACATTGTGCTCTAAGAAGTGCATTATGTTAACGTTCACTGAAATAAATGTTATCACTACATTATGGCGGGGAACAAATTTTGACATGATCAAGTCAGTGAGTTACTTATCATGAACTCATTGGGCACGTACGAGAACTTTCTAATAACGTTGATTATATATGTTGTTATCGCGGTATATAATATACAAGGTGAACTAGAAGTCTATAAAGTTCAGAACTCCCAATTTCTGCAGCATTGCGTCGATAACATACTTCAAGATCACGTCAAACCAATCGATTTAGTTGTTCTGTTAAATTTTCAAGACGTCTTTGTAGAATTCCACATCAAGTCGCGACCTGTGGTAATCCAGAATAATTTCGCTATGATGATGGAGTATGCAGCTCTAGGAAAAGCCAATGCATATATAATACTGGTCAATGATGAACGTGTCACCAGCATTCTCACGTCATTGACTAAAACATCCCATTGGAACCCGAGGGCTAAATTTGTCATTGTCTTTAATGGAAGATTAGTTGATTTATTTTCACTTTTGAAAAAATTCCATATTTTAAACGTTATAGTACTTGTGCCCGAAATAGACAACCACATTAAAATGTGGACGTACTATCCCTACAATTTTTCAATTCCTGAACAAGGAAGAGTCGAGCCAGTTCTAATAAATACATGGAAGGAAGGTAAATTTTCGACAAATATCCATTTGTTCTTGCCCAAGCTGCCTAAGAAATGGTATAACACAACGGTGAGGGTGATTCTTATGGAGTATCCTCCCTATGTTATTAAAGAAAATGCCACTGGAATGGAAATTCGGATACTCAAACTGGTTAGTATTTATTTATTAGAGGTGTCAATCTTAGTATAAGTCAAGACCTCTTGGTCACGATTTGTTTTTTTTATCACAGGTTTATTAGAGCTATTTTTCTTATCAGTAATCCTTCATTCATTTTTCATTGTTTGAATATTTGTTTTAATGAGCAAGGTTTCAGTACTCTGATCTCCTTTTTTCTTATGTGTTGGTCTTATTCTAACAGGAAGCACAAATAAAGGTTTTGCGACAACACTAGGATTATCGGCGGTTAAAGACTTCTTCCGATCTGCATCGGCAAAAGACTTGGTTACAAATCTCTCTTGTTCAAACCATCTTTGTCTGTAGAACATCGTGACTTACAGGAGTTACGGTTTTTTTCTGAACTGCAAGTTCTAAAAGATGCATTTAGTTCGTAAGATCTTCTTCCCCAGGATTTTTTTTGATCTAAACCAATTACGTTTCGATCTTTGTTTCGACCAGAGTCTAAAGACTGTTTCTTGTCCATATTTGATGGCAAAAAAAACACTGATGAATGTCAGAAAACCAACTCGTCAGTGTCAAAAAGTGTAAATTTTCTCATAAACGTGGGAATAATAATTGGAAAATGCAATGTCTTTGGAATAATTTACACTAACAAGTTGGTTTTGTGACATTCAACAGTTTATTTTTGTCATAAAAAAATTCCTCTAACAAGCTACATACCCTGTGTCCAAAGCTGCTTCCTCCATCGGAATGACATAATATTATGTGTTTTGCAGGTTATAAAATTTCCAAGCTAACAGTTTTCCAACGGATTTGTTAAAAGATTTTCTTCTTGCATGTGCTCTTCCTGCTGAACGAATCTTGGCTATCACCTTTACTAAAATAGTTTCCCTGAATTATGTAACATAAAGTTAATCTGCCATTTCTACAGCACTCTGTATAACCGCCCACTATTTATAAATGCCGTTGTAGGCTCAAAACTTTTCTTATTTTTACGATGCCTTTGCTATTCTATCGATACTATTTTCTTTTGTATAGATTTGTAGATTTATATTCGCGTTAAGAGGTCAAGTAACTACAGTCAGAATGGTGGAGTGTCACACTCGTTCTGAGCCCAAAGCGGCGACTTCGAATATCGGCCCGGGCACTTTGTAAGGTGTTAAAAGACGATGATGCAAATTTTTATCCCTTCGAATTTTTAAACCTAAAATGCACTCTCTATCTCGTTTACCTTCTCCTGTAACTGTATTGATATGCTGTCGACTCAATTTTAAAGCGATTTTCCCCCTCTAAGCTTTTCAATAATTAGTTCCTGTCCCGCTTGCATATTCTCTTTAGCTCAAGTCATCCCACATATGGCGCTTTCAAGTATATAATATAATGTGATAACGGCCATGCCACATAGAACGTGCCATTTCAACAATTACGAAGACTAAATGTGTCTTAAACAGCGGGCGTCCAAAGAGCACATGGAAAAACTGCTCCATGCCAACACTGTGCAGAAGTAACGGTAAAGAGCTTACACTGTCTCATCTTATTTAATTTATATGACTAATTACTTTTCCGTGCCCATTAATTAACGTGTTAATGTTTTAACTGTTTCCAATTATTATGTGGACTGAAAATATGCCATACTCATTTTGATATGTACCATTGTTCCTTACATTTGTCAATTTCTCTTTTTGTTTCTGTTTTCTGATAATCCAACACCCATTGCCCCTTTGCCCTTAATTTCTTCCGTTTTGTTTTATATTATTTTTCTGCTACAGTTCCAGTTACTGTTTCTCCAATATTATAACCTTTCTGTTTAGTGACCTCTACCATTTATAATCCTCCTGTCCGTTTTCTGGTCTTTAGGCGAAGGTGCACCTCTCCTACTAGAAGGTTATCATCCGACTCTACGTCTGCACCAGGGTATCTCTTTGTCGATTTGCCTACGTTTCGAAAGCATTTGTTTACAGTAATGTAGTTTATTTGATTGGCAACAACACTACTATAGTGGTCTGTAAGATATCTCCATATACAGGGTTCCCCGTGACTCGATGCCCATAGCTTAAAAGCGTATTCCTTGCACAATTTTAAGTCGAAAGTGCCTTATACACTTTTGTCCAAAACTCAATAGTCAAGGAGTTATGAGCAATATTAAATTTAATAGTAAATAAATCTGGTAGGATACGTAATTTTTTTGTCATATTGTTATGGGAACATTGTTTATTCTTTAACGTTGCTACTTTAAGATTAATTTGCTATGGCTACGTTTTCAAATCAAGAATATGCCGATATTCACTTTATCTACGGATACTGCGAAGGAAATGCAAGAGCGTCAGCGCGGGAATATCAGCTGAGGTTTCCTGGTCGAAGAATACCCAATAACAAAGTGTTTAACAATGTGCATAGTCATTTAACAGAAAAAGGTAATTTTCTTAAAGCTACTGCAGAACGTCCCATACAGCAAGAACTTGCCGAAGAAGAAGCTATTCTTAACATGATCGAAAACAATTCCTCTACTAGCGTACGAAGAATATCTAATTGTGTTCATGTAGTCGAATGAAAGTGTGAAGACCATTACACAATTTTGGTTTGTACCCATATCGCATACAATCAGTTCAACATTTACAACCAGCAGACTATGCAGCGCGTGTTGACTTTTGTCTTTGGTTGATTGCACAAATTCTGGACAAATTCTGTTTATGGATGAAGCTTTACTAGAGATGGAATTACGAATACCAGAAATTTACATTCATGGGCACTTGAAAACCTCTTTGAAACCAGGGAAACACATTTTTAACATGGCTTTTCGGTAAATATTTATTGTGGTGCTCTTAATAACGTTCTTATTGGGCCAGGAATGCTTAACATTAGAGCATTATCTAAATTTTGTACAAAACGATTTGCCAGGATTAATGGAGAATGTTGCACTTCAGAACAGAGTTGACATGTGGTTTCAGCAGGATGGCGCACCACCTCATTCTGGTATAAATGTAAGAGCATATCTAAATAACAACTTTGCTAACCGGTGAATTGGAAGAGAATGTCCAATTCTCTGGCCTCCGAGGTCACCATACCTAACGCCTCTCGACTATTATCTTTGGGGACACATGAAAGGTCTATTGTATTCAATAAACCACAAACCAGAGATGAGCTAATTGAAAATATTACAGCTGCAGCTGCATCCATACGAGACGACCCAGATACTTAAATTTGTGTTAGTAATAATAAAATTCCTAATTAATAAAACATTACATTACATTATTCAACAAGCTCTTTACTTCATTCTACACACTCTGTTAAATTTAATATTGCCCATAAATTCTTAACTATTGAGTTTTGGACAAAAGAGTATAAAGCAATTTCGACTTAATATTGTCCAAGGAATACGCTCTTAAGCTATGGGCATTGAGTGACGGGACACCCTGTATATAGTCGTCTCACTGGTTGCCGAAGAAAGATATCCATGACCAACAATATCATTTTCCGTTTTGGAACATACTAGGGTATTAACATCGCCCAAAATAATCACCGTGACTTTATACCTTTCTGTGTGGCTTCCTGCCTTTACTACTTCTTCACAGGAGGGCTGTGCGAGGTTATCTCATGTATAGTATTGTATATTTTAAGTTATGCAAAGTTATTGCACACATTCCATGTGCCTATTTTTATTTTCATTTTTATATCTAGCTGGGATTTTTAAACCCCCTTTAAGAAGGTACCGAGACTAGAAGCGAGTGTTCGATTTCTAAGCAGATTTATTTTTCTAAAGAAAATAGTACGGTAGTTTTCCATTGTATTCCATATCCCTGTATTATCATCTTTACAATGGTTTCTATTTTTAACAACTGTTAATTCTGCAACTCTACTAATTTCCATTTTAATCGCCTGCAGCTGATACCGAAAGAAAAACTACCTACCTCCAAGCTTGCTACGAAGGAAGATTTTTATGTTATCTACCTAGCTTTGAAAAAAAAACACATAAAGTCTTAAGAAAATTTTATTTTTCTATATAACTCCCTTCTACACTTACGCACTTATTCCATCGTTTTTCCAATTGTCCCATTGCATCAGAAAAAAAAAATCTTTTAGCAAGCCTGCAAAATATTTTTCGACAGCATCTTTGAGTTCATCATCGAAAGCAAAACGCCTTCCTCTGAAATGTTTCTTCAAATGTTTGAATAAAAAAAAAGCCAGACGGGCCAGGTCGGGGCTATACAATGAAGCCAGAATCATTAATAATCTTCTTATAAGATTCTTGTTTGGTGGGAGGGTCCCAGTGACACACCAAAGTTTCATCCCCGGTGGCAATTCTCGAAAGAAAACATTTCTGTCGTCTTCCAAAGCATCCAAATTTTTGCTCAGGCGTGAGCAATCTCGGAATCCACAGCGCAGACACCTTTTTCATGCCCAAATCTTCATGCAAAATATTGAGAACACTTGTTTCAGATATACTGACTTCATTAGCAATAACGGAAACCTTTATACGCCTATGTTTCAATACCAAATCTGCAACTTTTTGCACAATTTCTTTGGTTCTTGTAATCACTGGTCGTCCGGACTTTGGATCTTCCTGGATCGATTCTCTACCCCATCGAAATTGCGTAGACCAAAATTTCACTTGAAAATAGGTTGGTTCATTTTCCTCATACACGGCAGTCTTTCTTTCGTGGATAATTTTAGGCCCATTGTTTTCTTTCGTAAGAAGCTCTATTACAAAGAGATGTTCAACTTTAGTATCACTCATTTTACTAACCAAAAAATAGTCAGAAATCTATAAATTATAATATTTAAACACAACATTGCATATAGGCTTCTAAATGTCACAGCTACTCGACAACAAACAATTGCGATCACAGCTCTTTTGTTTCATGGCCAGGTAGATAACATAAAAATCACCCCCCGTATATCCTAGTTCAGGATTAAAGATCAAGTGAATACATTGCAGTAGTTGCTACTCATTTTCGAACTGCAAGTACTAGTCTTATCTGGTTAAGTCTCTGAAGGATTGTGTTTTCCAAATACACTAATAGGCTGCTTGAATAGTTTTTGTCTATGTAATTAAAATCAAGTAAAAATTCTTTACGGCCTAATCCGAAGCTTTTAATCCACTAGCTTCTGCTAATTACCTCAACATAACTTGATCTAACTCATTTAAGACACTTTTTTTTATTTTCTCACAATTATCATTATTATTTACACATTCACTTATGTATATCTTCGTTTGTATGACTTATTTAAACAGGTGCAAGATATTCTGGGATTCAAGATTGAATTTGTGAACAAGTCCTATAGTGGATGGGGCGTGAAGCAACCAAACGGATCATACAGTGGTGCTTACATGGATTTGCAGAATTTAAATGCCGATATGGGCATTGGGGTGTTCTATGCTAACTACAACGAGATTTGGGATTTTGACGTTACCTTTCCGTATATGGAAGACTCGAGCAAGTGGGTTGTACCCGCAGCTAAACTTCAACCACGATGGCTGAATCTCATAGGAGTATTTAAGATACATATTTGGATCTTACTGGCTTTCATTTTGCCTTTGGTTGCGTCCATTCTATGCTACACAGCTCGATTTTCTCACGACCTTGAAAAATATCAGAGCTTTCAGTATTCCTTCATTATTTGCGTAAGGTGCCTACTTGCTGAATGTATATATGTTTTGCCAGAAACTGCAAAAACGAGATTCATTTTTATTGTATGGGTGATGTTCGCGTGGCTGATTTCAGTAACATTTCAGAGCCACTTAACAGCAGCTTTGAATTTTAACAGTTATGAAAAGCCCATCTCCAACGTACATGAATTAATTCATTCCAAAATGAAATTTGGATTTTATAATGAGATAAGACATTTATTTTCAGATATGAGTGATTACGTAGAGTCTCATATACGAGAAAACTTTATTATCTGTCCGTTCTCTATAGCTTGCCTTAACAGGACTGCCTTTGATGGTAATTTTGCTACGATTAAAGTGTACAGAAACTTAGAGTATATGGTTAATCTTTACTATTTAAATCCAGATGGTAAACCTTTGGTGGACGTTTTCAGTAATAAGGTATACAGTGTCAAGATAAACATGGCGTTTACGAAAGGTTTTCCTTTGTATGAGCCCGTTAACAAGTTACTGCTTCATATTAAGTCCGCTGGATTTGTTGAATATGCTTACACACTATTTGATAGAATCTCAGAAAGGTTCTACACCAGAGCACAAGTTATTGCAACTTCTGGAGACATTATAACCCTTTGGGAGTTAGAAGGGATATTTGTGTTTTTATTATCAGGATGGCTAATAGGATTTATTGCTTTTCTTCTAGAGTATAACATAACAGAACAAATGCTTTCAAAATTTAAAAAAACCTAGAAGCTATAAAAGGTTAAGTATGCAGGAATCCGTTCGACAAATAGTTCAGACTAATTTAACTGTGCTACTCCAATGTTTTATTTATTAAAGCAATGTGCGTTATTCTACAGTCTTTGTTATGAATAAATCAGGGAGCCTTGCAACTATTGATGAGATTTTATTTTTTTTTTCTTTGAAATTGCTATATTTTCTATAAATTAAATATCGTGTGTTGAAAAAAACTTATTTAGGGCAAGCCTTAAAAAGAAAGATAAAAAATCTAGTCATGTCTTAACTTAAGTCTGAAAGTGAATGTCACATTGCATTTTGTTTATGAAAACATTTGTCACTGTGACAGGCTAAAGTTAACACTGCATTAAGTTTACTTGCATTTAGCAAAAAGGAAAATAAGATGGCATTTATACAACAACGAGTGTTTTTGTTGGAAAGTTACTTTCAAAATGGAATAAAAGTCGATGAAAATGGTTTTTATTAAGTCTTTCTTATATTTTTAGGAAGATAGTTCAAGATCAAGATGTAATTTAGTTCTCTCTGACTTATGGTAGTTCATTTGTTTCAATGGGTATGTATCAAGTTATGGCAAACTACAATTTGATTATGGCATGCTGCTAATTACTTTTTTTAACACACGATTAAAGTAATATTGTTAATTTGAAGGAAAAAGTGCTTGTTGGCTGCTATATTCTAATATGAAGAGATATACAGTTTCTACTATTATCAAATTGACAACAACAATGGTTTGATTTAAAGTCATATTGCATGGAAACTAGGATTAATCACAGTATTTTAAATATTGTTTTAAAGCAGATCCAAAGAACTTCTACAAAATTTTGTTAATAGTATGCAATAAATATAGAAATGTACGGAGATATACGTAATTAATGTGAAAATGTAGTGGCACAATGTAAATACTTATAAATGTAATAAATGGTTTGACAACTATTTTTATTTGCTTGCTTTGCAAACACCTGTACTATATTTTGAAATAGAAAAAAGGTATGATAAATAATTGAAGGCTACGTGACTAGCAGCCTTTGTGGCTTTAGTAAATTTATTGCAACGCCCGGCATTAATATACTCGTACATGGTGTAGTTTTGAATTCTCACGTGGTGTTACTTTTGTAGGTAAATAGTATATTAAAGTATGAGTGGATAACAAGGTCTTTAAAACACGCGCGGGTTTTCAAGCACGACGGCGTAGCCGGAGTGCTCGAAACAGAGCAAGTGTTTTAAAGACCAGTTATCCACGAATACTTTACGCTATTTTTTATTATACCTCCAATACTGGAAATAAATTACGCACTAAAAACTTAGAAATAATTTTTGTCGTGATAAATCGAGAGGGCATAATAATATTGCTACTATAGTTACGAGAATTATTTACGTTTTTGTCGCGTCCATGTCCGTTGTTGCATTCAGTCGTTTCCTTGACAACCTTTAAAGCTCGGCGAGCTTTAATCACCTGTATTCGCACGCTCAGGCGTGCTTTAAACGGCGATTCTGATGCAGGTATAATAAAAAATTTATTTTTGTGCGTCAACAACAGTTCTACTGAGAGTTAGTTAACACACTTTTGAATTGTTTTTGATAGGAAGCTCCCTATGTAAGGCTGCTAACTGTCCGGCATTGTGCTGGACAGTCATGCAATAGCAGTACTGGTCTCGGATTCAAATAATGCATTGACATCGTTCCGCAAAATGTCAAATGCGTCCCGCTATTCAGGCATTCCTTAGTATATTCTTATATTCGTAATAGACTGCTGCAAAAATTGTGATGTTATTTCACCTTTGAAATAAAATGCATTTATACGATTGAATCTACCCATCGAATGGCGGCTGTAGTTCATATAACCCCTCTCTAATACGTGTGTCGAATTTAAGGTGAAGACACACTTGTATTTTTTTTTTGAAGTAGATATTTGAATTTCCGTACAGAGGTAGAACTTTATGAGCTGCATTTCTTAGGGCACGCAATTCAACTGCAAGTTGTAAACCCAGCGATATTTTGCGATGCGTTAGATATCGAAAAAAGTTATTAGAAGAAAGTATTCAGAATCTAATTTTAACCCCGTATAACGAGTTTCAATGCAGAATCCTCATTTTGTTGTTGTGTCATCTTGGGCGAAGGGCGAATTTTTTATCACCAAATATTCTAATGTTTAATCTTTTTTTTCTTAAACTGAGACGTTCATGTGGCATTTTGTTGTTATAATAACGCAATTGACTTTAAACTGACGTTTCGTACAAATTGCTATATCAAACTGATAGAAAATGTGTTCTTCGTAGCTTAGTCGTCAATACATATGACCTATTTCTTACCTCAGTTGTGGCTATGGGTTGTCAACACAGCTTTGCTCTGAGCCTGCCTTATTTACACCTATAATTCGGAACATAAACCCTCTAATCCCACTAGAAATAAAAATTAAGCTGCTTACATAAACGTCATATACTCTATATGATGTTATACATACATATAAATAAACGAAATATAAGACGATAATACACAAATTCTATACGCCACTCCGTCAATAATACAAAGCAAAGTTTAATTTAAATCGCTACGCGGTAAAGGCTAAGTTGTAAGCGCATTTACAATATGTATAATATACAAAGACTAAAATGTCAAATATTATTGCTAACGTGAGCGTCCGCCCAAATATGTCCCTCACACTGCGCCGAATTCACTTCAATACGGTACCGAGTGCGATTAGCCACTACCACCTTGATAAGGTACGGCGTACGCTAAGGCACTACCAACTATTTGATGACCCACGCAGCCGCGCTTCGAAAGTGGCGTCCCAATACCTCGGTACGATATGATGCAATCTTACGCAATGCTCAACTGATATCAGTTTAGCCCTGCGTAGGCGATTTGATCAAATACATTGCTCGTAAATGAACTAACTTGATTCCCTCTTCTATTGTAAGCAAAAATTGGATTTGGCTTGGATGATGGCGTCGGTAAATCCAAATGGCGCCAAGCACGCTGATTGGTAAATTTGGTTGTTGCACCCTGAAGTTGCCGTCACCGCTTTCTGCTGAGTATTATATGGATCTCGGATATGCTTTCCCAAGGGTGCACTACACTCACGGGGCTCTTGATATTAACCCCAGAAAAAGACGTCGGCTGAGGTCTTCGGAGGCAACCGCTCGCTGCCACAACTTCACTGCTAATGTCTTACTTTCCACCCAAAAGCCCGAGAATTCGCACACACACACACATCACAGCGTTCTTCGGTTCTGATTTTAGCTGTATCCGGCGGGGCACGCTATGCACGTAAATGTACGTGGCTCGATTTTTAAATACGTTAGTAATCTAACTACTAAACTACATTATGTGTCAAAATATATTTTATGAACTGTTTAATTTTTGTAAATTAATCTCAAGGAGAGACAACGGGGCTAGCTGCTGACTTCCTTTCAAATTTTGAAATTAGAAAATATTATCAGCTACTTATGTACCAATTAATAAAAAGTTACAGTTCAGCTTTACTCTAGCGTGTTTAAATAAAAAGAATCTCAGATAAAACGAATCAGGCATGGTGTAACCGACGCCATGTCCCACATTGATGCCCTCAATAGTTGGCAGCCTTACCTTATAATCCGTGAATTTATTATATGTGGTATACCACTGCTATTGTCACATTAAAATTTTCTAAACGTTGTTAACTGTGTTAAATAGGCTGTCAATATTACGTGGACACGCGGTCTTCAGCTCTTTTCAATGTCTCTGTACATATGGGTTTGCCATTAATAATAAAGGCGGTGTCGTTATACGCTTTAGAACATACAAATTGTCATCACCGTACGAAAACAAATGTAAAAAAAGAGCATTTAATAATAGAACGCGTTTGCTAAGAAAGTCGTTCTGTCTATTTGACCCTAATGGTCTTTACCGGTACTATATTTTAAATGTGCTGATATTCTGCTATTCCATTTGTTTCATGAACCAAGATTCTGTGGTAGAACTAGTTTATTCATCAATTTAATATGGGTTGAATTTGTTTTCTCTCCATGTAAATAGTCTTCTTCTGTGATCTTGATAAGATGTATTTAATGTGGAGTAGTTATTTACAACACAGAACTGCAATAGTTTTTCACCTCTTTCTGGTTTCAATTACATATCTTGAAGTGCAGTATTTCACACCTTTCTCCGGAGTTGTAAATCCCAATTTAGCGTGAAAATGCTTGACTAAAAGTCACTTCGGCATTCGGCGTTTGTTTTGTGATATCTGTCCTCTTATTTATTACACTTTCAGAAAGTACTTCAGACAATGGAGAATGAGGGTATACTTTTATCTCTGAAAACACTTAGTATTAAGCACACCATGGTGATCACTTATAACTAAAATCGCATAAATGGTTTGACGCTAAACAGTTGAAGTGGGTACCCTCTTCCTTCTTCACCCGCAGTAATAACACCATGGTGACCGTCCTTAGTCTGCGCTTTTATTTCCTATACTTTAAATCGAACTGAATCTCTGATTCTATGCCATAAGTAATACAAAACTATCACGCTGATTTTTGTTTGACGTTTGTTGACAAGGTGCATTTACGTTATTATGTAGGTCTCAAGTTAGGTATATTTTATTTAGACTGCCCTCTATCATATCCGTTCTTAATCTGGGTATCAGACACTACATCCTATTTTAGATATTAAATATTTTTATCACTAACGTCGCTTTTTCTTTTACTAATTGTACGAAGAAAGGTTAGGTGTAAAAACAAAAGTTAGATGAACAACCGACTCTATCATATTATATTAATAGGTATTGTACTTAGAGTATTTATGTAGGTGTATTGTGGAACACCCTATAACATTAATTTAGTCTGTATGTTTCTACCCTCGTAGGGACGTTATATTTCAAGTATAAAGTCTAGTACGACTAAGTATTTTGATAACAATGAGTCCTGTTTTTATCTTGCTAACTTAGTATGCATGAAACCCTTTCAAATACCTAATCGTGGTTACAAGAAAACACTATTTGCCAAAAACGGGAAACTGGTCTGCACCTCTAGTGTTATCGGGCTGAAACTGACTTCAAACAACATACACAAGAAAAGCCAATGTTTTTACATAAATATATTGCCTTTAACACATATACAGGGTGTCCATTTACTGTACGGGTCCTCAATTACGCTTATAATTTTTTTCTGTAGAAAGTTGTGTTGAGGCGATCCTAATGGCGTTTAAAGGAGCACATTTTAAAATTGGAACACCCTGTATTCATTAACAACTATTCAAGTTCCTAAAACTTTTCTTTTAAATGGCTTTCAACATCTCCAACTCACGAACGTTTTCAGCATTCTTTTGTCAATATCAAGCTTTCATTTAAAACGTTACATTTTACCCACTTTTGAATAATTCTTCCATTAAACTTGAGAGAGTTGTCATCTAGGATACAAAAATACTAAAGCTTTATTGAAACCGAGATATTTTAATACAGGGTGCTGAAAATCCTGGTTGAAATTTCAGTATTTTCATTCAATATGTTATTACAGGAATAGATCCTTAAAATTCCTTGATTTTGACCCCAACGTGTTATAATTTTTTCAAACGTATTTGAGGTATTAAACTTTTAATAAAGGAAAACCATGAATGTGCATTATTTGGCACGTGGTTTATAATAGTGCTGGTAAAAACCGATGTTCCGGTTAATCGCGATTGTTTCATGAATTGAACGACGTCGTGCGTGAAATTTCACCACACACGATGTGGGGGAATTATCCTGACTGATAGGTAATGCCGTAATGACGGCTCACATCGGGTAGAGTACAACTGCTAACAACAACCTAACATGATTCAGCTTGGTATTCTTGCTCACACAACTTAATCCAACCTTAACAACTTTAAGTATTCTATCAATAAATTTACAACCCTTCAGTAACCACCAAATATATTTAAATGGTGCTCTTAATCAACAAAATACGTGTTCTAAAATCCTTCCTAAAGCAAAATATTGAAAGACTCAGACCTACTAAGACATTTTAATTAGTTTTGCCGTAGGCGATTTCGCACAATGCAGTGGGAACTATGCAACCACATAAAGCTTGGGGCAAGACCCGCTGGCTAATGCCATGCTCCCCGCAAACTTGCAATGTTTGAAGGATCCCGATGGGACACACAAATGTAAACGATGCACGCACAGCGCGCGATCCGCGCACATTAGAAAATTATAAATTAGAAAGTTTACGCCTAATTATCAATAAAAAGCATGCAACTATAAACTGGCTATAAATGTTATCTATAACATAAAATCGGTGCTCTCTTTGTATGCGTGTTTGCGTGTTTGCGTGTTTGCGTCTATGTTTGTTCGCTATCTCCTCCGAAGATACTGGACCGATTAAGTTGTACGATGGCTTAAAAGTTTGCTAATTTTTAGATTTAGATCGTAGGCCGGTTTTTATTTTCAAAAAAGATGCGAAAACGTTTTTAAATTTAATTAACACCTCTAGGCAGCAGGGCGGAGCGCCTTACGCCGTGTAGTATTAGCTCGGGTGCGCGCATTATTCAAACAAGAGAGGTGGTCTTGCGGTAGGGTGCTGGCCTATCACGCGGGTGGCCCCGGGTTCGATCCCGCCGATGCATCTTTTTTTTTAAATTTATATTGATGAATCTCTCTTAATTTTGCGAACCGAAACGTAGTTCGGGTGACTCACTAGTCATATATAATGCAACTCGTGGGTTCTTGATTATCAAATAATCATTTCTGTTTACATGAGATATATTGTTTGGCAATTACGCGAGTCCGAAGGACGAGCGTGATTGCCTAATACAATATATGGAGTGGAAACAGAAATGATTTGATAATCAAGAAGACACGAATTGCATTCGGCTAGATTATATCACGAGTCAATAAACAAGGTTTGAACAGTGTATTTTAAATATTAAAAGTACAGTTAATGTGGTTGTTATGACAATTGTACTGACAGCAGGTAACGTGATATTTGTGAAGGCGTGTGATTATCACCTATTAATCAGAAAGGTATGTGATTGTCAGTTGCTATGTACATTATCAAAAGTTTGTACATGCGTAACTATGCATTTTGTCGTTTTTCATTGGTTGATGTTAGAGGGAGTGGTATAATCGTATATAATGCAACTAGTAGATTCTTGATTATCAAATAATCATTTCTGTTTACATGAGATATATTGTTTGGCAATTACGCGAGTCCGAAGGACGAGCGTGATTGCCTAAAACAATATATCGAGTGGAAACAGAAATGATTTGATAATCGAGAAGACACGAGTTGCATTCTGCTAGATTATATCACGAGTCAATAAACAACGTTTGAATAGTGTATTTTAAATATTAAAAGTACGGTTAATGTGGTTGTTATGACAATTGTACTGATGTTTGTGAAGGAGTGTGATTATCACCTATTAATCAGGAAAGTATGTGATTGTCAGTTGCTATGTACATTATCAAAAGTTAATACATGCGTAACTATGCATTTTGCCGTTTTTCATTGGTTGATGTTAGAGGGAGTGGTATAATCATAAAAATAAGCAATTAAGACAAGGCAGCTAGATCTCGTTCCAATTTGCAGCCACTTACTGTTTGGAATTGCATCCTAAAGTACACAATATTTATCTGAGACGCATATTATCAGAATTGCTATGCCTTAATTAGTACAGGCGCCAGGGAAATTGTTAATAGGGCTTTACGTGCAATTCTTGGTACCAGCATTTTGGGTTAATGGGTGGGCGGGGGGCTGTGCTCTGAGTCTAACTTTAAGTTTTCGGATCGATCGGAGAAATTGTTTTTCCGCAATATCGGAAGAAGTGTTGAAAACGGTTTTTTAGCAATTTCTCGTTTCCTGTTGATCTGATGCTGAAATTGCATCAATATAAGTTTGTAGTTTATAAAATTCCTCACCACTTTTGGAAATACCTTTTTCTCGTGAGCTCAACAATTCAAAAGTTGTTACCCCATAAAGCCAAGCAATTAAGGGTTGAAATGGGTTTTACGTAAATATATCGCTTTCAGTTAATCCTACGATAAAAAATACTCTTATATTTTTTGTAGAACAACTAATTTTCATAAAATTTGTGTATGAGTATTTTTCTATTTGGACAATTATTTACCGTTCTACAGCGCCGCAAATGTCGCAAGTCACGTAAACCGTACATTTAATGTGCACTTTCGAACGGCCCTGTTCCTTTGAGGTACAGTTTGTAGCGCGTCTTTTTATGTGGTTTCCCCGATATGCCTACTCCACGAAGTGTATTTCTAACAGTTTCACACTTCCCATGGTCTTTTTGATGGACCGGGTTCTGCATCGTTGATCCCACTCATTGCAGAATCGTTGATTTTATCGCCCTTATCAAGTTGTGTTTCCTTTGAAAAGAACTCGGAAAGAGAAAATATGTCGTCGTCGTAAGTGATGTTATATTCGTCAACATCTGGAGTAAGCATTCTGGAGAATTTCTGCACGTTCTCACAGGATTCTCCGGCGGGAAGCAAATGACGGTGCACTTGAAACACATGAAATTAATTTTATTATTGCAAGTGGCGCGGGAGGCTCAGTGATAGACACCTGTGTAAACGTACGGTCACTTTTCTTTCAGCCCCATCTTCCCGCGGGTAGAGTGTCACTAAACTTAAACAAAATAAAAATTTATATTCAAAATGAACGATTCACGACTCACCATGTGAAGAACAATCAACTCGGTTATTCTGTTATTTGATTAATTTTTTGAATCTAGACTGTAGTGTGTTTTTCTTTGCAAGCCCGGAAAACTGAATACGAAGGATACATCATGCGTGAAAGATGTAGACGCGGATATCATCGCATTAGCGGGAGAGCAATTTTTTATTGCGTTGTACGGTGGAGACATCCATAAAGACAAGTCAATCAACTTGCTGCGATACTAACACTTCGCGAAATCCCTTGCGAAGTCAACGTTTAACCTGGCATCCCTGCCACCTACAAAAGACACGGCCAGGATGCACGCATTCCAGACATGGAAATGACACTACCCGCGGAAAGATGGGGCTGGAAGAAACGTGGCCGTACGTTTACACCGGTGCCTAGCACTGAGCCTCCCGCGCCTACTGCAATAATTAAATTAATTTCATGCGGGTGTAAGACCAAATGTGGAAAGGCTTGTGGCTGCCGCAAAGCGGGTTTAAAGTGCACCGCCATTTGCTCTATATGCGCCGGGGAATCCTGTGAGAACGTGCAAGAAATCTCCAAAATGCTTGCTACAGATGAAGACGAATACCACACCAGCTACAACGATGACATATTTTCTCTTCCCGAGTTTGTTTCAAGGGAAACACAACTTAACAAGGGCGACAAAATCAACGATTCTGCAATGATTGGAATTGACGATGCAGAACCCGGCCCATCAAAAAGACCAAGGGAAGTGTAGAAATACACTTCGTGGATTAGGCCTATAGGAGAGACCACGTAAAAAAAAAACGAGCCACAAGCTGTACCTCAAAGGTGGTGTGGAAAACAGTTGGTGCGACACACTCGAAGGAACAGGGCCGTTCGAAGGTGCACACTAAATGTACGGTTTACGTGACTTGCGACATTTGCGGCGCTGTAGAACGGTAAATAATTGTCCAAATGGAAAAATACTCATACACAAATTTTATGCAAATTAGTTGTTCTACAAAAAATATAAGAGTATTTTTTATCGTAGGATTAACTGAAAGCGATATATTTACGTAAAACCCATTTCAACTCTTAATTTCTTGGCTTTATGGGGTAACAACTTTTAAATTGTTGAGCGCACGAGAAAAAGGCATTACCAAAAGTTGTGAGGAATTTCATAAACTACAAACTTGTACTGATGCAATTCCAGTGCCACAGCAACAGGAAACGAGAAATTGCTGAAAAACCGTTTTCAACACTTCTTCCGATATTGCGGAAAAACAATTTCTCCGATCGATCCGAAAACTTAAAATTAGACTCAGAGCACAGCCCCCCGCCCACCCATTAACACAAAATGCTGGTACCAAAAATTGCATGTAAAAATTCCCTGGCGCCTGTACTAAATGACATTAAAGCAAATTAGAGTTAAGTCTGGCATCTGCAAGTGATGTGACATTTATCAAATTTATGTGATGTTAACAAGCGTAAACATTGAAATTCTAGTATACTGTACAGATTGAAATCTCAAACCTCGTTCCGTCTGTTTCATTACATGAGTAGATTAGATTAGATTAGATTTAGGTTTAGCGACTGTCTTTTGCTGGCATGTGCACGTCAGCTCTTTGGGATTTTTGTACTGTCGGGAGTTTTCAAGTTAGCAGGCCGACATCAATATCTTTTACTAGACTTGCAATGTCCTCTACTTGCTTGTGGTTGTCAATAGAGTTAAGGCTACAATCGAGTTGGTGTCTTTTACGCTCTAATGCTGGGTATTCAAAGAGGATATGATAGGCGGTTTCATCATCCTCTTGGCACAGTCTGCAAACAAGTTCATCTATATAGATATTGATCCTGTACATAAATTTTCTCAATGCTCCAGTGCCTGTTAGTAGACTGACTACTTGCTTGATTCGAATTCTGTTCAGTCTCAATAGAGTTTTGGTGGTTTGTGGATTCTGAGTTTTTTGCAATCTTTTGCAGTGTATTGCTTGATTGTAGTTTCTCCACCTTAGTTGGTGTGCGGTATTGACCCATTCATTAATGGTTGAGCGGGCTTGCTTTTTCTGAATGCTTAGACCAGGTTCTAGACAGGTCATTGCGTTACTGGCTGCTTCTTTTGCGGGATTTTCCACTTTTTCGTTTTCTTCAATACCTTCGTGACCTGGGATTAAGCATAATTTTACTGTGTTTCCCTGGCTCAAGGTTTGAAGTTTAGATTTGCATTCCTTGACCAGTTTCGATGAAGTACTGAAAGCGTTTAACGCTTTCAGTGCTGCCTGACTGTATGAGAGAATGTGTATGTCTCGATTGAGCAGCTTCTTTACATGAGTAAGATAGTCTTTTAGTAAAAGTGGTAGTTTCAAGAAAAAGAAAAGGAAAGTTATAAAAGTGTCCATAGCTTTCATGTTGCTCGTTAAGGGCATATTTTAGAAAGCAGCAGAAGAAAAATAAATTACAAGAACAAAAAACAAAAAAAAGGTTCGAAAATTAAAACTACGTTATTGCATTTAGAGAATGAAGACAGTTCTGGATATTAAAATTATAAAATAAAATGCATACAGTTCGTCCTAATATTAGCTTCCCTGAGGTCATGTGAATATTAATCAGTCACTAAAACCATCTAAAATTGGCTTCTCTTTCTCCTTATTAATAGAAGAAAACATTCTATATCATTTGCGTATTTGCTTGCACTTTTGATATTAACTGAAATCATATTGTTGGTGGACTA
This sequence comes from Agriotes lineatus, assembly GCA_940337035.1. Taxonomy (NCBI): domain Eukaryota; kingdom Metazoa; phylum Arthropoda; class Insecta; order Coleoptera; family Elateridae; genus Agriotes; species Agriotes lineatus. Next base: position 127,027 of record CALNHX010001592.1, on the reverse strand, counting down.
TGGCGCCTCTGGTTTCCAAGTTGAGCTATCTTAAGGTTTACTTTTATACTAAAGGTGACACGTATTAAACTATTTATTGTACAACTTCTTCATTTCACTATTTCAATATGTAAGCCGCTGAATTGATATCTTAATGTATAATTAGATTTTCCACTCCTTCAAGTTAGCGGTGCTAATAGGTTTTAAAGTTTCGTATCCTGTTTCTCCAATTGTCTTTACTAGTGGTCTTGTGATTGCGCATACATATTTTTCGATATTTCCATATTTAGCTCGATGTTGCACATATTTTAAAGTCTGATCAATTGTCATCGTTTTGGGTTACATTCATACATTGTTACATGCATTTTAGGGTTTATATATATTTTTCTGCATTTAAGCTTTGCTTCATTTTAAAATATCGTTCTGTTCTACAACTAGTAATGTAAACTGTGTTTTAAGCTTTTTTCAATAGCATGAGGATTGGAGAGTAATATCTTTTACTTCTCCAAGTGGGAGACCCACTCAAGTACTTATAGAACTAAATTCAGTATTTTATTTTTAATACTAATCCTTTTGTCTGTTCTGCATGTGGAATCTCTTGAATGTTTGAGACGCATTTCGACACCCTCACTTTCATATATAAAAAAACAACCATTTATTTTTCTTTAATCTCCCTTCAATGTTAGAGCAACTGCTTCTTTTATTGATAGTACATTTTTCTTGTCCACATGGAAGATCTCTTGAAAGGTTGTATACAACACCGAAAGCAAGTTTGAGTTTATTGACACTTACTTGTATCCACAATTGCTCATAATCGTTATTATTTATACTTGCGATTAGTTCAAAACGTATGAACCATTTGTTACGGTCTAAAACGGGTTTTACGACACCGCGCCGGCTCATACAAAAACTAACCGGCCGGCGCGGACGATATTTCAGAAAATCGGGACGAAGACTCACCTAGGGCCGCTACCCAACCCGAAACAAGAAATGCCGGCTAAACATCAGTGGAGCGAGGGAGGGTCCTTCACGAGACTACCTACGGGCAACTATCAAAGCGGCGGTAAACAACAATAAAATTAATTAGGGAGCCACCCGGTTTCATTGACATAAACGGAAATACAAGGATAGACCCAGAGTCAAACCGGGAAATCAAATGGGCCTACCTTTCAACTTATCACCTTGGCGAAACCTGAAGCTCAACGGGAGTAGTATATAGTAGCAGCCTCATAACCTTCAGCACTACAGCGACGAGCGCCACCGACTTACCTGCAACTCCTAAACACCCAGGCTTCACATTACATTAATGTTGACACAGTGACTAAGTCACCCTGTAAACAAGCATGCACAAAAACAAGGAATAATCATAAGTCAAATACAGTAAACCGATCTATTAGGCCAAACTCATGGCCGAAAATTACAACGGTGCCGACGTGGTCAGCGTATACAACAAACTCGCATCATATAGTGGTCTAAACCTAAAAGAAATAAAGCCCAGCTGGGGGACGCCTTATCGAAATATATTACTCAAACATGTACGAATAAATCAACGTATAATCAGCGTAGCCTACTGGCAACAAAAACATAAACGGACAATTTCCAAGATATTGCTGGGCTCGTAACACAAAGGTCAAAATTTAGCAGTAAGTGTACAACGCCTTGATTAGGCGGCGAATAGCAAATATGCTTAGTTTAATACAATAACACAAAGGTTAAATTTATAAATGAGTGTACAACGCCTTGATTAGGCGGCGGATAGTAAATATGCTCAATTTAATACATTTAAACGAACCGGCTGGCGGCAAAACATGATTCAAAGAACGGGCCGAGCTTGTAACACAATGGTTAAATTTATAAATGAGCTTACAACGCCTTGATTAGGCGGCGGATAGCAAATATGCTTAATTTAATACATTTAAACTAACCGGCTGGTGGCCGATTATTGTACAAATATAGGAGCGCACTATACCTTCGATTTGGCGGCTTGGCCTCGGTGCAAAGCTTTGACTACAGTAGGCGGACAACCCCAATCGCTACAGCTGTCGTTCGACGTGATGTGGGTAGAAACCTGAGACGTCCAATGAGTCGACCACAAAAACCTGCGAGGCCGTTAATTAGCCCGCGCGTAGCTGAGATGCTGAACCCGAAACGGAGCAATTAGCCAGGTATGCCTGCAACAATGATTACGAGCGGATTGTACCATCGAGGAAAACATCACTCTAGCACTCAAAACACACCCTGCCACTTGCACTGCTCGCCGAGAACCGACTCAACGCAGAAATCGTAATGCAGCTGTAACAGCACGAACACAAGAAGCCGTGCCTTCGGGCACGGCGGCCCCCGAGAGCCAAAACGCTCGCGCTTGTGAACACCGGCCGGAAACTGACTAATCCAAAACCAACGCTAAGCCGAATTGTCGCGCCCAAACGCGCTGTCTGCGACATGCAGATGTAGCCGATGAGAACGCAGTTCGCCTCTTGTGAGAGAGAGGGCGACGGCATCGGCAACAAAACTTTAAGGATCTATCTCTCTCGCTCCTACGGGCTATGCTTTGAAAATTGCTGTAACCGGGACGAAACAAAATACAGCTGCCGGCTAGAGCCCAGAGTGGGACGGAGAGCGTGAGTGACAACTATTTAAAATTTTGGATGCAATTAGCTGAAGTACAAACAGATGATGTACTATACGGAAAAATATTACTGAAAAGGAACCTAATACAGGCGAAATCGTAAACTTTGTACTGAAACTACTCCAACAGGTGGCATATCTGTAAAGCATAAAAATGGCCTGTCACTTTCAATACAAATAACGACACCACCGCCAAAAGTGGAACGGTCTTAACGAAGTTTTTAGTATTAATTTGAACTCTCTTGAGGGACACGTTCTGTATAGTCTTTATACTGCCTGCGAACGTATTATTTTGGATTAATATATTTATGTTTGACACTAGCCGCTGTTGTTTCATTTAGCGAATACTCTTTCTTTGGTCTGTTTACGTCGCAGTTCATCTGCTTTGCTTGGTTCAGCGCAGCAGAATACAGTGAGTTATTAAACCTAAAACCCTCATTTATCGATTACATTCGTACATAGCTAGTAAGCGAATCTATTACGTATTCTCTACGCCCATGACTCCTCCCCGACATCCAATGTCAGTTACAACGTCATTGTCTGATGTAACAGTTGCAACTATTTTTAATATATTATTACTTTCACATTTTTGAACAGCATATATCTACGTAGTGCCTCTATTAGTGTGGCAATTGTCTAATTTATGGCAGTAGTATTTAACAAATGAACAAGTTTTATTCCTTACGATAAAGTATGATAATTTCCAAAGCAACATTTAAACATTTTCGGGTATTTATGGTATGTGCCTTATGTGAGAATAATAAAATTATACGTTTAATTCACTCAGAGCTAATCCAATCAATACCATTTCCAAGATAATAGTCGATACATAATGTTACTAAAATGAAAGCTATGAAATAGGTAGTGCATTGTTTGCATTAGCACGCAAGGGAGGACGACCTTTGACTTTCAGTTTATTGAACTTTTATCAGGTCTAACGACTTATGTCCATCAAAACTTAGTGCATGTACTAATGGACGTTTGACTATGAAGTAAATAATACAAATGCTCAATAAATCTGTCTGGCTATTTCTACCCATCTGATTCTACACAGCCGTTTAGGCTGATGAAACAAAATTCTAGAATTTTCAAGCTTCAAGCCTACAAAAGATAATATTTAAAATGCGATCCAAACGATTTCTGATTTTCAGACATTCTCATATATCCGTAACAGTAAAACTTTTTCTATATTGTCGATTATGCTCTCTTTCCCTTTTATCATTTCCCTAATTCTTTCATTTGTTATGTTGTTCCTTCTCGATATTGGACATGATCTCTGTAGCCAATTTATCTCATATGCTAGCTGCAATCATTCTTTTATAGTCTTTCGTTATCTTCCATGCTTCAGCACTGTATAGTGTCATTTTTTTTATTATTACATCATAATATTGCACACAGAGGTATTTTCCTTTGATTATGTACATATGTATAATTCACATTTGTCATATTCCTTCTTAAAATTTCTTGTCCTATCTTCCAGGTCCTCTTTATCTTGGGCAATGAGAACCTGGTTGTCTGCATGTCGTAAAGTGTATACTGTATAGCGTGCCGTTTAGTTTAAGTCTGATGTTGCTACTGTTTTTTCAGAGCTTTGGTTTATGTTTTACATATAGATACTTAAGAAATTGTTGAAAAAATACCACATATCTGTTCGAGCCCAGTTTTAATTGTAAAGCTTTGTGATGCTCGTTGTCCTATTATAATCTTCAGCTTGGATTCTTTGCATCTCTTTTATTATGATGTGATTTACTCTCGCTTTTTGCAACAGTTCCCATATCTTTCAAAGTGGTACGTTATCATACCATGTAGCTTTCTTCCAGTTGGTATATTTTTTTGTATGTTTTACTGTATGCAGAATTGTTATACAGGACCTGGCGGCACGAAATTACCTTTGTGTCTCTTCTCCTATATTGTTCATCTATGATTTCTTAGGTAGCATGAAAAACTAGCTGTATTTAATCTCCCAATACTTAATATTACAAGACTGCTTAATAAAGAACAACATCCTATCCCCGTTTGTGCCATACGCCTCACAGCCAACGAAAAAGCAAATTAAATCTTCAAAACTGACAAGATCTGCAATTCAATAGCCAAGATTGAACCACGCAAAACAACAGGAGATACGCCAGTGCCATAGGTGCCAACGCTATGGTCATACTAAGAACTACTGTCGCCTACAGCCAAGATGCGTGAAGCGCCTAGACAGCCATATGTATAACAACTGTGATAAAGTAAAAAGTTCTCCTACCTGCGTCAACTGTGGAGCAGACCATCCAGCTAACTTCAGAGGCTGTAAACACTTCCAAGAATTAAAATCTTCTAAAAACAACCTACGTACCCGGATCGGCCCACCAACCAAAACTAACCAAGCATCCCCATTTATCAACCTTATCAATGTCCCCCACCATAACAAAAATTCCAATGGCCCATACCTCACCAATAAATCCTGGAAACCAACAGCAGACACTTCAAATACCGAACCAATAACCCAAACCATTCTAACTTCAATCCTTAACCTAATACAACCCTATCTAGCTCAAATCAAACATTTTATATTAAATAATCTGCTACCTTTCCTTCTAAATGGATCTTAATATCAACAGAACCCTTATTCATTTAAATATCCTAAACTGGAATGCTAATGGCATTAAGTCCCAACAAACATTATTTACTACCTTTCTTACGAGACACAACATAGACGTCGCTTGTATTACAGAAACGCACTTAACTTCAACCGACAACTTCAAAGCATCAGGCTACCATTGCTATCGAGCTGACAGAGTAGCAAGATTCCCTTCTGGAGGAGTTTCTATTTTCGTAAAACAGACCAAACGAACCCAGGTCAATTAATGGAGTAGTCGATTGGATCAACTTTTAGGAAACCCTTGACAAAAATCTTAGATATCCCAACGATCTTCAAACCACAGATGAAATTGAAGAGACAATAACCGAAATAACAGCAAGTATAAGAAAAAGCATCCAAACAGCTACTCTGCCTAGAATCAGAAGAACAACCGCTAACCCCAGAATCCAACCTTCATACCTAATCAATTTAATAAAACAAAAGAGCAAACTCAGAAGAGAATGGCAGCGCACCAGAAATCTGGCAACTAAAACCTGGGTTAACAATTTACCTCATCACATTAAACAGGAACGGGACTACAGAATTCAAACTTACCAAAAGTTTATTAACACCTTTAAGCCAGGGGATCCGGGCCTATGGAAAACCACGAGGAAAATCTTAAGACAACCACAAGAAATACCCTCCATAACATCAAATGGTCTAATATATAACACGGATGAAGAAAAATGTGAGGAATTTGCCGACCATCTAGAAACAACCTTCACCTCCTATAACCACCATGATTCCTGCTTTGCAAATTTTACTGTTAGACACATAGAAACCCAGTAACCGATAGCTAGAGAACAGATGAAGCCAACCTCACCTAAAGAAATAACCGAGATAATCAAGATACTTCCTCTAAACAAATCCCCAGGTGAAGATGGAATCTCTAACATCATCCTCAAAAATCTGACTCGCAAAGCCTTAGCATACATAGCAACCCTTTTTAATGCTTGTTTAAGGAACGGCTACTTCCTTAATCAATGGAAACGTGCTCTTATTTTACTTTGTCCCAAAACCTGGCAAAAACAAGAAAAACATTTCTAGCTATCGGCCTATTAGTCTTCTTTCTACACTATCGAAATTGCTCAAAAAAGTGATTTACACCCGGCTCAATAAAGAAATCGAGAGACTGGAACTGTTACCAATGTTCCAATTCGGATTCAAAAGGAGACATTCTACATGCCATCAGCTCCAAAGGATGGTCGAAACAATTGAAGCAGGATATGAAAACAAACAGTACACAGTGACACTTTTCGTGGACTTAGCACAAGCTTTCGACCGTGTGTAGACAGAAAATCTTAAATACAAGTTCTCTAAACTGCAATTACCAGAATATCTAAAGGCAATCTTGTTTTCATTTCTAGATAACAGAACTTTTGCAACTAAAATCCACGCTACAGTATCGACAACCCGACATATTAGAGCTGGAGTGCACCAGAGGAGTATCCTGGATCCAATACTATTTAATATTCTTCTTAGTGATATACCCAGCATCACCGCAGATCTGGCATTATATGCAGACGACACCGCATTGCTAGTCAGAAACGAAAATCTACTAGTAGCGATATCCCAACTACAAACCGTCACAAACACTCTAGCCAGATGGATGCAACAATGGAACCTAACAATCAAATACGATAAATGCGTCGCCAAAATTTTCACACTTAAACGCATCATTGACCCACTACCAGTCTCAGTCAACAACAATTATATTATCTGTGAAATACTTAGGTCTGTACTTGAACATCCGCCTAACTTGGAGACTTCACATAATTAAAAAACTAAATGAGGGTCATACGAGACTAGTACAGTTATATCCACTAATTAACAGAAAATCTTCACTCAAAATTGAATGTGCTACTCGACTCTATAAGTCTTTAATTCGGCCACTAGTTCTCTATGGTTGTGCCATCTGGGGAAACACATCAAAAACAAACTTAAATAAGATCCAAGCCCTGCAAAACAAAATCCTCAGGATGTCCGTCAATGCCCCATGATTCATTACCAACTATCAACTTCACTCTAAACTCGGCATATCTACAATTCACGAATATATTGAAAACTCAACTCAAAAATTCCACGACAATATTGACAATTGCAACGGCGCAGTGTATTATAAACATGGTCAAAAACAAATACACAAGCGATTGAAGCGCAAATTACCTCAAGATATTTATCTAATATCTAGTGATTCTGACGGTGTTTAAGTAACTTATTTCATCAACCATTCTGTGTTTAAATTAACTATTTTAACTTGTATTTCTAAGAGGTGATATTAACCTTTCTGTTATTCTGATTTTTGTCATGTATTAGTATATACGAATTAACGCTACCATGAATAACAATCAATTTATTGAACTGGTAAATGTCTAATAAAAAAAAGGTAGCATTCTTGCCACTTTATCTTATATCATTCATTTCTGTCGCGATCCTTTCCATTTCGCTTCCTTTTCGATTTTTCAATTTTCAGTAATATTTAAATACGCTTGTTTTACTCTTTACTGTAGTGAAAAGACGTTAGAATGGATTTGGAGAACCAATAAATGTGGAAATACAGCTGATTGTATGCGTGTATAAGCTTGAATTACCGCATATACTTCCACTTTGTTTTTAAAACTGCAGCCTTTGTTGCGTTAGAAGACGCTTACAATATTCTTTCCACCTCTTCACCGGAATGGTTTGTATTGTTGATTTAATTTTCTCAGTTAATACATTTCCAAAAATTTTAATATCTTCTCTCGACATATTTAAATTTTTCCACATGTCCTGTCCCAATGTATAGTTTTCTCTTTGTGCTCCTATCCTTTCACTATTATTGCGTTTTCAACATATTTTTACCTGTCTTCGTTCTTCTTAATGTTTATCCAGATCAGATATGAATCTTTATCTGTGCCTATTCTTTTTTCCACGTTATCATTCCATCGCCATTTTTTCTCATTTTCGATTTGTATACCTTAGACCTAGTGCTCTCTTGGCTATTTGGTCTATATCTTTTATATGCAGGCATAGTTCCTCTGTTGTATTATATTGTTGTTCGTTTAATTGCTTTTCCAATCTTCGCTAATACAGGGTTTCTATTTGATTTGATTACGCTGGTCAATACAGTTTGGTTTTCTTATACATCAATACGTGTAGTTTATGTCCTTTGCCATGCTGATTCTGAATCTGATCTCAAATTTGCTCCATCACGTCAGAATTTTGAGAAATAACGGTGAGAGGTTTCATCAAGACATTTCTGTTATTGAAAAACGTTATCAGGGCAAGTGGAACAGTAAAATGCTTGCTGATTATTGTTGGACATTGATATCAGAAAGTGCCGAAGAACAGTATAAAATAATCGTAAAAAGAAAGACATTTTAAACAGGATGATATAATACAGCTCCTAATGTACATAGGTACCTAATTAATGTTATTGTATTTACTTTTCAAGAATATTATTTTCTAAAACCTGACGTGCCAGAATAAATTTGTTTTTATTACTATTATTAGAACTATAAAAAAAAACGAAAATTGTACATAATTTCTAAAGAAAAATAAAAAAATGAACATTTGTTGTCTAGTGGTATTCAATTCTTCTTTCATATTTGAATATGGAAGCACCAATATTGTTTTTACTAGGTGGTGATAGCAATCACATTCATTTTCACGTTGCGCTCTAACATTTGTTGCCAAATACCTGTAAAAACAACGCTAAATGTTGATAATAATATTAATAATAACAATAAGACCTATAATTACCCTAAAGGATATAGGGCGCTCAGGAAAGCCTCCCATTTTCATTTCTCGACAATCGGAACCAATTATATTTTCTTTTTCTTTCATAACTGTTCTTCTCCATGTTAATCTAAGGCTACGCTTCTTCCTCTTTTCTTGGGGATTTTATTTTAGAACCGTGCGGTAAGGTTATTTTGTTGTTGCCCTTGCCAACCATACTTTATTTCCAGAAAATACTGCAAAATACATTCAGTCTCCTTACAGCTACTCAAGGGAATCGAAAGTCTAAACCGGCCTTGGGCTATACTGCGTTAAAACGCGTAATAACGCTTCTCAACGCTACATTACCGCGTAAAACTAGCGATAAAAATAGAAAATAACCTTCCAAATGGCCGCTTGCAAGTGACCTAATTTGGTCCGATTCGCCCACCTTGAGGGATTGTCGAATTTCGGTGGCGTAATATTTGGACTGTTGGCTTCCGCCGGTCTCCTCGGCGATATCTTCGCTATCACGTCACTCGACTACGCTGTCACTTCGTTTGTTAACTTACTGGCTCCATATTACCAACTTGCACCGTCTGCAGGGCTTCGGAACCTTCGTATATCTCAAAAGGCCATTATTACACTTCTTTGCTCTCCAACTATTCTTAAGATACGCAGAAGTTGCGACTTCAACTAGTGCTCATCCAGGTTCAAAAATCATCTCACACGGTCTTCATCTATACCACACTTAAAGTTCATACTGGCGCTCTTAAGGCTAATTACGAGAAGTACATATAACATCAAACAGTATTGATCATAGATGTACAAATCAGATGTATATTAAAATCTATTCTAAATTTACTCAGGCGAGCCAGCTCAAGTTATCGTTTCAAGTGATCAAGTAAAAGAAATCATTAAAGTTGTTTTTGTACATACTTGAATTTTCCAAATTGAATTCTATTTCACTTGTTTTGGTGTGACGAAGGATAGAAGGGTTCGGCCTTACCTGGTGGCGAAAGTTGTATTTGATATTTTGCCGGCTGGTAAATATCGGCCTTATTGGGCTAACTCTCCGATAAGGGTCGAGGCTTCAGCTACGCTGAAAAAGAATACGAAGGGAGAGGGCGCCAGGTCCTCGACGTCGACTAATCCTTGAGTCGAACCTCCTCAAGGTATGCAATAAATCCAGCACAAATTAGCAAAGGCCAAATAACTTATCACAGCAATTTATTAAAATATTTGGTACTATAGTGCAACACCATAATAATCACTAGGCAAACATGGACAAGCAAATCGACAATCAAAAACAATCACAAATATACAAACAAATCAATAACAAAGCAATAATAAATATGCACACAAATCAATAAACAACCTAAAACACGTTAAAATCGACAAAGGGCACTGCATCTATATAATCTGTAAAACCATTTCATTCATAAACCAATTATAAAGCAAACCAAACTGTAAGCTACCTCAAGAAAAAAGATTACTACTCAATTGGCAACGCAGGTACAAAAAATTCGCATGCACTGTAAAAAGGGGATAAACGGTCGGCCTTACCTTTTGGCGAAAGTTGTATTTGTTATTTTGCCGGCTGGTAATTATCGGCCTAGTTGGGCTAGCTCACCGCGAGGGTCGCAGAGTTCCAGATATGCTGAAAGAGAATAATAAAAAAATAGGAGGGGGCGCCAGGTCCTCGACTAAGATCTAATCCTTGTGCCGGACCGTACACAAGGTAAGGACAATTTCCAGCGAAACAAAGAAAAATAATCAAACCAACCACCCATGAAAATATCACAGCTTTATTGTTAAATGGTGGATATGTACTATAGTGCAAATACAAACACAATTACATACTAAATCGGGCAGGCGTTCAAATACATATACGTACCCATAAGTTGTAACAATTATAAATTCAATGTAAATACATATGTCTAGGTAAATTACAACAAATGCATGCAAAAAGAAGAGATGAAGTTTCGAGCCGAAAATAAATATTACCATGCAAATATTCGTAAAGCTAAATTTAGGCCGCGAAACGTTGGACAATACAAACACTCTAAAAAAAACGAGGGTACGCAGGGCGTCGCGGAAACAATTAAAATAATGTAAATTGAGTAGGCACGATCCGCGGAGCGGGTTTAAAATTGCGCGTGCACCGGCTCAGAGCAATGCAAGTCCACCTTGGCTAACGTTTTAACCCCGAAGGTTAGCCCTAAATGATGCTATATCTATATCCAAAATCTTCTAATGGGCGGAATCAACGTGCGTTTGCGTGGCCACACATGAACGACGGTGTCCATATTAAAAATGCATTAAAGTATAAGTATGTATATTTACATGCTAATGAAAGCGAAGGCTTGGATTTGCCCCTTACTCGGTTAGCGGAGATCGGCAAATAATCACAATGCTCCCGTAGCGAGTTCACGCGACACAGCCACCGTGGTGTGCCTATCTTTACGCTGAACGTTCGACATGAAAATAACGAAGCTTAAGGCGTCCGAGTTACTGTTTTGTGGTCCGAACTGTGTTATGCTGCCAAACCCGGGTGTCTTATGCAAGCGGGTGAGTAAAAGCGACGTCCAGATAGGACACAAGTGAAGCTCAAAGCCCTACAAGTTCTACTCAATAAATTTTTCAGATAACGCAGAGGTCAGTGGGTGTTTCGAGTCAAAAATAAATATCACCACGCCGGCGGCGGCCCTAACAAGAATAACACAATTACAAATATTAATAAGCTAACGATGCACGAAACCTACTATCGCACGATCCGTGCTGATGAAAACACACATGCCCTAAGTACTAACGGCATGAAACAGTATGATTCAATTATAAGTTACAACAGGCGCAATGCATATTAACTACAATAACGTCTTGCCTGCAGGAAAGTTCACCAGAACCTAACCTCTCCGTTTGCTCCCTGTGGTTGGACGTAGCTAGCGAAGCAACGAGGGCGGCCGCAGCTGCGGGATGCAGTGCCAGCTATGGAGGCTGCAACTAGCTTGCAAGTGGGTGTAAAGCAGTTGCTCAATCTTCAGCGTAGCCCACAAGAGTTGCAAAATTCACAGGCGATGTGACCATCTTAGGGGCCCAGTGCATCGGACTGGATTCCAGCAGGGTGCAGTCGAACGGGGAAGGTCTACTCCAGACAGGAAGGATTTCAACCAGATGGAGAGTGTTTTAACTCCCACCGGAAATAGCTAAAAACGCACAGAACCCAAATGTATTCCCGATTAAGAAGAAACTGGCCCAATCTTACCTCAAGCTGGGGGTGGATCCGAAAGAAGCGTGCTAAAGTCAACTCCAGGAGATCCGCCAAAAGCGAAAGGACGCAAGTAAGTAGCTAACCAATAATTACGAACACCCACGATAACGCAGAAATGCTTCCAGATCCCTCAAACAATCTATTCGAAGAGGTGAGCCCTACCAAAGGGCTATGAAGCACATAGCTGCAGAGAAAACCTACTAGCACGACAGTTTAGCTTGCAAAGAAAGCCGAAAAATTCAAAAACCCAGCCTACAGGTCATATGATAACAAAATTTGAGCCAGAAGATGCCAAAAAAACCAGTCAGGCAAGTTTGACTGCAGGAAAAGATAACATTGCTCTAGCAACAAATGGAATAGTTTAAAATAATTGTAACACCGGTTGCCTAACGGCCGTACCCAAATATTTGTAAAAATATAGCAAAAATAAACTTAATTTGCAAGATATGAGTAATTAAACGAGGGGTTGCTTACGAAACTGCATGATAATTGTAGGAGAGTAATTAAAAATAAGATATAGCCAATTATACCCAGTCTAAAGAATGCAAAAATTGACAAAAGCCAACCATAAATATTCAGGTTCAAAAATTCAGCTAGCAAAAGTTCAATACTACGGGGGACGCTCCAAAAGTATCGTAACAAATCCTCCCCCCACAAAAGGGAGGGTAAATCACTCCAGACTTACCCGACCATACAAATGCCAACAAAAGAAATCGCCCTGAGAGACAAAAAAACGATGCCTGCCGGAAGGAAACACAAAGGGAAGAAACAAAGTAGACAAGAAGAGAGCATGTAACAGTCCAAGCACATCATCGAAGACAACTAGACACCAACCTCTTCCGTCGCTGCAAGATGACGTGAGCTGCGCCGGTGGAAGGGAAGTTTACTTCAGGTTGCAACGAAGATGCACCCGAAACGCAGACAGCTCAGGAAAATGCGGAGTGGGAGACAGAAAAGCGAAAGACACAGAAGAAGGAAGGGAAAGGAAAACCAACCTCAGCCAAGGGATAAGTACTTAGGCCCAGGATCGACCTACAGCACTGAAGCTATCTCCAAATGACGGAAGATAGAACGGATATCCAAAATGCCACGAAGTATAAAGAGAACGAACACAGCTATAAGAGGGAACATCCCTATCAAACAAGAAAAAAAAATGAGAAGGAGAAGGATGCGAGAAATGAAGGAACCAGATGGTTAAGGTCGGGACTCCAATTAAAAAAAAAGGAAAGGTGAATTGGGTCCTAAAGGTGCGTCCGACGTCCCCAAACCAACCACCCAAAAAAGACGTAGACTAAACCAAATCATCATTATCGTCGACAGCGTTATTGAGCTTCAAATCTTTGGCATTCCAATTCCCACGTAAACGGCCGTCCGGATCCTTAAATTGATAAATGAATCGAGACAACTTCTTATGGATTATAAAGGGCCCAATAAACTTGGGTGCCAATTTAGCAGTATAGTGGTTAACAGCATCTGATTGTGTGAAGTTTCTTCTCCAAACGGAGTTGCCTACCTGATATTCATCAGGTCGTCTTAGCAGGTTGTAGTAGACCTTCGAACGATCGTAGGCCCTAGCAAGACGAACTTTTACTTCTTTGTACAATCGTTGCAGCGCTTGGGCTCTTATTTTGGGGTTTTCATCCCTTATGACACGGAGTTCGGGACCTTCATCTTCAGGTCTTTCTTCAGAATTCCCGTCGAGTGTAATTTCTCGGCCAAAATTCAAAAACTAGGGGCTATGACCAGTGACGTCATGTTTGGAGGTTCTTATAGCACGGGCGACTTGTTGTAAGTATTTATCCCACTCACGTTGTTTGTCGGACACGTACGCTGTAAGCATTGTTTTCAGAACACGATTTATGCGTTCCGTTGGATTTGCCTGAAAGTGATACAACGCTGTAAACGCTATTCTGCAGCCATAGTTCCTAGCCAAGGCAGTACATTTGCGACTCTTGAACTGGACACTATTGTCGCAGATAATTCTCTTCGGGGCGCCAAACAATAAAAACACGTTCTCTTCAACGTGACGTACGACTGAAGCGGCCGTAGCCTTACGATGGGGAAATACAAGAGGAAGTTTAGTGAAACAATCAGCCACCACAAGTATATACTGATACCCCCGAGAAGAACGAGGTAGAGGTCCTATGAGGTCCATACAGATGACCTCCCAGGGCTTCGAGATGTTTGTGTGACCTCCCATATGTCCAGCGGTTGGTCGTTGGTCAGGCTTCGTGCGGGAACACAACTTGCAGTTGCGAATGTAGCGCAGAACGTCTGTTCGCATCTTGGGCCAGTAGTACCTCTGAGCTATACGGCCTAAGGTTTTCGAAAGGCCAAGATGTCCTGAGGTAGGATCATTATGATTACGTCTAAGTACTTCTGAGCGTCGGTCTTTAGGTAGTACCATTTTCCAATCTTCATTGGCCTGCATGAGTTCTGGATACGGGCTCCTAACATGTTTATAGAGTTGCGAATTCGACTCACGCCAAGCAGGATAGTGCTGTGGATCGTTTCGGACTTTTAGGCGCATCCGAGCATACCAGCGATCTCGAATATCGTCGTCCTCGATTACTTCATCGACAATAGGCACGGACTTGGATAGAGCGTCAGTTACGACATTGTCTTTGCCTTTGCGATGAATAACATTGAAATTATATTGTTGTAGGCGTATGGCCCAACGCGCAATGCGTCCTATAGGATCTTTAATATTATGCAACCACTTGAGTGCGTAGTGATCAGTCACGACGTCGAACTTAGTTCCCTCAATGTACGGGCGAAGTTTTTCGATGGCGAAGAGTACCGCGAGACATTCACGTTCCGTTGTGCTGAACTTCCGCTCATTCTTCGTGAGCGAACGGCTTATATAGCAGACGACCTTCTCTCCCTCAGGATACGTCTGGGACAAGACGGCTCCGAGTCCATAACCAGAGGAGTCCGTCTGGATAGTGAAGGGCCGACTAAAATCTGGGCAAGAGAGCACAGGGGCCGAAACGAAGCAGTCTTTAATGGTGTCAAATGCGATTTGGCATTCCTCAGACCAGACAAACTTTTGGTTCTTGCGAAGCAGGGGAGTCATAGGCGACACAACTGAAGAAAAGTTAGGCACAAAGCGCCGATACCACGATGCCATTCCCAATATCCTTCTAACCTCTGGTACCGTCTTGGGGTTAGGGATGTTCAAAATTGCTTCGACCTTTTCCGGGTCGACGAGTAGACCTTGGGAGTTTACAACGTACCCCAGGTACTTCAATTCGGGCTTGCAAAAATGACATTTTTCCCGGTTCAAAGTGAGGCCGGCCTTGGCGATTCTGGATATGACTCCCTTCAAGACCTCCAGGTGTTTTTCGAAGGTAGGAGTACAGATAATTACATCGTCCAGGTATGTAAACGAGTAGGGTTCTAGGTCGGCACCAATAACTCGGTCGATAAGACGTTGTCAAGTCACCGGGCGGTATGAAGACCGAACGGGAGGCGACAAAATTGATACAACCCACGATTAGGGACAGTAAAAGCAGTTAGCGGACGGCTAGCGACGGAAACCGGCACCTGAAAGTAAGCTGACTTGACATCTAACGTGGTCAGGTATTGTGCATCACGTAACTTGTCCAAAATGTTGCTGATGTACGGGAGTGGATAGGCATCAGGTTGGCTAACCTTGTTGAGCTTCCGATAGTCCACACAAAAGCGGTAAGAACCATCCTTTTTCCTTATCATGACGATGGGCGAGGACCATGCCGATGTTGAAGGTTCTACGATGCCCTTTTCCAACATATCGTCGAGCTCCTGATTCACATGTTTCTGAAGAGCAGGCGAGATCGGGTAATAGCGCTGCTTAATTGGTTCAGCATCAGTTTTAATTACATGTTCTACTAGGTGAGTGCATCCTACGCCATCTCCTATCATGGAAAAAGCTTCACTGATAGTCTGGTCACGCACGGCTTGTTCTTTATTTGTGAGGTGTTCAGTCGAACGGATTGCTGTGATTTCCTCGTCAGCCGAGACTTTGGAGAAGGTCCATTCCCCATGGCGAAGATCTGACACGAGGGCCATCCTCTTCCAGAAGTCGGTGCCCAAAATTAGTGTATGTGGAAGTGAAGGGATAGCCAGGACTTCAAAGGTTCTCACCCGGTCCCTCAAAACGATGGGGACGGTAAGTGTACCAATGCTCTGACATTTCTCGCCGTTGGCAACACTGCAGGTAGTGGGTTTATCGGAGCTTAATTTACAGAAGTTCTTCAATACGTTCCAACCTTGCCGACCTAAAATGGTACGCCTCGCGCCGGAGTCTAACAAACCAAGAAGTTTCTTTCCAAAAATAGACACTCGAAGATAGGGCCTTTTATCTTCGTTGGCGTGACCTAAGATAAAGTCAAGCAATATGCGATGTTCTCTAGGTAAATCGCTCGTTGTGTGTGGTTGTTTGACAGCATTGGCTTCAGAAGAGTTTCTCTTTTTAGACTTGCCGTGTGATGGGCACTGGGCCATGCGATGGTCAGGCTTTCCGCAGTTCCAGCAGACACCAAAAGGTCGAGCAGCTGTAACCTCGCAGACTTGTTCTTCGGCAGAGGGACTAGGAGTGGAACTAGTTTCTTCAATGGCAGCAGCTCTAGCTCCAAAACGGGGCTTGTGATAAGCCAAGTCGGGTTCGAGGGCTTGATAAGGCGGAGGTGGGTTCTTGAACCTCGAAGCACGCACCTTAGCATCTTCAATTAATTTTCCAAGTTGTCTGAGTTGCGAGATACTCGTGGGAGAGTAGAGAGCCAGTTGAGCCTGTAAGTATGGTTGCAAGTTTCTACGCATAATCTCTATGCGCTACATTTCTACAGGTAAACGAGAAAGGCGACTAAAAAGGTTCTCCATGACAGCGACGTAGACCGTTACGGGCTCATCGTGTCCTTGGGTTCTACTACGGATTTCATCCCATAAACTAGTTTCGTAGTCGCAAGGCAGAAAAGCGGCTTTCAAGGCGATGGTCAATTCATCCCATAAACGAATAGTGTTGCGAATGGAACGAAACCAAATTCGAGCGTTGCCAGTGAACAATTCGATGGCAGCAGCAAAAAGTTGATCCTTGGACACGCTTCGAGCTACACGAGTCTCTTCTATCTCCTCCAAGAAGCTGGTCAGACCATTTCCTCCATCGAAGGTAATCCTCTATTTATTGATGGCTAAATAATTGGCTGAAGTGTGTCTATACGACGCAGAATGATTGACATCTTCAGCAGCAGACGAGCGTCGATTGACGGCATCAGCAAAGGGTGGATAATCCAAGTACATGCCCGGCTGAATGGCTGAGCTAGAGGGAATAGACTGAGGGGCAGAAAACTGTGAAGTGAACAAAGGGTGACTCCACGTAACCGAATTAGCAGTCGAACGAACAGGCAAGGCAGCATCTTCCTGAGACGTAGTGACAGCAGAGCTATGGAGGCAAATATGAGTTTTCTGGGGCGAGGCTACTGAACCGTCCTCCGAGCTTGAATCACTCGGTGCGACTGACGTATCGTTGCGAGCTTGAGCATCGGCGTGAAGCTGAAGCTTTGCTTCCAAGGCAGCAAGTAGTTGTCTGCACTCCTCCTTCAAGGACTCCAACCTAGAAGTGGAATCTGGTTCTGCTATAATATGACCTAACCGACCTTGAACATGAAGAAGGCGAGTACCTAATCGTTGAGCGTCATTGTCCAGGTTCCTCGAAGTGCAACTGTCAACTTCGGCAGCTAAAATAGAGAGTTTGTCCTCGCAAACCGCGAGTTCTTCAGTAGCGTCCAATACGGGAGTGAAAGTGGCATTCATAAGAAGATCTATCTTCATACGGGCACAGAGTAATTTACGTTTGTCTTGGACGTTGCCCTGAATGGCAATGTCTCTAACTCGAAGCTCATAATCGAGCTCATCGACGAGCAAACGATTAACATCTAAGCGAAATACCATCTTGCTGTTCCAACAGAATAAGATGATCACACAAACTTATTTAAACTAGGCTTATAACTAACCCAAGCAAAACCTGTAATTAAGCATGCAATAAACAAACCTATAACTAGCAATAATCAATTGTAAATACCCAACAAATATCGACAATAAATAGTACCAAATGTAAATCACCTAGCCAATAATAAATTCTAACACATTAACAATTCTATTTGCACTATAATACCACCAAGTACCCTAATAACGACGTAATCAGGCGTCGATCAAGCCCCACGCAAGGGCGTCAAAATCTTTTTGTAAAGAGGGGGTTAACGGTCGGCCTTACCTTTTGGCGAAAGTTGTATTTGTTCTTTTGCCGGCTGGTAATTATCGGCCTATTTGGGCTAGCTCGCCGCGAGGGTCGCAGGGTTCCAGCTATTCTGAAAGAGAATATTAAAAAAAAATAGGAGAGGGCGCCAGGTCCTCGACTCGGATCTAATCCTTGTGCCGGACCGTACACAAAGTAAAGACAATTTCCAGCGGAACAAAGAAAAATAATCAAACCAACCACCAATGAAAATATCACAGCTTTATTGTTAAATGGTGGATATGTACTATAGTGCAAATACAAACACAATTATATACTAAATCGGGCAGACGTTCAAATACATATACGTATCCATACGTTGTAACAATTATAAATTCAATGTAAATATATATGTCTAGGTAAATTACAACAAATGCATGCAAAAAGAAGAGATGAAGTTTCGAGCCGAAAATAAATATTACCATGCAAATATTCGTAAAGCTAAATTTAGGCCGCGAAACGTTGGACAATACAAACACTCTAAAAAAAACGAGGGTACGCAGGGCGTCGCGGAAACAATTAAAATAATGTAAATTGAGTAGGCACGATCCGCGGAGCGGGTTTAAAATTGCGCGTGCACCGGCTCAGAGCAATGCAAGTCCACCTTGGCTAACGTTTTAACCCCGAAGGTTAGCCCTAAATGATGCTATATCTATATCCAAAATCTTCTAATGGGCGGAATCAACATGCGTTTGCGTGGCCACACATGAACGACTGTGTCCATATTAAAAATGCATTAAAGTATAAGTATGTATATTTACATGCTAATGAAAGCGAAGGCTTGGATTTGCCCCTTACTCGGTTAGAGGAGATCGGCAAATAATTACAATGCTCCCGTAGCGAGTTCACGCGACACAGCCACCGTGGTGTGCCTATCTTTACGCTGAACGTTCGACATGAAAATAACGAAGCTTAAGGCGTCCGAGTTACTGTTTTGTGGTCCGAACTGTGTTATGCTGCCAAACCCGGGTGTCTTATGCAAGCGGGTGAGTAAAAGCGACGTCCAGATAGGACACAAGTGAAGCTCAAAGCCCTACAAGTTCTACTCAATAAATTTTTTAGATAACGCAGAGGTCAGTGGGTGTTTCGAGCCAAAAATAAATATCACCACGCAAATATTCGTTATGACCTCAATTTAGCAATTAGCAGAGGGTAACCGCATATCATTGCGCGGCGGCCCTAACAAGAATAACACAATTACAAATATTAATAAGCTAACGATGCACGAAACCTACTATCGCACGATCCGTGCTGATGAAAACACACATGCCCTAAGTACTAACGGCATGAAACAGTATGATTCAATTATAAGTTACAACAGGCGCAATGAATATTAACTACAATAACGTCTTGCCTGCAGGAAAGTTCACCAGAACCTAACCTCTCCGTTTGCTCCCCTGTGGTTGGACGTAGCTAGCGAAGCAACGAGGACGGCCGCAGTTGCGAGATGCAGTGCCAGCTATGGAGGCTGCAACTAGCTTGCAAGTGGGTGTAAAGCAGTTGCTCAATCTTCAGCGTAGCCCACAAGAGTTGCAAAATTCACAGGCGATGCGACCATCTTAGGGGCCCAGTGCATCGGACTGGATTCCAGCAGGGTGCAGTCGAACGGGGAAGGTCTACTCCAGACAGGAAGGATTTCAACCAGATGGGGAGTGTTTTAACTCCTACCGGAAATGGCTAAAAACGCACAGAACCCAAATGTATTCCCGATTAAGAAGAAACTGGCCCAATCTTACCTCAAGCTGGGGGTGGATCCGAAAGAAGCGTGCTAAAGTCGATTCCAGGAGATCCGCCAAAAGCAAAAGGACGCAAGTAAGTAGCTAACCAATAATTACGAACGCCCACGATAACGCAGAAATGCTTCCAGATCTATCAAACAATCTATTAGAAGAGGCGAGCCCTACCAAAGGGCTATGAAGCACATAGCTGCAGAGGAAACCTACTAGCACGACAGTTTAGCTTGAAAAGAAAGCCGAAAAATTCAAAAACCCAGCCTACAGGTCATATGATAACAAAATTTGAGCCAGAAGATGCCAAAAAAACCAGTCAGGCAAGTTTGACTGCAGGAAAAGATAACATTGCTCTAGCAACAAATGGAATAGTTTAAAATAATTGTAACACCGGTTGCCTAACGGCCGTACCCAAATATTTGTAAAAATATAGCAAGAATAAACTTAATTTGCAAGATATGAGTAATTAAACAAGAGGTTGCTTACGAAACTGCATGATAATTATAGGAGAGTAATTAAAAATAAGATATAGCCAATTATACCCAGTCTAAAGCATGCAAAAATTGACAAAAGCCAACCATAAATATTCAGGTTCAAAAATTCAGCTAGCAAAAGTTCAATACTGCGAGGGACGCTCCAAAAGTATCATAACAGCACCCTGTGAGCCAGAGTGCTGAAAAATCAGAGCTATGCAAGCAAAAAGGCTAACTACTACCCCGAATGTTAGCTTGAACTTAAATGTGACGTCAAGATTTTGAAGGGTCGAAACCCCCTTACGGTTGTATGACCATACAGGGACGAAGAGATTTCTGTCATAAACTCATCATGTTTTTTATTACTGCTCAAAACAACGGCTTGAATATGCTCTTTACAAAGTTAAAATAAGTTGCAAAATCGCTTTACGAATATCCAATTTTCGAGCATTAAACTACCAGGAACGTTTCGTTAGCCACATCCTATTGCTGTATGACGTTTACTTTAATACCCGATGGCGATTACAAAATTAACCTCCACAACTAAATTTTGAAGGCACTGCTTAAACAGATAACTAGCGGCAGGTCCCGTTGGTAAATACAGCTAGCCTGTAATCTAGGTAAGTTTAACTGTCCTAAAATGGCTTAATAGCATAACGGAATGTTTCATTAAGTTACAGGGGCCAAATTCAAAACAACATTCCTCACATTTGCCGAGGGCCAAGGATAAGCAAATTTAATCTACGAATACATAAGGCGCAAGACGAATTGAAAAAATTCCCTAATCCTACCTATACAATTAATTCACTATAACAATCATCATCATCATCTTCCTTTCAAGGTATAGGCATTATATGCCTGTTCCGAATTTCATAAATCACTCCACCGTTTTCTGGGACGTCCGGGTTCCCTTTTCCCTCTTGGTCGGTATGCCATGGCTTTCTTGGGGATTCGTTCTTCTCCCATGCTGTTGACATGTTGTGTCCATTTCTCGCGGTATTCTGTTATTTTGTCGTTGATGGCATAGATTTTTAAGTCGTTCCTTATTTCTGTATTTCTTATATGATCTTCTTTTGTGCATCCTTTTGTTTTCCGAAGGAACTTCATTTCTGATGCTTGTATTCTGCTTTTATCCCTCTCTGATGTTACCCATGTTTCACTTCCATACAGAAGTATTGGTACCGCCATTGTTTTATAAAATTTCAGTTTGGTGTCCCTTTGTGCTTGATTTTTTAAGGTCCTATGGATGGTTCCGCAAATGTGTTGGAATTTATGTAATTTGTTGTAGATATCTCGATCATGCTGGTATGTTATATCGCAGCCTAGATAATTAAAATGAGACACTTGTTCTATTGTGTGATCTTCTAATACTATTTTACAGCGTATCGGGTCTTTGCATTTAAAAGCCATGACTTTTGTCTTTTTTGTCGATATTTTCAATTTGTATTCGCTACACAATGTCTGCAACTTAAATAAAGCTCTTTGTAGATCATCCTCGTTTTTCTGTAGTATTATCAGGTCGTCAGCAAATAATAAGCAGTTTACGGTGTTTTGTCGATTTAGATATATCCCTGGGTTTATTTGAGTCTTCCAATGTCTAACTACGTCATTTATGTATATATTGAATAAAGTGGGCGATAATCCGCACCTTTGTCTTACCCCTTGGTTAATGCTAATTTTCTTAGTTATCGAAAGACCTGTATTTATTACAACATTTGTGTTCTTATATAGGCTTTTGATGCTTTTTATCAGATGTTCCCGGTATCCGGTGTCTTGCATTATTCTCCATAGTTTATTTCGGTCTACGGTATCAAAAGCTTTTTGTAGGTCAACGAACGCCAAGTGAGTCTCGAGGTTGTACTCTCTGCGTTTTTCCACTATCTGTTTAATCGCAAATATATTGTCAGTGCAAGATCGACCCTTTCTGAAGCCACTCTGCTCTTCTGATAGGAGAGCTTCTGTTATCTTTTGTATTCGTTCGTTTAAAATTTTGCTGTATATTTTATATGCTGTATTTACTGAATAAAATGGCTACAATTAACTAGGCGGTTAGTTCGCTTGCATAAATACACACCCCAAATCATGTTTCGTACGATTCATACAGATTCGGCTAGCCATGGTCGAATTCAAGCCACCAGCTTCTCCGGGGCACCTAGTGCGTCAAAGACACAAGGAGTAGAAAAGGCGCCAGCTTCCAGCAGCGAAGCGAGTAACGCAGGGGGGACCACGAACAGGCCGCAGGCAGGCGATGCAGGCACCAATTGCCCCAACACCAATAGCATCAATCGAGGTAAACGAACTCATTTCCGGAGAGCAACAAAAATCATCTCCAGGGTGCGACATAAAATGGCTAAAAATATAAATTTTCCAGATAGATTACAGTGCTCAAAGAGGAGATAGTAGGAAAACACCAACTACAAACCTTAAGGTGTAATGCAGCCATCTAGTACAGTCAGGCGTGACAAGAATAAACGCCCCATCAAATCAGTCCGTGACAAAGCGAATGCCGGTAATATCAACACCGGAACATTCCAACAGGGGTGTACAAAGCCTCCATATCCTTCCAACAATGAAAATGGCTATCAAAGCCGTGAGACTACGTCCGCAAAAGGTAGCGATTTAAACGACGCAAGACTCGCCAGGAAATGTCCGAAAAATGCTCAAAAACAGCCCAATTCAGCATATCAAAGTTCAAAAATTGGAAAGTTGGCCAACAGAAAAAACCGAAAAATGCAGAGTGTGCTTTTAGCTGTTAAAGACAGTGCTGTACTTTGTTTGAATTTGAAACTGATGCTAGTAGGGTTGACTAACCATTCAGTGAAAATTGTTGTATTTTTACGAAATAAATGCCCATTGCAAAATCTAATTAATTATTTCAACTGGGTATTGCATGTAAAACGACAAAATGAGCGTAACACTCGTACTAAGCTCAAAATATTGCTTTCAAGAATACACGAAGCTAAATAACAATAAACCTAAATACTAACCCACCACAATAGGTGTTTCTACTCCGCATGTATTTTAATGCTAAAGCCAATTAGCTCACTAATAGCTGATTTTACTACTTATTCATATTAACAATGGTTAAATCACACACCCGACAGCATTTTCTCTCAGTTGTTTATGCTAGTGGTCCATCGCGCTGCCCAACCAAACAATAATATGAAATCACTCTATAAGCTGCTCCAACAAAGCCTTTGTGGTAACAGCCTACTGAGCATATACTTAGTCGTAGTGCGCACCGAACACAAGAGACCATGAATGACTCACTCTGATTCTTCAATAGCTATTCTGGTATGTCCAAATACAGTGTTAGATCATCTACCCGCAAGGATGGCTAACGTGCAGCGAACAAGCGTGTATGAGTACGTAAACGGCAAGTACACCAATTTGTGCCATATTCAAAGGTACATTAAAAGCCTCTATTTTGAGGGAACCATTCTGATGCTTGGATGACGCAATCTAAGGCATGCTTGATTCAAGGACACCTAGAAAATCTAAGAAACCACGTCCATGTAAAATATTTGCAATTAACACTATTACGATTTGCGTTAAGCTGCAAGAATATTTGGCAAGCGTGCAAGAATTAACTTCGGTGTGCAATGTGCGTTCGATTTAATTATATGCAAACGTGATCAGAGCCGGTGCTGATCCAAGCCCTTACTAAGACATTTTCACATTTGCTATTTCTAAAAACAATTATTTCAACGCTGTAGTTGATGTCGTTTAATGTACGTTGTGTAACTTAGCGAGTAGCCACAGCTATGTCAGACTTAGACATAGGTTCTATTAGAATTGAGTCATGTTTTCCTTATTTTGTGTTTTTATATGCGTTTTGGGACCAACAGAACGCTGTAAACAAATTGTGGCTTCGCTTGTGCATTGTTTCAAAACGATAACACTACAAAGGAATATCATATTCCTGTTTTAGTGGATACTGATATTTCGTAACCACTACTGGGGTATTAACAGGGTTTCATGTATATATTGAGCTAGGTAACCGAACAAAAGAGCAAACAATTATTAAAATATTAAATCTCGTTCAAACTTAACGTAACCAGAGAAGGGCAAACAAACACCTCATTTCAATGTACATATCAGAAGTATACTAAAATGCTATTACAGGCACACTCAGGCAGACCAAGGCAATTTCCCGTTGCAGTTTGGAAGTTTTTATAGAATGGTATATGACTAAGGACCTTGTGGAAATAACTGTGTTATGTTAGTGTATTTTCTAAAGAAATATAAAGTTCTAAAACCTTTGCTGTGAAAATTCTATGCATTAATAAATAGGTATCTTTTACGTTTTTCAATTAAAGTCTCGTAGACTGGTACTTTATTGACCTGGGTGCGTAAACAGCACTTACGTGCTAAGCAACACTTAAGCGCTTAGAAACACTTAACCGCTTTTGCAAATTCTACTTGCCATTATACATGCGTTGCTAAAGCAATAATTCTCATTATGAAGTCAGTGATAATAAAAAAAATAGGAAAAATAATGAGCAGCCAAACTCAAATAGGGTCAGTGAAATCAATAACAAACGCTATAAATTATATTTATTACACCAACCAAGTATTCAAGACTTATATCAAAGACGATTAACAACGGAACTAGATAATATGTTACCATCACAATCAATAGAAGAAGAACATGAGAATGTTAAAAGAGCTATACATAAAAGTGCGGCAGAAGCGCTTGGACAATATACTCGTGAAAAACATAAAAACAGAATAAAATTCTGGCTTACAGATACTGTAAAGCTATTGATTAAGGAAAAAAATGAGCTTTATAGAAAATTTTTAACAAACAGAACAGAAATCAATAATCAAAATTATAAACAAAAAAATAGAGAACTAAGGCAGAAGATTAGAGAAGAAAAGAATACATTTTGGGAAAATAAATGCAATCAGATAAACACATACATAGGAGGATCACGATCAACTGAAGTCTGGAAAACAATAAAAAATATGAAAACAGGTAACATGGACAAGTCCCTAACATTAATTAGTGTTAATAAGTGGAAAGAATATTACGAATCCCTATTAGTAGAGCAAAGAAAGGAATTTATGATGGATGAATGTGAAATACATAATGACGAGGAAGTAGAATCGATAACTGTAGAAGAATTAAAGGCAAATATAAAAGAACTGAAAAATGGAAGATCGCCTGGTCCGGGCAATATACCTGCGGAGCTTATTAAACACGGCGGAGACATACTATTGTTGCGACTCACACACCTGTTCAATTTATGTCTAACACAACAAAAAACACCTAAAGAATGGAAAATTAGTGTTATCTCATCGCTCTTTAAGAAAGGTAACAGAAAAGACCCGGGCTGTTATAGAGGGCTAAGCGTAACCAGTGTGTTGAGTAGAGTCTGGGGAAAAATAATCCAAAAAAGACTGAGAACTACAGTTGGACATTTTATAAGTGAGGACCAAAGTGGATTCACACCAGGGCGCTCATGTATGGATAATTTATTTATTATGCAACAACTAATAGAGAAGAAAAAGAGTAGGGATCAAGAGGTACATGTTACTTTTATAGATTTAAAAAAAGCATACGACAGCGTCCCAAGAAAGAAATTACTGTATGCACTGAAGGAAATTGGTGTGAACGACCATTTACTTAAAATCATTCAAGAACTGTATGAAAATAATACAGCCTACGTCAAACAAGGACAATGCTTGTCAGAACCAATATACCCCACTAAAGGTCTTAGACAAGGGTGTAGTCTATCTCCTATTTTATTCAACATTTATGTGGAAATAGCCTTACGAGAATGGAAAAAATCATGTGAACGAATGGGCTTACCTATAAACATTGGCGTAACTAGCGGGGGGGCCAGGGGGGCCAGGCCCTCCCCAGACTGCCGTTTGGCCCACCCCAGAAAAATAGAAGTTAAATACATTTAAAAATTTGCTTTTTTATTAACCTATTTAAACTAAGGGGGTTGTTATTGACCCTCACACGTTTTTAAATTCTTTGGTTTTATTACCTTTTTTGGCTTAAAAAACATAGTATGAATACCATATGTTGGACGAATAGCTCTAGTCAATAATAATATGAAAGAGGAAACATTATTAGTGCACAAATAGCAGTTTAGTTTTGCTAATAATTAACGTTGCAAGGACTGTTTTCGTCTAAATATTTTTTTTTAGTTTCTCTTATGTTTTCTATAAATAAAGAGTCAATTTATGTGCATAGAAAAAGACAATTGCAATTATTTCATTTGCGGGTAAGTACAATGAGCTGGAAACTTGAGTGCATCACCAACTATTCCCTGTGCTCATATAGCTACCTATTATAGGCTCATCCAGTTCAGACTTACGGTGACTTGCTACTTGGATATTTGCCTTGCCTAAAAAGTTCAGTTTATCGCTTTGAAGAGTACGATCCAGAATTTTATGTTTAATAGTGTTTCATGTAGTAAAAATAATTTTGGGTGCTTGAATTTTCACAGTTTCCAGCCCAAGATAGAACAAAGAGAAATGGCAATAACAATTAAGAGGATATTGATGTTTTCAAGAAAGTAATTGCCTTGACCATACGGATAATAAATTGAAAATTATGTAAATGGAAACCAAGTGATGTTTTCCAATAAAATCTGTTTCTCATGGATTAGTATTTTTTACCGTCAACCTCATTGATTTGCAAGAGGTAATCTATACGTTTTTATGTTGTTGATAAACCGAGAAATAATTTATTGATATGCTACTTAAAAATATAGTATTACGAGGGTAGTACCCATAATTTCTGCAAACCAATAGATCAAGTACACCATGGAAATCAAAATTGCCATGAAACAAATGTTTGTTGTTTTTTAGATTAACAGTTCAAATTTAGTTTTGATAATTGCACCAGTTATTATACAGTTAATTTTGATATAAGTGTTGTGCAGCAAAAATGAATTTAACGAGAGAAAATTTTTGAGCCATTATTTACCATACCTTTATAAATCCCATCTCCGAACAAAAGCTTTACATGACTTCGTGCTACTTTTGGTAACCAAGCGCCTTCGCATTGCTGGTTTAATAAATTGAAATTTTAACAATTTTCAGTTAGCGATGATTTTCGCGAAGGAGGACCAATTTCAGTTCGTTAAATTAACATAGACGCTGTGCGAAGAATGATTCAGGACAATCGAGTCACATATAGAATTATTAAAAACATCTTGGACATTGGCATGACTGCAATAAACAAGATTTTACATAATCATTTGGGTGTAATAAAAGTATGTTGTGGGTGGATACCACACAGTTTAACAGAAACACAACAACAGCATGTGGAATGGTATAAGAAATATGATGAAGGTAGATCTAAAGCAGTTTACATTATAACTGGTGACAAAAGCTGTATATATGCATTTGAACCCGAATCTAAGCGGCAGTCTGCACAACGAGTGTTTCCAACAGATCCTAACCTAGTTTTAGTGAAGCTATCTCGAAGAGTTGGTAAAAAAATGATTACTTGCTTCCTTTCATAGAACCTATCACAACTGTTGTGCTTGAAAATAAATGTACGGTTACCGCAGAATGGCACACAACAGTATGACTGACAGACGTTATTCAAAAAGCTGGGTTAGGGTACTAAGAAGTGAGATCTTTCTGCACCATGACAATGCTTCTAGTCATACCGCACATCAAACAAAATAATGTTTATTAGAGACTTCCGGGTTAATATTGCTAAGTTATTTTCACAGTCCCGACCTAGCACCTTCCGATTACTTTCTATTTCCTCCATTACAGGATAAAATGCGTGGTGTGCGATTTGGAACTCTCAAAAATGCCGTGGAAAGCTTCAAAAACTTTGTTTCTCAAGTAACTCAAGAAGAGTGGAATTTGTTTTGAAAATTGGTGTTACCGAATGCGTAAATGTTTCGAGTTTAAGGGCAAACATTTTGTGAAACAATAATAAAAACAAATGTTGACTACACATCTTTGTTTTATTAGATTGTAGAAATTTATGGGGTTATCTTCGTATAACAGCGTCAAAAAACAAGCAAATAAATTTATCCGAAAAAGTTATATATGTACGTAAATTCATGTCTTCATAGGTATAGACGATGGTTGATTGGGGGGCCTGGCCCTCCCCAGCCAAAAATCCTAGTTACGCCAATGCCTATAAATGACATACACCTCTATACAATGAGTTTCGCCGATGATCAAGCCATACTGGCCCAAGATTCTGTCGATATGGAGTTCATGTTAAAACGATTATACAAAGAGTATAAGAAATGGGGGTTAGAAGTGAGTTTAGAGAAGACGGAGTATCTTGCGGTCAATACTGTCGCGAAATTTGAAATCCTTATGGATGACCATATACAAATTAAACAGGTGGATAAATTTAAATACTTAGGAGTAACAATAGATGGAGATGGAATTGGAAGCCAGGAAATACGCAACAGAATCCAAAAAACTAAGAATGTAATAGGAGCCCTAAATAGTATTTGGTGGGACAAGAACAGAAGCAACACAAATAAAAAACTAATCGGACAAACAATGGTGGAAACAGTTCTGACATATGGATGTGAAATGTGGACTTTGAAGGAAGAAGAAAAGCGTAGACTGATAGCAGTAGAAATGGACTATTTACGCAGAAGTTCCAGAACATCAAGACTACAACGTGTCCGAAATGAAGAAATTAGAAACAGAATGAAAGCAAGAGAAACAATTGTGGACAGAATATAAAAGAAAAGTTTGAAATGGTTTGGACATGTACTTAGGATGAATGAGACAAGATTGCCAAAGCGAGTGTTCGAATGGAAGCCGCCAGGGAGGAATAAAAGAGGTCGGCCCCGAAAATCGTGGAATGAGGGAATACGACGAGCCCTTGAAAACCGGGATATGGATGAAGGAATGGCGCAGGACCGGGTAGCATGGAGACTGGGATTGGGAATGCAGCAACCAGCTGTATAATTATTAATGTATTATATTACATATTGTATTATACATGTAATTAAACCCAAATATATATATATATATATATATATATATATATATATATATATATATATATATATATATATAAGTCAGTGATAGAACAGAAACATTTTCTTAATGCTTCGAAGCAATAAGTCTTCATTGTCGACAACGGTAAACATTCACATTTTAATTAGTATCACATTATATTTGTGATCAATGCCATTTATTTTTATTTTTCAAAGTTCCCAGTATCTGAGAGTCATACACCTGCTTTACCCATTTTCATTACAACGTTCATAACTTAATAGATACTAGGTACCTATTTAATTATAAATAAATTTAGTTATTTCTACGATGACGCGTTCTAGGATTCAGGGCTAATTTTAACGTCTATGTATCATTTGGTTTTTGCATTATTCAATTGATAGCTCGGAAAGTTACCCTTACTTTATTTTTTGTTAACGATTTAAGCTATGTAATTAAGCGCAAAAGATTTGGAAAGTGTTTATGAGTGGTGTGCGAAAGACAAGCTTCACTTAATTTTCTCTAAATGTAAAATTATGTCCTTTTAAAACAAAATACAACAATCGAGTTTAACTATAACATTGAATAGTTACCTACCTTTAACACGTTGCAATTCTATTAAGAATCTGGGAGTTGTATTTGATAATAAACTAGCGTTTGTAGATCACATCAATTTAATTGTGTCTATTAGTTTAAAGCCATTTGGGTTAATAGTTAGAAATTGCAGGGAATTTACCTGTTCAAAAGCTTTTATCTACGACCACCACTAAAAGTAGTCTTTTTAGAGCTAGCTTTTTTCACTAAAAGTGACGTTTTATAATTTAGCGTGTTTAAAGAAATCAGCTGTTTACTTTTAACCCATGTGCTAAAAGTGAAGTAAGGTTATAAAGTTATTCTAGTTACTTCTTGCGTTAGAGGTAAAGTGTTTTTGAAATAATTAAAGCGTTATGTAATGAATACAGTGAGATGTGTAGTATTAATAATTACCTTTAATAACTGACTTTGACAGTACTGGCTTCGCAAACATTCGCCCGCGCTCCAAGGCCTACTGTTTATTATGACATAAATTAGAAGTGTCGTAGATGCAAACCTTTGTTAAATAAATATTTATGGATTAATAACAGTAAAATTAAGGTCGTAGATAAAATATTGTATGCAACGCGTGCTAAAAGTCGTTTATGCACGAGACATGTTATGAAACTCAGCCTTCGGGTTCGTTTCATAATTTTCATGTCTCTTGCATAAACGTCGACTTTTAGCACTTGTTGCATAAATAGCTATAACGCTATTGTATGTCACATTTATTAGGTTTAAGTTAGAATACGGTGCTTTAATATGGAATTAGTATTACTTAACACATAAATTAGTCTACGAAAGAGTACATAGTTATTTATACAACGAGTAGCTAAAGTGTCACTGTTTTGCACGCGTGAGAAAGTTTAAAAAATGAGCCGAAGGCTAAGCTTTCATTGTTTTAAATTGAAAACTTACCACATTTAATACACAGTTCTGACAGAAGTGTGCAATAAAGTGACAGATGTGTGCAATAATATTTTTACTGCATTGTACGCAATAACAACATGCTTTTGACATATGGAAAGTGTCAAATAATAACCTCCTTTAGGAAATGGTAGTCGGAAAAGGAAATTCAGAAATCTTTTTGTCTATAAGTCCGAAGGTGAATATCCACAGATGGGTACAGATTATAATTGTATGTTGCAAAAAGCTGAACTGCAAAGTTTGGACACATGAAGGATTTGCACTGCTTTGAAATGTTTGTACAATTTACTAAATAACCGTATAGACTGTCCTGAACGTTAGCAACAATTCAATTTACTTTTAAAATCACATACATATTATATGTATGTGCAAAAATTGTCACCTCAAGTGATATTTTCTGTTGCACTACCAATCAATTAATTAATTAATTCTGTGATATTATATTTCAAAGTGCAGTAAGCTTCAATATGCATGTGATATTTTTTGTTTGTTTGTTCGGATATATACCTTTCTGATAGTCATATGTTTATTTTTTATTTAAGCTGTTAGCTCTAGTATTTTCACAATTATAATTTTTTATGTTATACATCAAGATTTTACTATTAATCCCGTTTTCTTGCATTATAGAGCTTTCCGAGTAATCAAAACATCTGATTTGACACCCTCTTGAGAGGATTTTAGCCTTTTCATTTCAGTCAAGCGACACCGTAGCTTTCCTGGGGCGGTGTGAGCTATTTTGGTTATAACTTTTTATATGTAACAAGTCATAAACTTTTAATTGTCAGTGTAGTTTTGCACCATCCTGTATATAGAAAATAACTAAAAATGTTATATTATAAATGCTTTTTGATACTGAGCTTGCACCTATGTGCATAAATATATTGTACGAGTACAAAGTATGACACTCATCTTTTTTCTGCGTAAATAAAAAAAATGGTGTATGGGAATGTCCTTTTGACAATACAATAAAAATTGAATAAAAAAGCAAATAAAGTCTTTCCTTTGTTTCTTAATTAATAATACATGGCCTACTATAAAAAAATGTCTTTCATAGTCTCCTATTTTGAAATCTTAATGGTGAGCCTGGAAATTGAATAACCCTATATAAATACTTAGTTACAATTTCAACAGTTCATGATAATGGTTTCAATTTTTAACAACATATTTCATCTGTAATTATTTTAAGATTACTAGTTTACATAATATTAACATTATTTTCTTTGTTCTTCTGTGTGACAAAATTATTTTTACTTGCAGTTTCATATTTACAAAATAAATCATTAAATCTATCCCCTATGCTATAAGGTCACATGTACTTTTATCAATAATTCTTCTATATTACTTTGCATCCACAAACACAGCGACATCAGGGATTTTCTCATGTGTGCAACTTGCTGTGTAAAACTAATTTATTTTTATCTGTCATTTTGTAGTTACAATTTAAACAACTCTGTGGTTTTTCCCTGCATGAGTCCTCATATGTTTCACTACACCACTTGTCACTGCTGTTCTGTATCCACAAGCAGAGCAACTGTATGATTTTCTCCTGTATGAGTCCTCATATGCTTAACTAAAGTATCGTGTTCCGCTACTCTGAATTGACAAACAGAGCAACTGTATGGTTTTTCTCCTGTATGAGTCCTCATATGCTTAACTAAAGTACCGTGTTCCGCTACTCTGAATTGACAAACAGAGCAACTGTATGGTTTTTCTCCTGTATGAGTCCTCATATGTTTAACTAAATAACTTTTCTGTACCGCTCTGAATTCACATAGAGAGCAACTGTATAGTTTTTCTCCTGTATGAGTCCTCAGATGTACAACTAAATTATATTTTTGTGTTGCCTTGTATGCACAAGCAGAGCACTTGTATGCACAAGCAGAGGACCTGTATGGTTTTTCTTCTGTATGAGTCCTCATATGTTTAACTAAATAACTTTTCTGTACCGCTCTGAATTCACATAGAGAGCAACTGTATAGTTTTTCTCCTGTATGAGTCCTCAGATGTGCAACTAAATTATATTTTTGTGACGATCTGTATTCACAAACAGAGCAACCATATGGTTTTTCTCCTGTATGAGTCCTCAGATGTGCAACTAAATTACTTATATTTCTGAATTTGTATCCGCAAACAGAGCAACTATATGGTTTTTCTCCTGTAAAAGTCCTCATATTTACACATAAATCACTTTGTCGGTTTGCTTTGTATTCACATACTGAGTAAATGTATGATGTATCTCCTGTATGAGATCTCATATGGTTAACTAACTGCCTTTTTCGTGTTGCTTTGTATTCACAAACGGAGCACCTGTATGGTTTGTCTCCTGTATGAGTCCTCATATGATTAACCACAGAAACTTTCTGTGTTGCTCTGTATTCACAAACACCGCAACTGTATGGTTTTTCTCCTGTATGAGATTTGATATGGTTAACTAACTGATCTTTTCGTGTGGCTTTGTATTTGCAAACAGAGCAACTGTATGGTTTTTCTCTTGTATGTAGTCTTACATGTGTAACTAAACTTATTTTGCTTCTCGTTCTATATTCGCATGCAGAGCAACTGTAAGGTTTTTCTTCTCTACAAGCCACCATTGTAATATTCATATTATTTTTGTCAAATGTTTTGTTCTCATAATCTTCATTTTTTAATGTACAGTCTTCTTGTTTTATATTCATTTCTGTATGAATACCAATTTTATCAATACTTTCAATGATTTCTTGTTTTATGTGCAACTTATCAAAATTTTCACTGTTATCCATTTTCTGTGATATGCAAGATGTAGTTCTTGTGGAACTACAAGACTTACTGTCCACAGTTTCTTGTTTAATGTTCATTGTGTTTTCTTAAATGTCTTTTAACGATATGTGAGCTAAAGGAAGTTGGACATCTTCACTCCTATAACAAAAAGATGGTCATTAATCTATTAAAAATTTGGTGACACAGCAAAATTGTAGTAATACAGAGTAATCACGACTGTAACATGATATAGGCTGAGTAGGCCCCTGCCTAGGGATGCAAGCAGCCAGGGGCGCCAAATTGGTAGTAGGAAATAGCTATTTTTGTATTAAAGGCGTGAAGGAGGCGATTTTGGCCCGCGGCGGAATTATAAGCCAGAGGCCCGAAGGGCCGAAGTATTATAAAACGCCAAAGGGCCAAAATCGCCGTTCACGCCCGAAATGCAAACAAGATTTTTTGGAAAATCCACCATAAAGCTTTGAAAAATAAATGGCACGATTCGTTCTCAAAAATCAAATTGTTGTTGGTTGCCAATGTGATGCTGGTTTTTTAGGCCTTAGGGCGCAAAATGCATTATTTACGCCCGCAAATTATTTTTAGGCCTTAGGGCGCAAACGGCACTATTTACGCCCGCAAATTAATGCATAAATGGCCATATTTTAGTACGATTTTACAAAAAAAATATTTATGCATTAATGATAAAAACAACTAAATAAGCGAGCAATCATTT
The DNA here is from genome assembly GCA_940337035.1 of Agriotes lineatus. NCBI lineage: Eukaryota > Metazoa > Arthropoda > Insecta > Coleoptera > Elateridae > Agriotes > Agriotes lineatus. The sequence continues at coordinate 92,441 of CALNHX010001592.1, read as the reverse complement.
CTAATATTAACGATTTTATCCTAAATAATAATTATTATAGTACTGAGAATTGCGCTCAGTCTGGATAACACAATACAGTCCATGCAAGCGATCATTTTCTAAATTAAAACTAATTACGAATTTTTTAAGGTTGACTGCGTGTTTAGACAGGTTGTATCATACAGCCTCAGTATCTATACATAGGCCTCTCACAGACTCTCTCATTTGAAAAATTCAGAATTTGCAGCACAGAGAGTAAGAAAAATGTTTATCTAAAATAAATACTAATAAATTAAACTTTTAAAGTGAGGCAACAGGTAGGTAAATTTTCAAGTGCCTATAATTAGCATTAGTATTATTTATTATGCATAATAATATGTACTATTTGTGTGAATTGCATTTTACGTTTTTATTCAAGTTTGTATTATTTTATGTGTTCGTATTATGTAATTTTAACCTAGTTATTATATAACTAAAGTTATTGTTTTTCACTATCCGACATAATTTTCATTGCTTGCTTGCTTGACGTCACTTTGAGAGTGAACCCGTGGACCGAATTGGCTGATTTTTGTGTCAATCGACTCAGGGCGACGCAAGTAAGACAGTAGTAGGGTTTTCAAATTTTTATAAGTGACTTTTTTATGTGGATAACCAAACCTCAAAATTAACTCCACACACAAAATTGATCACTCTTGTACAAATTGCATTAAATGAATTATTTCGCGACCAATTTGGGTGCAGAACGCTAGTTTTTAAATATTTATCTTAATAATAGCAGAATCTGTACGAAATTTGGTATTAATGGCTTTTTAGGATAAGAAATCTAGATCTGATCACATTTTAGATGTATATTGCAGAGGCCGCTACTAGCAGCATTTCGCATACATCTAAAGCTTCATAACTGCTTTCTGCCTCGGTGTATTAAATTTCTAACAAAAAACGCTTATTCCCTGGCTTTTTTTGTCGAAAAAAGTATACTTGACAAGTGTCGCTCCGAGCAATTGCTTCTAAGATAATTGGAGTTAAATGTTTTATTTGCTTACTGAACCTCGTCACACCTCACACTTTTACGATACTTAGAACTGATCCAAAAAAAATGAAGCGTGTTTAAGAGCCAACGGGTTAGCAACAATAAAAATTACATAGCAACCAGTTAACAATGATAGGTATCATCATTAGTTACGAAAGAATATTGGAAAACAATTCAATTTCACAAACCTTTATCGTTTAATTTTAACATTTAACATTCAATTTTTACATTTTTTCGCTATGGCCGTACTTTACACTAACGCAGAAATGACCGACATGGCATTTGTTTATGGTTATTGTCAGGCAAATGGTCAGGAGTCAGTAAGGGTATACAAACTACTAAACATTTGCTGCTGTTGAAAGACGTCTTCGAGAAACCGGTGGCTTTGCTCGAAGAAGAAATTTTGGAACGAGTTGAAGAAGATCCGAGCACCAAATGCTTAGGCTTAGAAGTTGGAGTTTCTAATTATATAATAAATAGAACTTTAAGAGAACAGCTGCTGCATCCATATCACTTCTAGACGCTACAACAGCTTCTACCCCTCACCCCAGAATTAAGATTAGCCTTCTGTCGATTCATTAATGGACAAACCCCACTTGATGAAAATTTTCATAGCAAAAATTTATTCACTCATGAGTGTTGTTTTACACGAAGAAGTGTGACAAATTTACACAATGAACATATTTATGGTGATGAAAACCCGCATGCAGTAAAGGGTTTGCACTATTCTGGTCCTGTCATCTTACAACCTCTTTTAAAAAAAATTAAATCAATTTAAACAACATCTGCAGTGCCTTACTTCGAAATTGGCTTTAGGAAAGGTCACTCAACTGCTAACTGTAAAGCTTTATTACATAATTTTGGAAAACCTTATCCATAAAATTAATAATTCACATTTATTAGCTTCTAAATGGTTTATGCAAAACAGACTTTATTTGAATAAAAGCAAAACGTTTACGGTATTTATCTTGCGTGCAATGAATAACCAAAATCTGGAAAAAACTAAGTTTATTTAGACCCCACACTAAACTGGTCGCACCATATCAACTTGGTAGCAAATAAATTAAGTCAAAAATATGTTCACATTAAGAAATTTTAAGAATCAAATATCCAATAATGTATTGGGAATTGCTTATTTTGTGCAATGCCATTTAAAATGCGGCTTTTCAGTTAGCCTTATACTCTACTTTACGTGTTAATTTATATTGCCCTGGGTTTGCTAGTTTAAACAATCGTAGACACATAAAACTCTATTAAAATCTTCAGTGTGGCTTAGGGAGTCAATATTGCTCTGGAAAAACATCAGAAGTAATTGAGCACATAACTTAATTTTTTATAAGGCAAGATTGATTTCTCACAATTCGTTAAAACCCCCTCACCACACAAATATTTAACTGCTAAATACGTATTTCGACAGCCAAGCTGTCATCATCGGTAGCGACGAAAAACTTACACAGCAAAAAGACAACGATATACTCGTGACCAAACCACAAATGGAAGTGGGCGATTCCCGCAAAGACAAGGACAAAGGTAAAGGTAATTTCAATTCCACCAACTGGAGGCGGGCTGCTATAGGGACATTTCGTCCCTCTTCAGCCAAGAACGGGAAACTCGGGATGGGCGAGAGAAAGAAGGGGTGGAGACTGGAAGAAAGGTCAGGAAAGGTGGAGAAATACTGCCCTGGCATTCACCTCAGAGAAGGTACTCTGTTGACTCAGGAAAACCACCTAAAAACCTGAATCAAGGCAGGCGGCCGCAGGAATCGAACCCACGACCTCCCGAATGCTAAGTGGACGTGCTACGCGCTAAGCCACGGAGATCGGTGCGCTTCCCGCGCAATTTACAGCTATTTATACTGTCTGACCTGGAGGGCGTGGCCGAGAGCCAATTAACATTGCCGACGGTTTATTCAAGATTGATTTTGTTTTCATTTGCTCACATGTTAGTCTGTCTTCATTGCAAAGAAAGGCTGTACGCATATTAGCAGCACTTGGCTTTCGGGATGATTGTAGAAACCAGTCATTTTAACCTTACTTTGTCATTGAATGTATGCTTACTACATGCTAAAGATCATTAAGAATCTTACAATTTCCCGATCACCAATATTAAACAAAAAACAGTAAACACACATACACCGATTATTATAGAATTAAGAGAAGCTGAAACTGAAAAAATTACTATAGACCCAATTTCTTTGATCATCTACCAATATCGACACGAAACTTAAACTACAGTGAATTTCACAGTACGATTAAAACCATACTTAAAAAAGCAATTTATTCCACAGATGAGTATTTAAAGTGTATAATAGTTATTTATGTATTAAGGACATAGTAAATCGATTATAGCACGAGAGAATGTTTCAAGCGTGATTCTAAACGTGGTACTTACAACGTTTTATTTTATTTTTATTTTCAAAATGGTACAAATTCAAAGATTCATTACTTTGGTTACAGACCACTGCGTCATCGTTGTGCTGGCGCTGTGAATTGTTGATGTGCTATGGTTTGTATGCAGATTGTTAGTGTTTGTTATACTTCTTCGAAACTTTATAAGTTCTGGGGTCGTAAAAGACATATTATACCCACTATCGAGAGCCAGTAAAAGAGATTATGGTTCGAAAATGAAATAAACTTATTTTTTTGAAACCGCCAGTGAAGTACCTTGAAAGCGTCATTAAAACACGAGAAATCGGCAGTGAAGTAATTCATGCATTGTTTGAGGCTTTCGCGGTTACTCGAATTATTCTCGTTAGCATAGAATTTCGGCTTAGACCGCGTAGTATTTGTATATGAACACCCAGCATTTTCTGGCTTAATGTGCCTTGCACCTTGTGAAGTCGAGCAAAAACCCGCGCGATGGCCATGCTCTTTGGTGGCTCGTGTTGTTTGAGTATCTTGAGAACGAGGATACTTAGGCAGATTTGGCCGTTTTGCTGTTTGTGCATCCATATTCCGCTGACGCGGTCGGACTATTTAGCCTGTCAAACTGACACTCTTTTATTATTGTGCTACAAGTTATCGACATATAACCCGATAATATCGAAGTACTTATAGTATTACTTCTGAAAATATTTTAGTAAAATTGCACTACGTAGGAAATAGCTTCCAGAAAGTGTGCAATGTTTTCTATTGAATTTCTAGACCAACCAATACCGAACAGATCCACTGTCCAACGCTTAGTAAAAAAGTTTATCAGCCACTCATAAAATTTTAAGTTCCTAATCAAGGCCGAATTGATTGGAGCTTATTTCCGATGTATCATCCCATTTGTCACGCCGACTTTTGAATCATCAAATAAGCGAGGTCCCGTTACCGTCATATCACATTTCTATATTTCGGGACGGGAAATTAATCACTCATACTTAGAACCAGACAGCGGTATTACATTTCTCTGTCCGGTTTTTTTATTTTTAGAACCGAAAATTAACGCTAGAATAAAAGCAGCGAATGGGCTTTACTACACTCTCAATAAAACGTTTATTAGAAAAAAGGAAATCAGTATGGACACTAAAAATAAAATACTTAATAGTGTATTTTCGCCTGTTTTAACTTATGGCAACGAAACGTGGTCCTTGGATACCAGAGCTAAGAGTAAGTTAGAGGCCAGTGAAATGAAATACTTACGGGCGGCACCAGGAGTTACTAAAAGAGACAGAATTAACAACGATACAATTCGCGGGTGATTTAAAGTGAACTCATTTGAGAAAAAAATAAACAAATCTGGTGTGATACACGCACACAACTTCCTTTTACAGTGATCTTATAATTAGCCAAAAATTTGATTTTAAATTTTTAAGCATTTGTCAAAAATTTTCAAAAATTACAAATTCTACAAAAACGGTACAAAATAGAGCGTTAGGTGAAGAGACACATTTTCTCTAGAATTTTAAGCTAAATTCAAAAATAATATAATATACCGGGTGTTTTGTTTAAAATAGGAGTTAATAAAAAAAATTGAAACAAAACAAAAGAAACCCATTTTAGAAGTATTGAACTGGAAAATCACCTATCTCACTTCAATACACATTAAAAATGTAATAAAAATGTGAAGTTTGAAAAAAATTGTTACAGCCTTTTTTGAAAAAATCGGAAAAACTGAAAAATCACAAGAGTGTCGCATCTACATAGTACACAAAACTTATATAGGAAGTTTCAACGCCATACCTCGTTTCGTTTTTGAGATATTCTGTTCACAGACAGACAGACCGATGAAAACAAATGTTTTTTGGGTTCAGGGGACTCTAAAACGTGAAGATCTTTTGAAAACTCAACTTCGAATTTTTAGGGTGAATCCAATACTTCTTTTATTGTAAAAGGAAGTAAAAAGGAGAGCTAAAATGGTGGGGTCATCTCACCAAAATGGATGAAAACAGAACAGTGAAGAAAATATGGAAGATGGGAGTGGACAAAAAAAGAAAAAGGGGAAGACCCAGTAGAACTCGGAACGAAGAAATGGGCAAAATTATACAGAAAAACGACCTAAACTGGAGACAAGCAAAAACATTAGCGAGGGACAGGAGTAGGTGGAGAAACGCACTACACCTTCACACCTCTGCACCGTAAGGTAGAAGAGGACCGATTATGTATGTATGTATTAAATGGAAACAAAAGTCATACTAAATTAAAAAAACAAGCTTATCCCAAAATTAGAATTTTTATTAACGTGGAGACATGTATAAAAAAACAATGACAGGGGCTGCTTCAAATTCATTTTTGTCATACCTACATAGTTATTCCAACGCAGCAAAACACTGTAACTTCAGAAGCGAGGTGGGAGTTAATGGAATTAATTTATTAAAAAATATTTGATCTTACGTCCGAAATATACTAATCATCTAGCCTGTAGGCATTAATAGTTTTGCTGCGATTCCGAGAAAAATTGCAGAATACTTGCAGCTGCCAGATAGTAAGAACTACACAGGACATTGCATATGCAAAACGTCTGCAACATTTCTTGCCGACAGTGGAGCTGACATACAGATGTTGAAGCGTCACGGGGGTGGGCGTTCAACAAACGTGGTAGAGGGATATGTGGAAGACAGCATTAGCAATAAAATTAAAACACCCAGAACAATTTTCGGGCACTTCATTTTACGATGTTTTCCCTTGCACCGGAGAGTTCCACTGATTTGCTAGCAGTCAGCAGTAATTTACAATCTAATGAAATGGAATTTTCTAATTCTAGTAATTGTGCAACTAATGTGTACCATACCACTAATACCTAATTAAATTTCTAATTTTTGTATTATCTATAACTTTGCCTTGCTATGTAGAAGTGTGGGAAAAATGCAGTATCGAAGACCACTCTAAAACACAGTGAATTTGTTCGCGCAGTTCTCTTTGTAACAGCAGCAGCAATTTGAACTACCATTCCTGGAGCTAGTAATATAGGTGGGTACTAAGTACACACAAATCTTAAACTGTGACTAACCCATATATGTATTATACATATATTGCTAGTAAGGCCTGGGAACGGCCGAAACCGTTACACCGACGACATAGCCTCACTCTGAGTATTACGCGTCTCGTGCATGCCTGAGAATTCGAACTCCGCCTTTAGAAGCGAATTTTAAACTTGACCACTTCCCCACCGCTTGGACGACGGCGACGCGCTTGCGGACAGCTCACCATATACATTGAAGAGTTGGTTGTCTGTCTCACTTCGTGACCTCTCCACTCATAGCCGCTAGCAATATAATAGTATAAATATATGGGCTAACCTAAATCTAAAATGATAGCTCCTGCACATGAGGCAAAAGTGGTCTACGATACTGGGGGTCAATTTTTGACAAAGTACGTGAATTTACGGATACGCAGATTTGCGCGTGAAAATTTACGTATACGTTTCTTGTTCCGATTTTTGAACGTGCTACACAAAGCAAGAATCGCCCAACGCAAATATTCGCATGGCCGACTAGGCAACGTTAATAACTACACCGTGCCGATCAATTATAAAAAGGAGGTGGGGTTTAGTGATGGCGCCGAATTCAAAAGATAGATTGCTTATAAAAAGAGTATTCCAACCAAAAATTGGAAAGCTATTTAAAATCCGGCCAGACTGCTTGATTATCATTCAGTGACACTTTGTAAATAACCTTCAAATTTGACATATCCATTTGGGAACTTCGGAAGACATATACAGAGTGGTTTAAAACATCTAGGTGCCTTTGGATTTTTTTACTAGCCAGAGCATGTTGCGGTATTAAAAGAACTTTACGACACCCACCCAAGGTGAGCATCGCACCACGGAATCAGTCCTGAAAAACTGGCACACTTGCCCTGAAATCGGTTCGAAATAGGCTAATAGGCCACGGCTGGAACGCTCAGGGAGTCGGGCGTGAGTCACACGATACGTTCTGGGCAAGCGTGTTGCGGCATAATATATATATAGGGTATGTCGAAATCGTGAGGGCGCCACCAAGCCTGTCTTAACCCTGCTAACCGGGCCTGGACGGTTAGACGGGAGCGAAGCACGCAAAATACTCCGCCGATAGGATTACTCAAGAAATGCAAGGTCAATTAACAATTTCGGGATTGCCTTATGCAAGGATTGTAATTAGGTGTCAATCCGACCGCGACTACGCAGCTGTCTTACCCACCTGTACGCTCAAAGCTCCCTCGTTCCGTCGCACAATAATCAGTACACTGAAGGGGGCGCTTGTCTGAAACAGAGCATGCACAAGTCGAAACAAAACAATAGTTCCCTTAGCTAATAAATCATGTATTGACTAACGGGTTACAATGGGGCAGCAGAGTGCGTCGCCCTATATCTATAAATAGATTATAACTAAGAACACCAGCTGGCGCGCGCTCTAAACCTAGCGACAGATGTTGAACAGTAAAGAACAAATTAGCACTCGCAACATGGACAGTCTGTAGTTTTGAATGAATGCACAAATATGCTGGCGCGACGCCTTATGCAGCAAACAGTAAAGAACAAATTAGCACTCGCGACATGGACAAATATGACGACAGTGCCTCTAGGCACAAGAGATGTGACGGCTCGCTCGCGTTCACAGCGGTAATCAGTTCAAAGACACATACCTTAATATGTAGGCGGTTGGGGAGCCTGGTACAGTTGAGTTGCGACAGGCTGCAGTCTTAGGTGGCAGGTACCTTCGATGTTCGACGGCTATAGGGATGAGTGCACATCCGCCATAATGGCGACGTGAGACGCGTCAGGACGCGTACAACGGGACGACGCAAAATGGGCCACTTTCGTTCTGCGGGACAGATCCTCGAAGGTCGAGATGAAGGGGGCACGACCCCTTACTTACGGAAGCAGGAACTGGGCTCAAAAAGCACCCACGCTACGCCGAAGACAATTCGAAACTCACACTCACAACCACCACACGAGCGTTTTCTGCAACGGGCTGCGGTCCACTGCCACTTAAGGCGAAACCGTTTGTCACATACTTGCTGAAGCAGCACTCGACGGGAAAAAAAGGCTGACGCCCCCGCCAAGGGCGGGAGCGCCGCACGAACGCACACACTATCCGACCTCTTATTCGATCGACGGCTCTCGGCAGAATGCCCAGAGGGAAGCGCTGGCACAGGTCACCTTGGTCGCGTCCCCACGTGACTAAACCTCGGCAGCCAATCGCGGGGCGATAAAATGAAACAAATTAATGCCGGCAACAATGGTATCACGCCACAACGGCGTGCTTTCTAGAAGATTCGGAATTCTTGCGAGCGATACGCTCGGCTGCCAAAGCGCCATCAGAGGGGGGCTCCAACCGACGAGAAATACCGCGTTTGGGGCCAAATATGTGCAAAATCACGATTCTGGAATTAGGCGATGGAGCCAATAAAGAACTAAAAGGGTTTAGCATACGGGCACGCTGCCCTAAAGCCTAGGTGGCTATTTAAAATACCAAAATGACCTGAATCAAATGTGCGGAAGATGAGATTGTACTTGTGCTCAAAGATTGAAAATGGTTTTAACATAGCAACAAGTTGCCCTAAAGGCGTGAAATGCAATTAATCATCTACAACCGCAAAATGACTTAACAAGCAGTCAATACTTAAACAGCTTGACAACTCTGGCTTTTCTGAGAACTACTATAAAGAATATAGCAGCACATAAAAACTAACATGCAAAATTTCAAAGGCAACTAGATGTAGCTCTTTTTTAATCACCCTGTACGTGTTTCAACATTTTCTATGCTAGTATACGGTTTGCATTTTGAGTTCGCTCGATGCTACAGCGCAGTCCGTGAATGCCGGACTCTGATTGGTCGGTGGTGCGCCGCGCAATGCTTGGTCAATGCCTCGTTTTCCTTTATTTAGGTAATTCTGTAGGCAATAAGTAAAATGATTGTTCAATAGATCTAATACCTGCTTTTGTTTACACCCGGACTAGCTCTGCTACGTACCTACTGTCAACACCTAATTGCAACTTAAAATTGAGTAACATTCCAAAAATAATATGAACATAATACAATTGAAAACAAAATATAGGTTATAACAAAAATAAATTTTCATAGATCTTTTGAAGTACATCAACACAGCAGCAGCTTTGCAAGAAAATAATATAAGGAGCGACTCCAACAAGTATTAAAAGATGACGAAATTCAAAATAACAAATAAGTATAACTACTTATTTATTGTTTCATACAATTCAGCTGAAGTAGTTTCTGAATAGGATGATTTCTTAACACCAAAACAGGGTAAATCTTGTCTGTTCATCTATAGATAGATAGATATTTATTGGTGCTAATATGCAACAAGTGCACTTACGTAAGTCAAAAAAAAAGATTACAATAAAATTAAATCTAATAAGAATCATCGGTTCAAATTTAAACGTCATTCAAGAAGGACACGAAGTTGGCGACCAATCAGAGCCCGGCATACCCGGTCCGCGCTGTGGCATCGAGCTAACTCAAATATGCATACGGTTTTAAAAACTGAGGTTAAACAACTAATACATAGGCACTTAAATCATGGAAAATGTTACAATGTCTTAACAAAACAGTTAACATCTTCAATTTATAAATGAACTGTCATTACTTGAAAGCTGCTTGACTTATATTATGTATTGATTGTATGAAACCAACTTAGACATGATTTACACTTCCCATGATGTAATAAATTGATTTTAAATAGATTTCCAATTTTTGGTTGTAATACTATACGAGTATTATTGTGCTTAGACGTCTCTTGGGTTACCTAGCTTCCAGTGTTGTCCTCATAAATTTTGTAATCATTTTCAGTGTAGTGCTTATCTAAATTATTCTACAAATGACTCACTGTTAACATTTGAAGTTTCCTAAACTTTACGTCTATTTGTTTAGGATGATTGACACCGTTCAGCTTTTATATTATTAGGATTTCATATTTCAATACTTTAAAATTGATAACAAGAGGTTAAAATTGGGTAAATATAGAAGTTTAATTGTTAGTGTTGACAATAAAATATAAGTTAGTATGATTGCACGGTAAAATCTAAAATTTCAGTCAAATGATAGCTGTGTCTTCCTATAAACTACAAATAAACAAAAATTCACACTAAAATAAGTTTATCTTTTAAACTGAATTCTGACAAGTTGAACATCCACTACATATTGTTAAATAGATTCACATTTGTGATAATCATAAAAACTTAAAACACATAAAATGACATCATAAAATTCTAAATAGTTAGAATATTCCCCTTAGAAACTGAAATGTATTCTCATTTTTTTTTATTTATAGCATTAATGAATTAACATACAGTAAGCACGAGAATGCTTACATTGATAAAATTGGTAATCGATGAATTAACAATTTGTGGTGTGTATAGAAGTGATAACGTAAAACACTAAGTACTTCAATCATTTTTATATCTGCTTTTATATTAAATAAATTAATAAATGCATAATTTTTATATATTTCATATTTTTGCTTTATAAGCTTTACGAGCTCTTTGATAATTTTTTTTTCAAACGGAACATAATTTAAATGTATGTTTACTCTTATACGTAAAATATCTTTTTTTTAATTCGGCGCCATCACTAAACTCCACCCCCTTTTTATAATTGGTCAGCACGGTGTAATTATTAACAGCTGCTGGCAACGTCGCATCACGTGGAACTTTCGAACCACTACTAGTAGCTATTTGTCACCTGTCACCCAGAGACCTGAAATCTGACCTCACTTTTTGGTGGCAATTCAGTGAAAACCATATATCTAATACTTACTAAAGTAGGGACAAGAAATCAGACGACAAACGTCATCAAGAGTAATGACGTCATAAAGATAGTATAGTAATTGATTAAGCTTAAACCCAACGCATGATTTAAAATGAGCTGTAAAGAAGCAAATAAATTTGCTTGGTGGCGCACGTCGTCTGATTTCTTGTCCCTACTTTATATTGCTAGCGGCCATGAGTGGGAAACTCACGGAGAAAGTGAGACAGACAACCAACTCTTCAATGTATATGGTGAGCTGTGCGCAAGAGCGTCGGCGTCGTCTGCCCAATGAGGAAGTGGTCAAGTTTAAAATTCGCTTCTAAAGGCGGAGTTCAAATTCTCACGCATGCGCACGAGACGCGTTATACTCTAAGTGAAACTAAGTATGTCGGCGCCGTAATGTTTTCGGGCGTTCCGAGGCCTTATTTACTAGCAATATATGTATAATAAATATATGGTGAAAACAAAGAAAACAATGGGCGCGTTCAGGTGACACACCAGTTGAGTATGGTGACTTGTTGGTTCCACTGAACGGTTCTTGTTGAGTTTTGGTTAGTTCCAACTGTTGCTTAACATGGACACCAGAAAAATTCTGTGTTGACTATAGTAAACGAAGTATTCTAACCTAAAATTTTGCAACTGTTTTGAAAGCGACTGAGTCATTTCGCGTGCTGTTTATAAAAATTAAAACACTCGAAACCTGAGTAACCCCAAGTTAATTGTTGTTATTCAATTTTGACAGTTTAAATTGACATTATTAACTCCATAACAACCTTCATAAGCAGTCTATGATTTACAAGTGAAATAAAAGTGTTTTAATTCACTAGAGAATTAAAAAAGTCTAATTCACTAGAGAATTAAAAAAGTCTAATTCACTAGAGAATTAAAAAAGTCTAATTCACTAGAGAATTAAAAAAGTTTCAACGAAGAACAACACATTTTTATTATTTCTACAAATATTTACATTCAATTATTATTTCTCTTTGTAGTGTGTAATATATGATTACTAAAATTTAGATCAAATCGACGATGAATGGGAAAATTTATATCTTAATTTGAATATTTTAAAATTTTTTATTCAAAATTTCGACAAAATTTAATAAAAACATATATACGCCAAGTGAATTAAACATTTATTAACTCAAATATCTGAAAAGCGTTCCAGTTTATACTATCTTCAAACACTTCGTTTAATAGCAAATTATTCATTTGTTCAGTTTTTGTTTATTATCAATACCAGGGACACATAACATAACATTACTTGGCCAAATTATGTTATGTCACCACTAGAGGTCGCCACGTGAATGTGCATCGCTAAACGCTACCAGTTCAGCCGCTTTAACGATGTTTACTTCCACCACACCAAAAACATGTTTGTGGTTTAAATCAACTGTTGTGTCCCCTGAACGCGCTCAATTATTGGGTAATCTTGTATTGTACGACGCCACCGATGAACTACTGTTCCTAGAGTGAGTAATCTTGGAGGGAGGCGCAAACAGATGATCGTTTAGATCAGGGGTCGGCAACCTTTTTCGGACGGCGGGCCATTTTAAAAATAATTTTTTTTATGCGGGCCGCACATTCAAATGTAACTTAAATAGTGCTTTTATATCATATACGAGTATAAATATTATTAAAAATAAATATAGAAAAAATTTATTTTTTATTGACATGCTATAATAACAATGTTAGAGAACAAAAATTTTACAATTCTTAAAAGGGAAAAAAAAGAATATACAATTCCAATTAAATATGTATAAATATGTAAATATAAAATATATAAATATAAAAAATATAAAATATTGTAGTGAAACGTCATACGGCTGTCAACATGAACGCACATATGAACATACAGTAGCAAACTGGCGAAATGAAAGAATTAGTGATAAGCCTATCCGGAATGAATAATCGGAAAGTTTCCGATTGTTCAAAAAGTCGGAAGGTTCCTATTATTTCGGAACTTTTCGGAATTCGATTATTTTACTGTTCGGTGCACAAAATTCGGAACTTTCGGAATTCGATTATTTTACTATTCGGTACACAAAATGAGAAAACGAAATGCCAATTTGAACTGAACGGAATACGGAATGTTGTATTGACTCACTTGACTGCTATATGCTGGTTGGCGAATGTCGACGAGTCGCGCCGTGTGCGCACGTGTATGATACGTGAATGGCACTAATGGCAGTGGTATTTCGTAGATTAATTATTAGATAGTACACCTACAGACTTCAAATTCAAGTATTGTTTTATACTATCTATTATGTACTTTATGTGCTATTAAACTTTAAAATATCACTACCATTTTCCGAACGTCTATTAACGTAACTACTGTAATAATTTGAAAAAATATTTTATTTCCTCATATCCCACTGTGCGACTCAAACTCATAAATTGTTTTTTAGGATACTGCATTGCTAACTAGCATCTACATAGTTACAAACGAGTCCGGTAGATAAAATTTACCGGACTCGTTTGTAACAATGTAAACGCTAGTTACCAATGCAGTATCCTAAAAAATCTTATACGATACACGACCGGTAGAATTCTTATGGCCTTGCCAAACATACAGGTCTCGCCCTACGGTTTGACCTGTAAAGTGTTGGCGCGGCCATAAAAATGTTGCTACCGGTCTAATAACGTAAATAGCTATTACTGACCGTCCTACAAACCCAAACAATAGATGCCAACGCAGATAAGGGCTTACGGCGCGACGGCGAGTGCTCTCATCGTAAATTTGCACGCACTTCATCTTCCTTCCGCTTGTTGTTATTTCGCTCGTTTTCCCTTGCTTGCATTTACGGAATGTAAAATAATCGGATGATATTCCGATTTTATAAACATTCCGAAATGGAACATTCCGATTATTTAAATCATCCGATTATGCCCATCACTAGAAAGAATGCTACACTTGCTAAGCGAGACGTCGTATTCGCTGGGGAGTGGGGATTAAACTTGCGCAGTAAAATAGGTTTCCCACTATGCTTCTGTTTGTCGCGTATTTTTGTCACCGGCCCTATTTCGGCACGCTTACGCTCTAAGTTTGTTGATTTTTCCTAAAGTTATATTGGTGCTTTGGCGGGCCGCGCAAAAAGTTGCAAAGGGCCGCATGCGGCCCGCGGGCCGCAGGTTGCCGACCCCTGGTTTAGATTAACAGTATCTTAAAACGTTGCCAGACCTTCATTGTTTGGATTCAACAGCGTTTGGCGCCAAATTATTTTTAGTTGGCTTTTAATCGTGAACAATCGTTAAACAAACGACATATCTACCTAACAGCCTTCACACCGAAGGAAAGTATGTATTAATTCCCGCTTCGCCAACCGTTCAATATATTTTAGTCTGACCCTAACCGCAACACCTGCAAGAATCACGATTATGGTTTAGTGTCAAAATGTTACCTTCATTCACAAAACAGTTGGAGCTAGAACACCTCTATTCAACATTGATGTTAGGACCACGATAAACATGCAAACTAAAACGAATTAGTCCCTAAATTACTGTAGAAGTAAACAAACAAAGGTCTGGCACCAGTGTAAGGTATTTGACATGTTAACGATCCCTCCCTCCAAGATTACTGACTCTAGAAACAGTAGTTCATCGGTGGCGTCGTACAATACAACAGTGCTGCCAACCCTATTACTATAGTAACAGATTTATTACTTTTTACTCGTGCCTATTACGCTATTACTTTTAAAGCAAAATTTATTACGTTTTGCAATTTCTATTACGTTTCTATTAAATTTCTTTTTTTATGTTGAAACAAAATCTGTAGGTAATAGTTTTCAGTTAAACATTAACAGATTATATAAATTTATGTTGTCTATTATAATAAAGGTCCAATTTAACACCATTATCTTGTACTTGTAAAATTTTTTGAACTTTGCTCGGCATGGGGCAATCCCAGGCTAGTAAACTTTTGAAAAATGTGTCGCCCTTGTGCTTGTGTAAAGTACATAGTCATCGCTATTATATGGTCAATATTTTTCATATGAAATGCAGGGAACGCATTGCCACTTGATAGAATTGTGATGGTACATACTTTTCTGGTTACTGTTTTTGCAGTGAGATTAGGTTTTATGTTGACTGGCTGACATCTTAATTATTTTAAATTGTAGTACTGTTTGTTATAAACTGAATTTGTCCCCGGTCCTAATTTACAAAATCAAATTTCAAGTTTATAATAGGCACAACTAAAATTTAAAATAATTAAATGTCAACCACTCAACATGAAACCTAACCTCACTGCAAAAATAATGTACCAACACAAATCAGTCTAGTGATAATGCTTCTTGCCAATAATTCTTACCTAGAATTTCGCTATTTGCATTTCCATATATAAAAAATGGGCTATATAACTTTCCATAGTTAGTCTACAAGGGTTAAAAACCGAGTTCAAAAGTTAACGCTAACATAAAAAACTGATGATTTTGACGGATTTAAGTAGAATTTAAATTATTATTAGTCTATTACCCAAACTGCCAAATCTATTACTATTTTTTAAAATTTCTATTACGGAAAAAATCAAGAGTTGGCAAGACTGCAATACAAGATTACCCAATTTTATTGATTTAGTAATTGCGGACTCGAAAAAACCCGGTGGAAACTCTACGGAGGTTCAATTGCAACATGCGTGCAGTCTATACACCCAATTACACTTGGGCAGCCATCGTCTTCATAACATTTTTGGCGTACCAGATCTAATTCTTCAAAGTTTTCAGAAAATTTTACCCACTGGTTGAATATAGCAGGTTGGACTAGTGCACCGCAAAATTCTTTGACACAGTTGCTAACACTGGATTGTGCGATGTCAATATATCGAAAAATAAAAAAAAACTGTTCCTCAGCAGGCTGTGGAATGAAAAGTCACGTCTTTACTTGTGTCAGATAATAATTAGTTGTCATTTTCTATACAAATCTGTCAGATTGTTAAAAGATTTCTGCTCCTAAGAATGACGTTTTATTATTATTTAACTAGTGAATCACCCGAGTTACGCTTCGGTTCGCAAATTTAGGAAAGATTCATTAATATAAATTTAAAAAAAGATGAACTGGCCGAGAATCGTACCCGCGCCTCCCGCGTGGCAGGCGAACATTCTACCACCGAGCTACGGAACTTTATTGTACAACGCGCTGCTGTAGTGCTATATAATAAATCACCCTGAGCTACGCTTAGGTTTCTAATTAAACAATCTAATAAAAACCGGCCTACGATCTAAGTCTAACAATTAGCAACATTTTAAGCCATCATACAGCTTAATCGGTCCAGTATCGTCGGAGGAACTAGTGACCAAAGATACAAAGAGACCAATGATTTTATGTAGTAGATTCCAGCTGACATAAGTAAAGACGTGACTTTTCATTCCACAGCCTGCTGAGGAACAGTTTTTTTTTGGATCTCTCGATATTTATTAAATGCGACATCCTGCTGATAACTTCCGCCACCGAAAAATTTCAATGCTGCTAAAACTCTGGTGCGAATGTCTAGATCAGCTGCACGTAACTGAGGACGCATGTGGGGTTCTAAACATTCTATTAAATATGAGCATGCTTCCTGAGATAATCTTAACATGTTTATAAACTGTCTCTCATTCAGTTCACGGATAGGATTTCTGGGGTTGTGCCTCATATTTAACCGGTACCTCTGGCCCGCCTGCTCTAAATTACGTATTGCCAGGACATTCATTAATTCGTCCATAATTTCCTGCATGTACGATTGATTAGTGATAATAAGAAGAAATAATAAAAAGTACTAACCTCAAAATATACGACTTTTGCACACGTTACGTATACGCTTACACCCGTATTCATAGTCGTTCGCCAGCGGATCGCCGGCGACTCGCCGGAGTTTCGTTATGAATAGTATGTTGGCGGCACTGTACGTCTATGTCAAATTCGAGGTGATCAGGTTAGGTTTTCAGTCAGTTTTGACAGAAACTGACACAAAATCTAACCTGCTAACCTCGAATTTGACATAGACGTACAGTGCCGCCAACATACTATTCATAACCAAACTCTGGCGAGTCGCCGGCGATCCGCTGACGAACGACTATGAATACGGGCGCTAGTGTTTGCTCCACTGTCAACACCGCTTGCAAAAATGCGAACAAGATTTTGCGCATACGCGTGTTCGAAAATTAGGAAATGACTTGCTTCTCAAACTTACGTACACCGTTCGAACTTGGAAACGCTCAAAAATAGACCCTCTGCATTTTAGCCAAAAGTGCTGCTATGCGGAAGAGTACCACTTTTCTAAATGATTTTGATACAGTACATTTTTCTACAGTACGTGAACGTACGATCAAAATGGCAACTATTTGTACAGTTCCTAGTGTCACAAGTTACTATTACACCAATTTTAATTTTAGCGCGTGAATGGCTTCGTGCAATAAAAATGTAAATGCACGCTTGAAACGCTTAGTTATACACTAATATCATAATTTCCTATAATGACCGCTAACAGTCGTTTTCCATGTTCTAGTAATAATTCATTTAAATCTACATACCTCAAGCAGATGTGAAACTGCAGGATCACATAAGACACCTCGTTGCTATTACATTGGATGCTGCTGAACTGTAGTCATGTTTCTGAAAGAAGAGAATATTCATATTGCGAATTTCTGTAAGTCATTTACCTACTGAAATGTTATTAGACATTTACAAATATCCTAGGTAACGGTATATGCCATACATACAGGACGTGTTCAAAAATACACGCGATTAGTAGGCATCATGTGAGCTCTACCAAATGGATGTACCCAGTTAGTATGTGCACCCAATCTAGACAGTAAACACGAACTTCTTCGTTATGATTGATGTTAGATGATATAACCCCCGCTCGTTCTCAAATTATTTAACTAGATTCTTGTATCAACATTTCTTCTTAGTACCTAGCTAATAGTAAATGATGGTTAAATCACGTTTAAGATTTTGTAAACGCCTAATATCACCAACTATATATCAAAACATCAGTTATATCAAGAAATATATTTACCAACGTATTGTAACTTATTGTCAAATTCACAATCATAACGTTTGCATCGATAACAATATAATATTTGGCAACCTTGCAGTGAACGTCGGCCACTTTGAACTACCGCTCCTAGAGTCAGTAATATTGAAGAAAAAAAATAAACCCTATTGTTACGCTATACACATATTTTTTACATTACAAAGGAATGTCTGTACTAATTACACACAAATCTTATCTGCAGCTAACCTAGATTCGTACCTTTGTACAAAAAATATTGTCAAATTCAAGTCCCACCTGTATTACTAGCTCTAGCAACGGTAGTTCAAAGTGGGCGTCGTACAAATACAAGATTACCCGACTGGCAAAATTTCAGGCTCATTTAGTAATTCAACAGTACATCTACATATTCTTTTAATTCGCTTTGGCTTCCAATTTTTCGTTATTCCATGTGAGTGAAAATATTAGAATTTACTTTAGCAATTTGATTAATATTTTAAAAATAAACAAGCAACTTAACCTAACTAAAATTGATTTTATGCTTTATTTTTAGATATGTTAATATTTAATAAATCTGAACTCTACAGTTTTATTATAACAATGGACTTCGAACATAAATTTGATGAGAATTTGCCTTATGCAATGACTAGCAATGAGAATAAGGCTGAGTACGGAATGATTATTAAACAGGAGGAACTTACCATTAAAGATGAATTGCTTGTTGTGGGTTCAACAAGTGCAAGCCTCTTGGAAGAGCAGTTTGTTTGCAACTCCTGTGAATATAACGCAGAAGATGAGAGTAAGTTCTTGGAACATATGAAGAGGCATACGAAACAATCTTATTCGTGTTCCATTTGTGAATATAAAACTGCAAGGAAATGTACCTTAGTTAACCATTTGAAGACACATACTGGTAATAAATCTTATTCATGTTTTAATTGTGACTATAAGACAGGAAGGAAAACTGCTTTAGTTATACATATGACAACACATACAGGAGAAAAACCTTATTCTTGTTCCATTTGTACATACAAAACAGCAGACAGAGGTAATTTAGTTAAACATGTAAGGATACATACAGGAGAAAAACCTTATGCATGTTCTATTTGCGACTATAGATCAGCATATAAATTTCATGTATTGAGCCATATGAATAAGCATGCAGAAGAAAAACCTTATTCATGTAACATTTGCGAGTTTAAAACATCATGGAAAGATAGTTTAATACACCATATGAAGAAGCATACAGGACAAAAATCTTATTTATGTTCTAATACGGAGAAGCACATTTTAGTTCAACGCTTGAGGGCACACACAAGAGAAAAACCTTATGCATGTTCTATTTGCAAGTTTACAGCAGCAGCGAAAACTTCTTTAGTTACACATATGAGGACACATACAGGTGAAAAACCATATGCATGTTCTGTTTGCGAGTTTAAAGCAGCACAGAAGGGTACTTTGCTGGGCCATATGAAGACACATACAGGGGAGAAACCTTATACATGTATGGTTTGCGAATATAAAGCGGCAAAAAAAGGTAGTTTAGTTATCCACATGAGGACACATACAGGTGAAAAACCTTATTCCTGTACTCTGTGTGAATTTAAAGCAGTAAGGAGATATAGGTTAATTAACCACATGAAAGCACATACAGATGAAATACCTTATTCATGTACCATGTGTGATTATAATACAGTAAGGAGAGATGCGTTAATTATCCATATGAAGGCACATACAGGCGTAAAACCTTATTCATGTACTGTTTGCAAATATAATGCTACAGAAAAATATAGTTTAGTTAGACATATGAGAACACATACAGAAGAAAAACCATATTCTTGTTCCATTTGCACATATAAAGCGGCAGACAAAGGTAATTTAGTTAAACATGTAAGGATACATACAGGAGAAAAACCATATTTGTGTTCAGTATGCCAGTTTAAAACAGCACACAAAAGGGAATTAGTTTACCATGTAAGGACACATACTGGAGAAAAACCTTATTCATGTTATATTTGCAAATATAAAGCGACAAAGAAAAGTAGTTTAGTTAAACATATGAAGAGACATACTAGGGAAAAACCTTAGAATAAGAAACTTTCCAGAGATGTGTGTGTCAGATATTTTCATGATTTTTGCAGCTACAAAATCTTGTGCTAACATGCCACCATTCGACATAGTATTAAAAAAAACTAGATTTATGTTCTATTTTAAAATATAAAACTACTTAGAAATTACTTAAATGAGACATAATATATATACTTACGACAGCATCAAAACATGATTTGATAAGGCATATGAATACACACAAATATGGGTATTTACGAATGGTATTAGACTATATCCTTGTTGTTTGTACTTGCTAATATTTACATCTTACTCAGTCTATTCATACGAATTGGCAAGTTTCCACAGAACTCACTGATATCCTATCTTTTATTGTTACATTACCTGTCTTACAATCATGCTCAAATGCTATGGCACAAGTACATATTAGTGTGTGTAAGCGCAGAACTCAGAATTAAATATATTTTAATAATATATTTTATACTGTTCATCTCTCTATTTCTATGTTGTATTTGTTGTATGAGCTGTAACCTCATTTACCTACTGTAAATATTACCTAATGTAAAATAAAAATTCTTTTGATTGTATAACATACTACAGGGTGTTTGTAGATCGCTAGACAGTCCGTAACTTTGTTAATAGAGATATCGAAAAAACTTTATTTTACATGCCAGCATACAACCAACAAATTGACGTAAACCAATTTTAGCCATGGACTCCTATTTTTACGTAGTGATACACGAGTTTGGTTTTTCAATTACACCCTGTATATGTTTAGATATTTAAAATCAATCCTAAAAATGTTTTATGGTAGGATGCTTAAACTAACATTTTGAAACTTATTATTTTTTAAATATAAAAATTTTTAAAACTAATTATAAGCATTGGTTACATATAATTTTTGATTTAAGGTACAATTAAATTTCAAGTTCAGGAAATTTTTCGTGTTGCCGTAATTCTTGACTGTAGTTTTTGTTTCCTACTCTCATTTTTGGTATTTTATAAATCTAGGTTTTAGGGGCTTCTACTGAATTTGCAAAATAGATTGCTGGTATGATTTTCGACGGCCAATTGATGGCACTGATCTGGTGAGATTTGTTCCATCTGGACCTGTAGATGTGATCTGGAATTTTCACTTCATGTGAATATTATAATTCTGGAATTATTGTGATTTCTGTTGATCAGCCTTCAGAAACTGTATGTGAAATTGCTGAAATGAAGCTGGTTATACTAGGATAAAATTTGATTTCTGTGCAATCATCTACTTGACCATCTTCAAACTTTGGTGCGTTTCTATTGTTTTGTTTTGAACATCGATTTCGATGTGTTATTTTAGGCCTTTCTTGTACCCCTAGTGGCTCGTTAGTGCCACGCTCTGCATATGTCTCCTGGGCTCTGTACAAGAAGTGGAACACCAACCTGTAGTTGGTTCTGTACCTCTCAATTCATGTGGTTGCTTCCGAGACTTAGCCCACACGGCTTCTTCGGTTCTTCCTCCTGCGATAAATGGAGAAAAGCATGCTCTACCTTATTTTGCACATTTGATTGGACAGCCTCTCAGAAAAAAACCCTCAAAGCTTGCAACCCTGGATAACTTCTGCATGGACGATGTCTGCCATATTCCCCCAGGTGAGCCCTCAAACTCTGAAATACCATTCGTGCAGCTTCTATGAAATTTTAAACGTTCTACCTACGGTTTGTGCTATCGAATTTCTAGACAATGCACAGTGGGTTGCTTTTAGAAATTTCTGGCCAAAAGTAGGAATGATTGAATTTTAACGACTTGCAGGAAATATCTAAATAACTGCATAATTAGTAAGAATAAAGGTCATTATTGAAGAAAGAAATCATCATAAACCCCATAACTGGCCAATTTTCACTCTGCAACCCTTAAAACGAAAACGTGTGTAAGTCTGTAGTTGTGCAGTGAAATTTTAGTGTTCTTGAGATTGTGATTTTTTAAACTTTAAGTTAAAAATCAGCCATGTGTGACAGAGGACACGGTAAGGGTTATATTTTAGATAAATATTTCACTTTATATAGTAATAACCATAGCATAAAAGGAGTATTGGGCACCGCGCCGGTAAAAACAGCTAAATTTAACTTTATTTTTTGATATAAATTTTACTTTGGCAAACTTCGACTTTATTAAAAAAAATATCTGTATATTAAAGGGTGGACTTTAATGTTCCACAACTTTTAGCCGCGCCTAGCTGCGCTTTTTTAAACCATGACCTTTTAAACATAATGGTGCAGTGAAAAACCTCGCTTTTTAAGGAGTAATTGATACTCCAACGGTTGATCCAATTTAATTTATAAAGTGATTTACTTTTAACTATTTAAAAGTATAATTTATACTTATAAGCTAGACTGCGGAAGTTTAGGTAAATGCTGATTTTATTTGTTAATAAATATTGATATAGGACAGAAGTACCATCAGGTAGACAAACATCAATGGAAACCCCAATTTCATCTGAGGTTGATGAATTTAGTACATCCATGTTTGAAAGTAATTCTAGTGAGGCACAAAGTAACTATGAAGGTGATTATTGATTAACAATAAAAAAATTATTTTATAAAATAATATCATTTCGGTTCAGATTTTGTAAATAACATATTTTTTGTTAATTTTAATTGTGTTATTAGGTTGTATTGTTTTTTAATTTTTGGTACCATATATTTATTCCTTTTTTTCAAAAAACATCCCGAATAAAGCCATAAGTTTAAACAGAATTTTGTGGTTTCTGAATTTCTTGTAGTTTTTATTTACTTTCAACCCCCTTGAAACCACCCTATTCATCAAGACAATGTTTTCACTATTTTTACGTTAATTGTCAGACTGAATACAATATGAATACTAAATTTCATATTTTAATTCTAATATTGTAATTCCAACCCCCTTAAAACCATCCTATTTTGCAAAAGCAATGTTTCCATTGTTTTTACATTAACTGTAAGGTTGCATTTAAAACGAACCCTAAATTTCAGATTTTAATTTAGTTCTTTTGATTTCAACCCCCATAAAACCGCCCTACTTCATCCAGGCAATTTTTTCACTATTTTTACGTTAATTATCAGGCTGAGTTCTCTGCGAATTATTTTTTTCAAAAAATTTACAAAATTTTTTAGAAATCAAGGCTCTGAAAGTTACCCCAATTTTTCAATGGGATTTCTCTCATTATTTTTTCGGAAATCGCCACCTAATTTTGGACCAGTTTCATAAGTTACAGAGTTTTGGCCAAAAATTTTTCATTTCGACCCACTGTGCAATGGTACAGAGAACTTAAGAAATCTGTCACCGCGATCTATTGACTTTGGGCGTTTTGTTCTGAGATTTAGTTTAATTCCCTTAATATGTATTACAGGGGCAGCTCTGTTCTACGGTTTGTAGTCGCATTCAACTCGCGAAACAATACGTCCTACTATGAGTTGGTTTAAAACTAATAACAATCCAAAGAAATACTGGAGCAAATCAAAACGCTGAA
Source organism: Agriotes lineatus (assembly GCA_940337035.1). Lineage (NCBI taxonomy): Eukaryota > Metazoa > Arthropoda > Insecta > Coleoptera > Elateridae > Agriotes > Agriotes lineatus. The sequence continues at coordinate 68,742 of CALNHX010001592.1, read as the reverse complement.
ATTAAAGTGTGTCATATACATTGAGCGCATGGTACCATCTGCGTGGTTTTCACGTTCCAATAATTTAGATCTCTATACGACTGCTTCCCGTTATCTCCTATCGTTGCACTTTTATTTTATGTGGCTTGATAATTGCGTTACGTGTGCTCGTGACAAAATTGTGAGTAAAAGTCGTGCAGTTTGTTTTCTCACTCTATTAAAATAACCGTGTTAGCTTTTATAATATTTAAAACTACGTTAAACTAATAATTCTACGACTAGCTTACGAATCTAGAGAATATCGCAGATTAATTTTTGCACTCTTGAACATCATGCAGAGATGTACAGTCGTATTCATTAAAGTGTTGTACAGTACAAAGTTCAAAAAAGTGTTGAATTTACAAATATTTTGAAAGTATCCATCTAGGTCTACCTAATTTATGATACAGTGTGAGCCTTTGTTGAGTAAAAACACAACCACCAATAAACCTACAACTGTCGCTGTACAACAGATTTTTGAACACGACTGTACATAGGTACCTACTGCAAATAAACATTTAGGTTGCATCAATTTCTGGCATTTCTTTTATTTATTGTTCTTATGAAAGAGCCATGTGGTTTAGGGATTTACACTGACACCTGTAGGTTACTGGTTTAGACAGTCTCGAACCAGTGGCTCTTCCGCACAACCCACCCCAATCCTGCTCAGGAACTAACTGAAAAAATTTGCTACACCACGAGACAATTCCTGAATAACGATTTTATTAAAATCTGAATTTCAGGCGGCTGCTGTAAGAGAAATGAAATAAATGAAAGAAAACGTTCCAAACAATTAGTACAGTAAAGATAGCTAAAAAATTGTCAAAACTCAAATATCCAAAAAGAAAAGTTCTACCCTGCTGCAAACTGTTCAGTACTCTCCTCTTACTAAGTGGTAAAAAGTTGCACGACTTTGCGCGTCGGCTTTAGGCGGGAGGGGGGTGAAAAGGTGGTAAAATGATAAGTTTCAACAGTTTTTCCCAAATATCTCGTTAACCATGAGGTTTACCGCAAACTTTATTTTATACAAAATTAATTTACATTTAATTTACAATAAAAATGGTCATAAATTTTTGCGCTCCAGTAAAGGATTGCGGAGATAAGGAGGGGGTAAAAATGTAACTTTTTCTGTTTGGCCAAAAAAAGGATGAATGCCTATGAACTCGTAATAGTCGCTCCAAGTGTATTATATCAAGGGTTCAGGGAAGTGAAGAGGCCAGGTGGTTATGGTGAAGAACCCATCACAAAAGAGGAACAACATTTGAGCAGATCATCCACTACTACACATGTTGAAGTGAAAGTGGAGGATGCAATTAATGTCACTCTTGGACAAGCAGAATTTCTAACTAATAGTAAGAACAGGATGCAACTGATTGCTCTCATCACGGTACACTTACAGCAAGCTGGCTTCAAAGTGATTCAGGCTGAATGTGATGCTGACACCAAGATCGTTTTCATTGCAATTGACAAATCAAAAAATCGGGAGTGTGCTCCCCTAGACTTTCTCGCATTCGCCTTGTTTTCTAGCAAATTTGAAAAGTTTATTGCAATGTATATACATACAGCGATAAAATTACATTTTCAGGTAACCACTACCTGTTTAGGTAAAGTGCCGCTTTAGGTTAACCTATCATACTGAAATTTTATATCTGGGAGTTTTTCTCAATAATAAATGTATGTGCAAAATTTCGTGCAAATACCTTGAAGCAAACTGGTACTTTACTTGAATGGATACCGCTACCTGTTTAGGTAAAATGCCACTTCCGGTTAACCGATCATGCTGAAATGTAATATCTGGTAGTTTTTCTACATAAGAAATGTATTTACAAAATTTTGTTTAAATATCTCGAAGCAAACTGGTACTTTACTTGAATAGGTACCGCTACCTGTTTAGGTAAAGTGCCACTTCCGGTTAACCGATCATGCTCGAATGTAACATCTGGTAGTTTTTCTACATAAGAAATGTATGTACAAAATTTTGTTCAAATATCTCGAAGCAAACTGGTACTTTACTTGAATAGGTACCGCTACCTGTTTAGGTAAAGTGCCACTGGCGGTTAACCGATTTCGCTCAAAATTTGACAGGAATCTACAAATTTTGAATAATGACTATGTACATAATTTCAAGGGTCTAGCTTATTTCGTTTTTAAGTTATCGTGTTCACACACACACACACATACGCACACACGCACACACATACACACACACAGACATAATTCGAAAAATGGTTTTTTCGGACTCTAGCAGGTCTAAAATGTCAAGATTCGTCAAAATCTCGAAGTCGATTTTTTTGACGATTACAATACTTTCTCTATACTACCGTATGCGAGAAAGTAAAAAGGAAAAAGAGCCTGTCGTGACTGGCAATGACACCGATTTATTGGTCTTGTTGGTTGTTTATGCTCCAGCCAACAAACAGTTGAAGATAGCTGTACCGAAGAAAGATAACCAAGAAGAAAAAATTTACTGCATTGGAGACATTCGGCGTGGTATCTGGGAAATGAAGGATGTGCTCATTCTTCAATTTATAGATATAATTTCCCCGATACCACGCCGAATGTTTCCAATGCAGTACATTTTTTTCTTGGTTACCTTTCTTCGGTACAGTCATCTTCAGCTGTTTGTTGGCTGGAGCATAAACAACCAACAAGAGCAATAAATCGGTGTCATTGCCAATCACGACAGCCTCTTTTTCCGTTTTTGATTCGTCAATTGCAGTAAAAACGATCTTGGTGTCAGCATCACCTTCAGCCTGAATCACTTTAAAGCCAGCTTGCTGTAAGTGTACCGTGATGAGAGCAATCAGTTGCATCTTGTTCTAAATATTAGTTAGAAATTCTGCTTGTCCAAGATTAAGACATTAATTGCACCTTCCACTTTGACTTCAATATGTGTAGTAGTGGATGATCTGCGCAAATGTTGTTCGTCTTTTGTGCCGGGTTCTTCACCATACCAGAGGTCTGTTGTATTCTACGGTCTTTTCGATCAGTAATTTTAGACACTGTAGATGGTCATTTGTCCCGTATCCGGAGCGGAAACCCGCTTGCTCGCGTGGTTGATAGTAGTCAAGTTTGGTCTCCAGTCTGCATGTTATTATTCTTGTGTACAACTTGTAAAGGTGGTTGAGAAGGCTAATCGGTCTGTAGTTGTCCAGGTTAGTTGCATCTCCTTTCTTGTGGAGTAGGATTATCATTGCATTATTCCATTTTGTGGGTATTTCCTGATTACGTAAACATAAATTGAATAGTTGGTGTATTTTTTCAATCAACTTAGGACCCCCCAGCTTTATGGCCTCGACCACAACACCATCCTCTCCTGGTGCTCTGTTATTTTTCTTTTTTTTTTAATGAGTGATATATTTCTGCTTTTGTGATGTCAGGAATATCTTCTGATCCTTGATTTTGAACTTTGTCGGAATTTTGTGTCATGGGATCAGGGTAGGGGTATATGTTCGTATATAGATCTTTATAGAATTCTTCTACTATCTCTACCATTTTTTCTCTGTTTGATGTCAAGTTTCCTTCGTTGTTCTTCAATTTACAAATTTCCTTTTTGCCGTTTGTCAGTTGTTTTCTCAAGACTTTCATGTTTTTGTTTTGTTTTATGGTTTGAGTAATTTTATCATTTTTGTACTTTCTTATGTCTTTTCTCAGCGCTTTTGACATTTCTTTATTAATTTCTCGCAGTTTCTGTTGGTCTGGGTTTGGTTTCGATTTGAGAGTCCTTCGTTCTTTAATTTTTATTTGTGTTTCTTGACTAACCTTTTCTTGTTTTGAACTTCTCGGACACCATTTTTTCTGTGCGTCTGTTATTGCCTCAATTATTATCCCATTTAAGGTGTTTATGTCTTCCGTGTCCTGTTTAATTTCTAGACTACTCCCGATTTGTTTTCTGAATTGATTTGCTTCAGTTGGTCGCGTCCATGCCCCAGGAATTCTTTTCCTGATCAGTCTATTTCTTTCATTGCCGAGATCAATTTGAAGAGTAGCTCTGGCCATCCGATGGTCGCTTCCTGTAGAGAATCTGTTAATTACGGTGACGTCTTTGAAGATATGTTTTTTATCGGTTACAAAGTAGTCGATTTCGTTGTGGGTCTTCCCGTCGGGACTTTGCCATGTCCACCTTCTATGGGGTTTTTTGCTGTAGAAGCTGTTCATCTGGTATAGATTGTTTTCTAGTAGATAGTTTATCATGGTTTCTCCAAGTTCATTTCTTCCAGGACTTCCAAAATTACCAAGTGCGATTTCAGATGGGTTGGATTTTATTCCAGTTTTTGCGTTGAAGTCACCGCAGATAATCGTGAAATGTGTGTTATTTTCTTTCATAGCTTTGGCAATATCATCATAGAATATATCTACTTCATCATCGTTGTGTTCTGAGGTGGGTGCGTATACTTGGATTATTTTTATGGTGTACCGAGTATTTAGTTTAAGGATGAGGTAAGCCACTCTGGCAGATATTGCTTGTATGGACACGATATTATCTGAATGTTTCTTGTGTATGAAGAACCCTATTCCATCCCTTGATTTATTTTCGTGGCCTATATGGTAGAATGTATGGCCAGATTTAAGTGTCACCAGATTTTCTCCATGCCTTCTGACTTCACTCATTCCAATCACGTCCCAGTTAATGTTCGTCAGTTCTAGTTTCATTTCTGTGAATTTTTCTTCGGACAGGAGTGTTCTTACATTGTAGGTTGCAATTTTAAATGTTTTTAGACGTTTATGTTTGGGTTTTCTTCTCAACGAGCTCTTGCCCCCCCCCATATTCCTTGGGGCAGATTGCAGCAGCGGTGTGGGATTCCGAACACTTTGTTCGACCCACCTGGGGATACTTTTCGGAGGTCGTTTTTCTCATCTTAAGGGGGTTTTGGCTATTTGTAACTTGCCACGCTGGCCATAAACGGGTTGGCAAGTGGTTGGGGATAGGTAAAAAGGTAGTTTGAAGAGGTGGGATTGGGGTTTGTGACCTGGTATCTCCCGGGGTATGGGAGGTGGGAGAAAAACCAGTAGCTAACGTAGGGCAGGGGTGCCAACCCTGTAGCAGCCTATCCTCTACCGGGATCGTAGAAGAGTACTACCCGTTACCCGACATTTGTGGACTTCAGAAAAGCGTTCGATACAGTAGAAATGCGCGCAATTCTAAAAGCCCTAAACGAATGCAGAATCGACTACCGATATACAAACATTATTTACAACATCTACAAGAACGCAACAACTACCATACAGCTACATAAAACCACACAAAAGATAGATGTCAAACGAGGAGTCAGACAAGGTGATACCTTGTCACCAAGATTATTTACGACCGTCCTGGAACACGCTTTTAAAACCCTCAACTGGGAAGATAGAGGTATCACAATAGATGGAGAAAAACTCAACGTAGTGTTGGTGACGGACGACTTAGGCGAGGCGAAGGAAATGCTGCAAGAACTGCAGAACGCAATGCAGATGGTTGGTCTAAATATGAATTACAATAAGACTAAAATAATGACCAACTTAATCCCCAGCGAGAACATACAAATAGAAAATAGAGACATCGAATATGTTAGAAAATATATATACCTGGGACATGAAGTAAGAATTGACAGGGACAATCAAACATGTGAACTCCTGAGGCGAACCACTCTGGGATGGGCAGCGTTCGGTGGACTCAGGCACATTCTTAAAAACGATAGTATCTCCATTAGTTTAAAGAGAAGAACATTTAATGCGTGTGTTCTACCAGTTCTCACCTATGGAGCGGAGACTCTAACCCTCACTAAAACATCTGAAGAAAAAATACGCATCACTCAACGTAAAATGGAAAGATCGATGCTGGGAATAGCGTTGAGGGATAGGGTCAGTAACGAAGAGATCCGCCGAAGAACGAAAGTGGACGACGTAATAGAGAGAATAGCTAAAGCAAAGTGGAGATGGGCTGGCCATGTGGCAAGGCAGAACGATGGCCGATGGACGAAAAAGATAATTGAGTGGAGATCAAGATCAGATAAGCGAAGTCAAGGAAGACCACCTACCCGATGGACAGACGACCTAAAAAGAATATCAACCAACTGGATTGCAACTGCACAAAATAGAGAGACGTGGAAACATCTGGAGGAGGCCTATGTTCGACAGCGGACAAATTGTGGCTGATTGATGATGATGATGATCTTCACCATAACCATCTGACCTCCCCACTTCCCTGAACCCTTTATATAATACATTTGGAGCGAATATTACGAGTTCATAGGCGTTCATGCTTTTTTTTGGCTAAACAGAAAAAGTTACATTTTTGCCCCCTTCGTATCTCCGCAATCCTTTACTGAAGCGCAAAAATGCATAAGACCATTTTTATTGGTAATTCATTTTGTATAAAATAAAGTTTGCGCTAAACCTCAAAGTTAACGAGATATTTGCGAAAAACTGTTGAAACTGACCATTTTACCACCTTTCCACCCCACTCCCACCTAAACCAGACGCGCAAGGTCATGCAACTTTTTACCACTTACTAATAAGGAGGTACTAAACAGTTTGACGCTAGGTAGAACTTTTTTTTTATGTTTGGGTTAAACCCTAGTTTTACTGTACTAAATTACGTGTAATGTAAACTACCTTTTGGGTGTAAAATAATGTCTGTGGGTAATTCTATACAGGGTGCTCAAAATTTATAATTTCGGCTTTTTTCCAAATAGAACACCTTGTATGTTTTTATAATTTTTTAATGAGCGTTCAAGTTTGAATGCAAAAAAGCAATCTAATCCCCTTAAGATGATTTACGTAAAGGGATAACAAACAAATGCCGCTAAATGCTGATTTAAACATTTATGATTTTAGAGTACAACAAAGAAAACAGGTTTGGAAATAAGAATCCAGCCATTGCTGACACAATATAACAAAACCAAACTCTCGTTTTTTGGACATACCTAACTTAAACGCTACGACGGCTAAGTTTAATTCATTTTGTTAATATTATTCAACGTTAGAATCTGCAACTTTGTTCCAATTTAACCGATCTATTATCTCTTGTTTTCGAAGTTCCAATAGTGAGGAACAAAATTGAATAACCATGTAACTCCCAATGTGATATGTGTTTTTGCAGTTCTTTGTTTTGGTTCATTCTTTTTTGCTGAACCCACGGTAGAAGTCTAAGTATTTTCTCTTTTCTTTATTTCCACTTCCTATTCTTTTTGTTTCTGCAATCACCCCTATGTCGAATCTGAACTTTTCAAGTTCTTTGAATAATTCATTGAATTTTGTATTCAACCCCAACATTCCGTGTTCCAATAATAATTATTATTGACCTACATCCATCAATTCAGTCTTTGTAAAGATGTATCTCCTAGGAAATTTAGCTTCCCAATCCGTTTCTTGCGGTGGATTAATCTCCTTTTCTTTATTTTTGTTGTTCCTATACTTTGCGTGTCTTTACATTGTTTACTACTTCTTTCCGCCTTTTTCTGTCTTTCGCTAACTCGTTACATTTCTTCAATTGACTAAGTTTTAGTTAAAAAGAAATTTTTATAACATATTGCACTACCCCGGCATATCACACATTTATTTACCCTTCTAGGTATGCTGCGAATAAGGTCATCAACTGAGTCTTGGGATAATTGGTTCTGGTAAACTAGACACAAAGATTATATATACCTAAATGTCTAGTAAATGGTCACAGTAAAAGGGTTAGTTCTGGACGCTGCATGAAAACGTCGCTGCGATAGCTATACGTTTTAAAGTTCCATTGCGTAGCCCCAAACTAACTAACTGGCTGAAATGAGTGAAATGCATATATCTACCCATGGTGTAAAGAATACAAGGTAAAACGTTCTCGGAGATGCGCAGTCGTTCAGAAATTAGAGGGGAGATGTCAACCAATCCCCCATGGGCCTACACAGGTAATCTATTATAGCCGCGATCATGGTGTAACCATGAACGTGTTTGTATATTGTTGCTGGCACTGTCAGTGGATGTCAAATTCGAGGTTAGCAGGTTAGGTTTTTCGTCAGTCTGACACCAACTGACGCAAAACCTAACCTCGAATTTGACATCGACAGCGTCTTCAACAATACACTTCAGTACAACCAATCGTGCCATTTGTGGGCCCATGTCCTATTGGTTGAATTTGAGGTCCGCCCACATTCTGCGGAACGTTACACCTTGTATTCGTTACACCATGTATCTACCCATATTTCTTCTTAATTAATATTTATCTTGCCAGGATATTTTTAACTTTTTCCAATATGCGACCTTTTGGAGTATTTTCAGTTCAAAGATTACGATTTCCTTTGTATATAGTTTTTCCTGTCGTACTTTCATGCCCAATAGTTCATCAGTTTATGTGCAAGCAGCTATAACGGCCACTGTAATTTTCTGTTGTTCATAATTTTTTTCTGGTTTATTTGGAATTTCGAGATTTAGTACGCAGCCAGTTTCTATAAGTTTGGCGAGCTTGTACCCGGGCTGTGTCGACGTTCTGTAGCGTGTTTTATGCATCAAATTTAAAACGCAGTCCATGGGAGCAAGCGAGAGATTTTTCTAAATAATTTCGTTCCATCGCAGTATTTCGCCTTCAAGCTAGACCGTTGGTTGTTGTCTGCTTCGGGATTGACTGCAGGTGGTGGGGCCACAGAGCGTCTTTGGCGGGAACGGCGTTGGCAGGAGACAGTCAGTTGGCGGCCGTGATTGTAAGCGCTTCGAGAGCTTGGTTTTAATGTACCGCCCCGCGCGTTCGCGCGCGGTTGTGGCTCGGCCGTTGAATGCGCTGTTACAGTTTGGTTCCGCTTATTGTTTTTGAGAGAGTTCGTTACGAGCCATCTTGGTATTAGGTGGTGTTAGTTTGGGGTTGTGTGTGTCCGGTTTATTGAATGACTGCCGTTTTGCAAATGTCCGAGGGCCGTTTGGGCTATCTTTCCGATACGTTGGGATTCAGTCTGCAAAACGGGCTAACATTTCGGTTTTGACCGTTTATCGTTGTTTTTCCGGGAGGATTTCCCATTAAGGGAATATTCGGACCGCACGACACCCACGCTTATGGCTCTCCTACAGACACGACGCATGCCAGGCAAAACCAACCAATATGGTGTGTGTAGCTTGTAAGAACTAATTAACTCATTTGTTTGCTAATAATTTATGTGCCTATTTGCTGAACGGCAACCCTTTTTGGATGCCGCCTGTAAACTAATCAACTCATTTGTTTGCTAATACTTTATGTGCAATGTGCATATTTGCTAAACCGCCACCCCTTTTGAGGCCGTCTGTAAACTATTTAACTTGGCTGTGTGCTAACTTTCATTATCCCTCCTGTAGTTTAGTCGATTAGAGATAAAGAGTCTCCAGCTGGGCTTATAGATTTAGCCCGTTATTATGATATGTTCTCATTGAGTTGTACCTATTTGACCATGTGTTTAGAACAATCGATCGGTGTACTGAGCGTTGCCTTATGGTTTCCCCTACGTGCTTGTGCATGCTCATTTTCTGGTTAAGTTATACTCTGTGTCAGATTTATGTACGGTGGAGCCTGGAAAAAGAGTTCTTAAGCGTCGCAGGTAAGTTAGGGCGCTTGTCGCTGCAGTGTCGGAAGGCGTGAGGCTGCGCACAAACATTATATTCCCTTTAGCTTTGAATTTCGCCCACGTGTAAAGTCGAAAAATAGAATCATTGATTTCCCGGTTTCCTAATGGGTCTATCTTTGCATTTTCGTTTTTATTGATGAAACCGGGCGGCGCTCAATTAATTTTGCCATTGTTTACCGTACCTTAGGCCATTGCCCGTAGGTAATCTCGTGTAGGACCACCCCTCGCTCCACTGATGTTTAGCCGGCATATCTTGTTACGGGCAGGGCAGCGGTTGTAGGTGAGTCATTGTCCCGATTTTGAAAGTTACCGTTCGCGCCGGCCGTCTAGCTTTTACGTGATTTTTGTATGTACCCGCGCGTAGATAAATTGCTAATGGATACTTAACTGCCTTTTAATGTTTTGCAAATATTTATTGAATATTATTGAAATACCCTACAAGGTTTATATTACGCTTGTGAAACAAGTGACAAAGGAATTTTAGTAAAACGTATCCTAATAAGATTTTTATATTTTGATACAGGGTGACACTGAAATGTGAGGCGATATTTTAGGTGCATATTCGGGACGTAAAAATAAGTCATAAAGTTTAATACGTTCTTAAAGAGGTTAACTGGTAGAACAACCAACGAAATAAATTAAACATTTTAAATTATATGATAAAAATTAAAGGTCCATACGTTAAAAATACAGGCAGAATAAAACGTTGGAGGCTGCTATGTATTTTATTGATTTAAAAAAGCCAAAGTTCGATAACAATAAACTACTGTATTACAATAATAGCAATAAGTATTCAAAAACACGCACGTGATCCACCAATCACAATCGGTTCCTTTATTGGCTGAATTCTTATCAAAAAGTAATATACAGGGCGTTTCAAAATTGCACAGAACAAATACAAGCACGTTATTCTACAGCCAAAAATAAGAGAAAAACTCTAATAAACGTGTGTCCTAAAATCATTCATTTCAAAGATATCTTCAAATAATTAAAGATGGCAATTCGTTTTTAAAAGTTTAGATTTAGTAGGCTGGTGTTTTGTTCCAGCACATGTATTTTTGTTTACATACAATATGTGGGCGTTGTTCTATAGTAAAAAGTAGAAAAATAATAGGCATGCGTTCCAAAATAAATTATTTCCGGTTAGTCTTTTTTCTTTTTCTTATTTTTAAGTCACATTTATAGAACTGTTGGAAGTAATCTCTTCTGAGTCACTCATAAAAAAATAATAATTATAGTATTGAGAATTACGCTCTCTCTGGATGGCACATTACAGTCCATACAAACGATCATTTTCTGAATTAAAACTGATTATGAATATTTAAGGTCGACTATGTGTCTAGACAAATTGTATCATACAGCGTTAATATCTATAGACATGTCTCTCACAGATTATCTCATGTGAAACATGAATTTCAGAATTTGCAGCAGAGAATAAAAAAATGTGTATCTAAAATGGATATTAGGAAATTTTACTTTTAAGGTAAGGTAATACGTAGGTAATTATCAAGTTCCTATAAGTAACATTAATATTATTTTTCTACGACCATTACTAAAAGTAGGCCTTTTAGCACTGGCTTGTTTCACTAAAAGTGACGTTTTATAATTTAGCGTGTTTAAAGAGATCAACTGTTTACTTTTAGCGCATGTGTGGTATAAAGTAAAAGAGATTATAAATCACAATTTCGAACTGGAAGTGAAGTTGTAAAGTTATTCTAGTCACTTCTTGTATTAGAGGTAACGTGTTTTATAAACAATTAAAGCGTTATGTAATGAATATAGTCAGATGTGTAGTATTAATAATTACTTTTGATAACTGACTTTGACAGTACTGGCTTCACAAACATTCACCTGCGCGTCAAGGTCTACTGTTTATTATGACATAAATTATAACTTTCGTAGATGCAAACCTTTGGTAAATCGATATTTATGGATTAAAAACAGTAAATTTAAGGTCGTAGAAAAAATATTGTATGCAACTCGTACATAAACCTCAACTTTTAGCACGTGTTGCATAAATAGCTATTATTATGCATAATAATATGTACTATTTGTAAGAGTTGCATTTGGCGTTTTTATTCAAGTTTGTATCATTTTATATGTGTTTCTATTATGTAATTTGAACCTATTAACATGTGTTTATTTAGAATAAGTTCTGTTGGCTACATAAATATGTACTTTTTGCTTTCTTCGCCTGAGGCAAAACAAATATTGTAATCCCTGAAATCGATGGTTGAAAAGTTACAGAGAGATATGGACGAACTAAAACATAATATAAACCAAAATAATGGACAAGAACAAGATATGCAAGTGGAGAATGTATTGCAAGAGAGAGATTGGCGCGCAAAAAATTTAATTGTTTATAGTCGAAACGAGTCAAAATTTCAAGACAAAAACGTACGTATATCTGAAGATTTGAAACGTGTAACTGAAGTATTCGGACCAATAATGGATATCAGTTCTATGAATCTTAAGGTAGTCAGATTAGGACCATCGCATGCATCGAAAATACGACCATTGAGAGTAATGTTTAAAAACAAAGACGATGCTTTACAAATTCTACGAAATAAAAATAAAATTAGTATCCTGCGATCGAACAATACTCCAGCAAAAAAAAAATAAAGTCCAGTCTGAATATGAACAACAGAGGAATAAAGGCGAAAAAATAAAAATTAAATATATACATGGCATGGCGTTCCCACGATAATAACAGACCAGTGACTTAGAAATAACAAAGACAACGTGTTGAATGCAGTTGGTGATAGTATTATAAACAAAAACAGTATTGTACTTATTTATGTTAACATTCAAAGTCTGCTATCTAATATAGACCAACTGAAGCTATATATTTTCACTAGTAAACCTGATTTAATTTGCCTTAGTGAAGTTAGAATAACGGAAGATATCGATGAATCAGAAATAAATATCGATAGCTATAATAAATATTTATGTTTTTCGGACAGTAGGCACACAGGAGGTGTACTAATTTACGTTAAAAACAGCATAAAGACCAGTATTGAAAAATTGAATAGTTGCACTGCAGTGTATTGGTCAATAATAATAAAAGTAGAGCTTATGTGTGGAGTATGGTATCTAAGTTCAAGTAACCGCTCTCCAAACCCAAATTGTAGAGATTATTTAAATGTATTAAAAGAATGGTGAGAAACTTATAAGAATAAAAAATTTATATTATTTGCTGATAATAATATCAACTATCTTGATTCATTTTATACACGTAAATGTAAAACAGTCATACAGGCATCTGGTTATGATCAAATTGTAAGGGAGCCAATGAGAATAACGAATATTAGTAAGACGTTAATAGATCATGTTGTAATTGTAAATGTAATATCATACAAGCTACAGTACTCCATACTAGTGATGGGCTTATTCGAATGAAAAATAACTGGTTATCCGGTTATTGAAATAACCTCTGTAACTCGGTTTTCGTTCCAAGTATTCGAATGAAAAATAACCTCATCGTGATACGTACTACGCCCCGTATCTCAGCGACCTGCGAGTGATCGAAATGTACAGATTGATCCAAGTGAGGCTCGCGGCTGCTTGTTGATGTTATTAACACATTTGAGACTCCCAGTCGACCAGTTAAATTTATGGAGCCGTTCCTATTAAAGATAACGCTCTGCTGAGTATTAGATTTGCCGAAGCTGTGTTGGTATTAATTTATAACGGTCTAAATTTTTGCTTCAAAACGCTGTTGATTATGCCTAATAAGGGATAAACAGAGAGCGAAATAAGATTTTCCAATATCGTAACATATTTATATTTAATTTTTAATAACGGAGCAGTCGATGCCCATCCGTCGTCATATGATATGAACGTGGGACAAGAAGTGGATTTCGATGTTTAAAATTTTAAGTGTGCGTCCTTAGAACCGCGGCAGGCTAAACGTATATAAATTATGGATTCTAAAATATACCGGTATGATGTGCAAGCGAAAAGGGAATGGTGGCTACTAGAGAATTTTAGGAACTAAAAATAGATTCAAGAGATACTTTGTATTCGCATATTTATAATTTCTTTATGATTAGTATTGATATAGCTATTCTCAATGGTTTAAACTCCTTAGAAATCAAATAAAAATCATTTATACAATTATTATAATTAACGATTAACTGAGTTCCTCTGCTATCTGCAAGTTACGATGCCGATGCAGATGACGGTGAACCGCTAACCGACAAACCGCCAACCGGCAAACCCGCGAAATCGAAGCTAATCGAGAGCCACACTTTATTCGAATGATTATTCAAATAATTATTCGGTTATTAATATCATTCGAATGCAAATAATTCGGTTATGAAAATTGTCCGGTTATGCCCATCACTACTCCATACACCAAGAATTAGCGATCACGCAATTATTCAAGTAAATATACCAGCATCGTAGAAGGAAACAAATAAACAATATTTCCACCCCTACAGGAATTTGAGCATTGAGAATATCAATAAAATAAACATGAAACTATTAAATGTGGACTGGCCTATTACGTCAACAAATGTGAATGAAATTTTTGACGGAATAAGTGACTCCTTTAATAATACTGTAAATAAAACGGGAGCACCGGTAAAAATTAAACACAGTGAAAGTCCTCCAGTTCCATGGTTTGACGAAGAAGTTTTAAGAGCGACTAAATTGAGAGACATAGCTTACATTAAATTTAAAAATTGTGATATATACAGTAGAAATCAAAATTGGAATGACTATTCAACTCACCCCTTAATGTTAACTATTAATCAATCATAATTTAGTATTTTTGTTATTTGCACCAATTAGCGTGAACTATATTGACAATTTTCACTAGTGAAAATAATCGACAATTTTCACTAGTGGTATAGCGAATATTTTATGACAATTTTCACTAGTGAAAATAATCTACAATTTTCACTAGTGGTATTGTGAATATTTTAAGGAAATGTGGTTTTTATTAGAAAAAGTTAATATTAGTGTTCTGTTACTATAGAAATTGTGTAGTTTGTTGCTAGATTTACTGAAAACTAATTTGAAAAAGTAATTTGGTTCATTGAATAGTCCCTCGAATGCCATTCTTAGTCAAAGTTAAGTTGAATATTTTTGCGGTGGTATCACTACTCATGTCCATTGCGCTTAGGATTAGGACTCGTGCTAGCGCACTCGTCCTAATTGAACCTAAGCGCAATGAACATTCGTGATACCACAGCAAAAATACTCGACATAACTTTGACTACTCATGGTATTATAAGTGAATATAAACTACTTAACAACAAAGCCGTAAACTTATTAAAAACTAAAAGGACGGTATATTTTTATAATAAAATTGATAGGTTTAGATCAAATTCTAGAAAGATGTGGAAATCCTTAAAAGAGCTTATTAAACCGAAGTGTGGTAACGATATAAACAAGGATATACTTTTCTCCTACAAAGATGGTGACAAAGTAATACAATCTGACTATGATAAAGCAGTTTCTTTTAATAAATACTTCGTTGATAGTGTGTGATATTATAGCAACCGTAAAGCCAAATATACAACCCCTCCTGTTTATAGATAAGAATATACAAACTGCTTGAAAATTAGACAATTTTAAATCAATCACAATGAGCGAACTTAAGTCAATTATAAAAAGTATGAGTAATAAATTCAATATAAATGATAATTTAAATTGTAACATAGTAAAGGGTGCAATTGATGTTACTGCACACGTATTTTTGCATCTAATAAATACTTCTTTGGAAACAGGCAAAATCCCCAGTAAGTTAAAGTGCAGTACAGTAACACCAATTGAAAAAATTTGCAATGCTAATAAAGATTGTCAATTTCGACCTATATATGCTTTGCCATTTGTTGAAAAAATTATTGAAAAAGTTGTACATAAACAAATTGTTGAATACTTTGATACGAGTACTAATAATCTTGTAATTAAAAATCAATCTGGATTTAGAAGAAACCAAAGCTGCGAAAGTGCACTACAGTTTACTATTTGCAATTGAAAACGTTCCATTAATAACGATGAGTATACTGGATCTTAAAAGGGCGTTCGAAACAATAGATCGTAGTATTTTACTTTATAAGCTAGGACAATATGGAATAAGTGGAAATGTACTAAGTTGGTTCAGTGACTATTTATCAGATAGGTATCAAATTACAAAATTAAATAACGCGGTGTCAGATAAAATTGAAATACCTTTTGGAGTGCCACAGGGAATTATATTGGGCCCTTTATTATTTATAATATATATAAATGGTGTTGTAAGTATATGTAATTGTAATATAAATTCGTTTGCCGATGACACTTTGTTATCCATAACCAATAAAAATATTAATATTGCAATTAATGATATGATTTTGGAATTAAATAATATTGTATTGTATTTAAATAATAACAAACTTAAATTAAATGTAAATAAAACAAAGGCCATGATAATACGTAGTAAAAATAGTTATAAGTGAAATACTGCAATGGTCTTAGGCCCTACAACTCAACTCTGATAGCATTACCAAATTAATGGACATTTCACTAAAGCTCAGGGTGAGATATTTTATATAACTGCAAGGCTAAAACTTGAATTTAACAGGATGAATGCATTTGTAAAGAGATGCCAGTAATAGCAGAATAATTAAATAAAGAACGCAATAAGCAAAGGCCAATTCTCACAGGGATCTAAGTTGACTGAAAGATCAATTTAAAATAAGGTTTGTGCCAAGGTAATAGCCGAACTAAAAGAAATTATTAATTACAAAAAGGATTGTAAACTCAATGAAATGAAGCGTAGAATTCAAGTCAAGTTAGACAGTGAAGTTTTGTGAGGGTTTTAAAAGAAAGGTATAAGAAGCTAGATAAACCAATGAACGTTGCAACGAGCAGCTAAGAAGGCAGGCATTAAGGCATATAACGAAAATTGTAAGAATCAGCACGACAGGTTAAAAAGCGAAGAAAAGCAGACAACAGATGGGCCAAAAATTGTGTGTAAAAGTAGACGGGTGAATTCGAAGGAAGCCTTGGTGCAGGAAGTACTCTAACCTAAATAATCAGTGCAGTGACGCGTGTCAACCATTAAAAGCAATTAATAGAAAACGTGCAGTGGCGTAAAGACACGGTTAATTAGTTAGAAATGTAAACAATTATATTAAGGATAAGATTGTTGTAAATAGTTTTAGTTGTAAGCAAATTTAGTGTTAAAAGTAATCAATTTGAACTTGGCCAATATCCGTTTTTTTATTAAAATTCCACTTGCAATTGTTTATGACGGATTTTCGAGGAGAACAAAAGAATAAATTGTAAGAATTGTTGTGTTGAAATGTGCTCCATTTTAAACGAATTTTTGATATAATAAATAAACAGATATCAGCATAAAAAGTAGACAGTTTTACTGAGTGCATGTCCAAGGTGGTGTGGTAGTATTTGCAGATATTTCCGCCACAAAAAGTAAAAAGTTCTTGGAAGCCCCGTTACGATAACCTAGCAGCCGATGCAGCCCAAGTTCCAAATTCTGCGTGGAGCCAAGCGAGTCAACACAGCCCAGAGGGGAAGGTACCAGGTCATAGAGCAGCCTCGTAAGAACTGTCACCCCCTTACCTAATTCAATACAACAAACTATCGACTAGAATGACACAATGTCCCCCTAAGCTAATACCTGCTAAAAGAATCTCTGTCACCAAAAGGGGTGGCGTGTACGCTCGCGGCCTCTCATCCGTAGATGGGGTGGGTTCCAAAGAACGAATTACCTGATGTTGCAGGATCCGGAAAGGCCGCCACGCCGTTGTCTAGCTTTAGTTTTATTACTCCCAGATGAAACGTGTAACGGCGAACCTAAATAGTTCAAATAAAAGCCAGAGAACATTGCTATTAATATAATAACCACAGTGTTATCATATTATTTGAAGCAGCCTGTAGATATGGGTTAAGCACAAATATGCAATAAAGTCAAGTAAAGTATTCAGCCCGAGTTATTTTAAATACACGATAAACGGTAATTAAAATTTTGGCTTTAATTAGGATCCCCAATTTTTAATTAAATTAATTGAATTAACTAAACATCAGTGAATATGTTTGTACAAGACATGTAAATACGTCCTCAAACGTAGCGTTATGGCACACGCCAAGTGAACGAGCACCTTGCATTTGCTGCTCTATTGTTAAGCGCGTTCTAAACCTGGTAAGGTACCCTCTAGACAGATCTGTGTAAATGTGGCGCTTCCAGTAGCCAAGTAGGCCTGTAAATGAGCCGAACGTGCGACAGCATTGACTACGTTCAAGTCACAGTAGCACCATAAAGAATATTTAAATGTTAAATTTTAATTGACCGTGTCAAAATAAGCAAGAATGGATCCGTCCATAAAGTCAAATTGCAGTTTAAACTACAAGCAATAAAATTTAAATGGCTAAATACTGTTGAACAGGTCAACTCAAGCAAAATCTAATTTAGAATAACATCCGTAACATTGATTAATTAAAGCTCCTTGAGCCTGGTCGTCGCAAAAGAAGATTTAAATGTTAACAACATCGATTAAACTACTACTAAATATGTTAAATGAAATCACACTCGAAGGCAAATTTCCCAACTAAAATTTCCGAACAATACAGCTCCTAAACGAGGTGCGCGATGCCAACACAAATCGGCTGCACTCGGGAACTCGACGGCAGGAGGGCAGACAAGTACATAGTAAGAATTTCTACAGCACCTTAGGTTGACGGTAACATGATGCGTAACGCAGCAAGGAACCTCTTCCACGATGGCCACCGGGCAGGTGAATTTCCACCAATGACCCCAAACTTCGGTTCGGTGTGAAACAGGTCGTGACTTAATTCAGCATTTCCACGCAAAGCCAGCAATCCATCGGCAAGTTGCACGTGCTGCTAAACACGAATTTCGTGCATTGGAAGCCGGGAGCAGGGTCTCCGAAGGCCGCACTTAAATCGAACTTGCAATTTGAAAGTGGCGAGTCGAGAATCCAGCTCTACAATCGTCAACTTGAAAATCCCTGTTGAAAAATCTCCTATATAAGAAGTTCTCAGTTAGAAACACACTTAAAGAAGCAAAGGCTACCCATCAGACATCAAGGAGAATTCAATTGCATTAGCAATAACTTGCGAATTGGCATCACGTTTGGAGATTTTTTGGCACAAAAATGAAGTACTTTACGACGCCATCAAAATCGACGCTCACGGCAAAACGAAGGGAAGGAAGTCAATTTCACTTGTTTTCAGAAATCGATAATCGGGTATCCCTTACTTCATAACAAACCAATAGCGATCACCCAGAAAATCCATGACATAAAATTCGTCCAGTAAATGGGTCCACATTAAATTATTTCAATGCGCGACAAATGCGCCCTCTAAAGGTCAAGATGTCAAACTTGAATTGTGAACTACTGTCGCCGATGAAAAGTTAAACTCAATATGCACTTTGTATTGCCTACATCCAGGCGTTAAAACTTGCTAAAATTGAAATGAACAGAACGTGTCCCAGGAGTTTCATCAGGATCAGCCCCATAGCAGCCCAAGAATTGCATCAGCGTCTCCTGCAAGTTCCCGATTAAAGATCGGTAGAGATCAGGTACCGTTTTTGGCTAAAACCAGCGACGTTAAGCCCGTAAAAAGAGTCAATACTTAAGAAAATCCAAGCATTTTTCGTGGCGGTAAAACAAGTGCAGCTCGCAATATAGGCCGAGTCCATAATTTGAGGTTAGGCGAAGTTTGAACCCAAGCGACGCCACGAAAAACAATTGAATTTGCCCGCGTCTCTTCGACGGGATCGACAATCAAGTGCTGGAAAAACAAATGACAATTAATGCCGCCAAACCACCAGAATTCAAAATACCAATAGAAACTTTGATAAATTTCACTTTGTTGTTAAGTCACTGACCGCTAACTTGCCAGCGGGATCCATTTTGGTGTAGCATTTGACCTAATTTCGAATATTTGCTTATGCGCATTAGAGCTAAGACGAAGAACAGATCCGTACTGAAATAATTTGAAAAATTATACAATCAACCAGGAACCCAACTGAGATGAGTGATTGCTAGCGTTTATTTATCAATATTTGCAGGTAAATAGAATATAATAAAGGGCATATAACCATTTATTCTGACAAGTTAAGCAAATACAACTCATTTTTTTTCTTCCTAAAATTTTATAGTACAAACAAAATTTTGCATGGTGGCTCAAATCAACATTTATTTAATTAATAAATTAAACAAATAGCACAACCATAGCAATACAAATAATTTAGAAATAATTGTTGATGATGACAAACTAGAAATCGTTCAAGAAATGAAGTATTTACGTTTTTATATTGATTCCAGTTTAAGTTTAAAAACACGTTGTGAATATATTATTAAGGAAGTATAAAAAAACTGTATGTATTTTCTAGAATATCGAATAATTTATCTAGATCTACAAAAATAATTGTATATAATACTCTAATTAAGCCGCATTTTCTTTACTGTTCTTCGATAATGTATATGATGAGCAAAAGTTCGATTGCAATCCTTCAAAAAATGCAAAACAAAAGAATGAGGGTTATTTTAAATTGTCATAGATATACTTCAATCAATAACATGTTAGATATGATCCAATGGTTAAATATATACGATAGTTTGAAATTCAGCACATTAATATTTATCTTCAAAATAGTGAATAATTTACTTCCAACATATTTGAAAGACTTTATAACACTTAATAGCGATCTTCATACCCATTAGACAAGAAACAAAAATAACATATGTATTAATAAAACGAATTTACATGGTAGTATGAATACATTATTTTTTAAAGGCTTCAACGACTTTAATAATTTACCTAACTACATAAAATCAAGCAGAAATTTGTTGATTTTTAAAAGAGAGTTAAGTTTATTCTTTAGAAAATCTAAATAATTATCTATTCCTTTATTAGTTTATTTTAATCAAGAGTTGGTTTTATTATTATATAGTTAGTGTAGTCTAGAAATACTGAATTAATTAACAGTAATCCGCATGTAATACCTATGTACAAATTATTATGTTTTTTGCATATGATTTTAAATACATCAATTCTAGTATAAATAGAAAAAAAACAAGATCTCTTCAGATCTCCAGATTCTGAGTAGTTTAAGTTTTCACCCTTGATGAAAATAAGCATACTTTAGACCAATCAGATACAGGTTTTTTTTCTACTTTAATTCCAGAACTATTGGTTAAAGAAAAATGTCCTCCGTTTTAACACATTTCTTTTGTTCCTTATCTAGTTGTTTTCTTTTACAATTTCGCCAACTTTAAATTATTTTAAGTTTAAGTTTGAAACAAAAGCTCAGTGCACATACAGGTCCGTACAAAACGCTAACATAAATTCCTGAGGCTAAATTATGACTATCTAGCCCAACTTATCTTAGTCCAAAAGTTGATAGTTTCCGAAATACACGGCTTGAAAGTTGTTTTTTACTGTTTTTTTTATCTTATTAATAGCAGAATCCGCACGAAATTCGGTATTAATGGCTTTTTAGGATGAGAAAACTAGATCTGATCACAGTTTAGATGTAACTTAAATTACGTATTGCCGTAAGGTCCTTTTTAAAAACAACTTTATTTTGACAAAGATTACAAATATTACGCTAACACATGTTACTGTTACGAGTTCTAACTACAGACTGCCGCTGATAACATAAAAAGTGCAAGATGTCATAACTCAGGCGAGCGCGTGGATTCCGCTGACACAACAAAGTCACATAAGCCGCCAGGTTCACTAACACTGCTATTACGTAGAACTGCCTGTAATATAACTCCTCCATCCCTAGAACGAAGCTTCCTCCGGAAGTTTCACTGTTGTTTTTGAAGGTTGGGCTTCCAATTCTTGATTTTTTGATGAGATTCCTTTTCTTCGGATGTTTTTCCATTTCTTGATTAAAATGTGGATTACGACGATAATTAATATTACATACAGAATAATCGTCCAGCCACTGGGGATATGATATGTTTCCCGATAAGTGTCCCTAATCGGAATTATTGGATTTATTGGTAATTCCTGGAGATGTAAATTATTCAATTTAATTTTAAATTCCGGTAGAATGCTATTCTCCAATTTAAAATGGGGCATGTCCATTACCAACGGTCTTCCGTAAGTGGCTTCTTGAAAACGTAGTTCTCGGCCTCGGAAAAACAAGTTGCAATGCGGATTTTCTTTTATTAAATAGATTCCTGACAGCAATTTTGTTTCGATGTCCTTCTGGCATTGAATTTGGAGCTTTTCTTCTTTCGGAAAGACTGACAGATATTGGTTAATTTCGGGGATGATTTCGATGTGATTTTCTAAGATTTCAATTTTTGTAAAGAGACACTTGCTTGAATTTCCATTCAATAGGATGTCCTCTTCACAGGATGCTTTATAATTTGATTGTAGTTGATATGAACAGTGGTAGGGTTTGCCTTGGGTACATTTGTCATTTAGAGGTGTTATCATATTACCAAATTTTGACTTTAGCAAATATTTTACACTCGAAATAATTGTCACAAATTCTGACTCATGTTTTGAAGGAATCGGGACTAAATAGTAGAGGTCATATTCTTTTTCAAAATCAATAGGTATTGACAGAAAATATGTAATTTTATTTGAATCGATTTTACAATTTACTTTTAGAATGGATTCAAAATCTAAGATGTTTTCGTACTTTAATTCGAAGGGAAACTGATTTCTATAATGATCTGAAATTTTCTGGAGTTCAAGGAACAATTCCTCGGATTTAATTATTGTAGGATGCAAGGTTCCTACTCTGCAGAAAGTTATTGAATTTTCTATATCCTGCAAGGTATTAAGTAGTGAGCCATAAAGAATTAGTAATTGATTAAACAAACTTCCAGCGAAAAGAATATCTTGACGTGTAGCTTCGATCTTAACACGATCACTGAGCTGCATTATTTTAGATTTTAACATTATTTCATTATGCTGAATATCTCGTATTGTATCATTAAAATTTCGAACAAGTTGGTTGCTAACGGAATATTGCATTTCTAGTTGAGTTTTTAGTGAATCTTGGTTATTTTCTAAATGATTAATAATTTTGTAGATTTTTTCTCCGTCATTAGCGTCCAAATTTCCAGTTAAGCCTTTAATTAGTGATCCTAATCCATTGATTAAACCTCTTTTGGTTCGGTTATTTAAGCTATGAATCTTTATATTTTCGATCTTTGCCAATATTGTTTTACTACTAAATTGAGCAACCTTATTGTAATTATCTAATTCCCGTGTATAAGCTTCATTATTAGCTATACTTAACCTAAGATTTTCGTATTGAATATTAAGATTATTATACTCTATATATAGCGGTTCTAAATTATAATAATGGACGAACGTGTGATCCGTTCTTTGAAGTTTGGCGGATCCCAGGTTTATGGGTAGAACGCCTAAATTTTCGGTGATGTTCTTTATTTCTATCCCTTGTCCGATGGCAAGGAACCTGAAACGTTTTTAAATTTATAAGTTTTACACTTCGGTCTTTTAATATTCGAAATGTGTATTTTATTAACAGTATTATGATGAGTTGGATTAATTTCAGCTGTTTTTAGATTGGGATTAATGCTTTTAACTACTTCAGGTTTGAATTTATTACGCGTTTTGCTTTGTTTTTGTTTATTTTTGACAAACACTCTTGTTGGAATTGGAATTTTGCTCAAGTTTTCGCGGACTTCGTTTGCTTTACTTATAACTTTTTTCTTTTGTTGTTGTATATCTGCGTTTAATTTTTGATACAACAGTTTAAGTTTTTCTTTGTGATTAGAAATATAATTGTTTACTAATTGTTTGTCTATTTCTAGATTAAAAGGGGATTCTGTACCTAAATGTCCTGTTATTATTTCGTATGGTTTAAGATTTGTTACCGAATGAATAGTGTTATTGTAAGCTAGAAGTGCATAATTAACTTTAATTTCGATGGGTTCTTTTTTATATTCGGTTTGATTATTAAGTAGCCTAATATGCTCTATTAAGGTTGAGTGAAAACGCTCAATAATACCATTTGATTCGGGGTGTTGCGAACTAATAAAGTGAATTTTTATTCTATGGGTTTCTAGTAGTTCTCTTACAACTGAATTTTTAAATTCTAATCCGTTATCGGAAATGATCTGTTCTGGTATACAATGATGGGTAAAATACTTTACGAGATTATTAACTATTTCGATTCCTTGTGACGAATTAAGCTTATATGCTTGACCATATTTAGAAAAAGAATCTACGATTGTCAAAAACTTACAGTTTTCTAAAGATATACTGTCGACATGTACAATTTGAAATGGTTTAACAGCAGTAGGTGTAATATTGAATTCTAACCGAAGTGGTCTCCTGTCATATTTTGTTAATTGACAGATTTCACAATCGTTTATAAAAGTTTGAATAGATTTTTGTTGATTGGGCCAATAGTACGTATTGGTTATTCGCTTTACTGTTTCTTCGATTCCTCTATGATTACTTTTGCCTTCATGATGAGCTTGAATAGTTTGCTTAATTTCGTCATCGTTAATGACGTCGATTAATTTTTTAGTACATTTAATCATATTAATTTGAGAATTTTTGAAATATTTTTGAAGCACAGAGCTAAATTTTTCGTATATTGGGTCTTCAAAATAAACATAATATTTAACTTTTGGCACTACATGTTCTTTAATAAATCTAATTATTTCTTGTTCATAATTATTTTTTGAAAATTGTACCAATATTCTTTGCTTGGTTTCATATAATTTAATTTTAGAAATTTCTGCTGGTGCAAAGTTTACTTCTGATATAATTATTTGATTTTTCCCAAAATTTACGGGACAGTCAACAATCGGAATCCCTGCTATAGGGTCTTCGATATTTGAATGAACCGTTTCGTTACTGTCTTCGACGGCGTTAACTAAGTTATCTACATCACCCGTTTCGACAATAATTGACTCATTATCAGTTTGATTTGGATTTGATTTAAGTTGTTCGTTAAATGTTTCCATATATTCAAATATTAGAGGTTCTTTTGTGGCTTCGTTCATATTAAGTTCTACACGAGACAAAGCATCTGCATTTTTATTTAAACAACCTTTTTTATAAATAATTTCGTAGTCAAATTCCTCTAGTTTGAGACGCCATCTCACTAGCTTTGAATTTGGCTCCTTAAGTGAAAATACCCACTGAAGGGGTTTGTGGTCGGTTACAATTTTAAATCTTCTGCCAAAGAGATACGGCCTAAAATATTTTACAGCCCATACGATGGCTAAAAGCTCCTTTTCGATTGTGGAGTAATTTATTTCTGAAGAATTAAGAGTTCTGCTTGCATAAGCTATTGGTAGATCGGAACCGATTTTACCTTGAGAAAGAACGGCGCCCAGCGCAAAGTTACTTGCGTCGGTCGTTAAAATAAATGGTTCAGAAAATTTTGGATACTGAAGGATTGGTTCGTTAATTAGTAAATTTTTACATAACTCAAAACATTTAATATATTCGGGATCTTTAGGATTTATTACAGAATCCTTCTTTAAGCACTTAGTTAAAGGTTTTGTGATTTTTGCAAAATCTTTTATGAACTTTCTATAATAACCTAAAAGACCAAGGAAGCCTTTTATTTGTTTGGTGGTTTTTGGCAATGGAAAGCATTGAATTGCTTTAATTTTTTCCGGGTTAGGTTTTACACCATTTGCTGTTACAATATGACCTAAATAAGCAACTTCCTTCCTTAGAAATTCTGACTTATCTAGTTGAATTTTAAAATTTGATTGCCTTAGCCTATCAAATACTTCCTTTAAGCGATCGACATGTTCTTGTAGGCTAGTACTAAAAACTATAATGTCGTCGAGATACACGAGGCATTTTTCATTTTGTATACCCCTTAATATATTGTCCATAACCCTTTGGAAGCAGGACGGCGAATTTTTAAGCCCGAAGGGTAGACGTAAAAATTCGAATTTTCCATTTTCTGTGCTAAAAGCAGTTTTTTGAATGTCCTCTTCAGCCATTTCAATTTGGTGAAACCCTGATGCGAGGTCAATGGTGGTAAAATAATGACAACGGCCTAATTTATCTAGCAAATCGTTGATATTTGGCAAGGGATACCTATCACCTATAGTTTTTTTCATTTAATTTCCTATAATCTATCACAATTCGCCATTTTTGTTTGCCAGATGCATCAAGTTTCTTGGGGACTATCCATATTGGGGATGACCAAGGGGAATGCGAAGGCCTAATTATATTTTGCTCTAACATACTTGCAATTTGCCTTTGTACTTCTTTCCTATGAATTTCAGGATATCTGTACGATTTAGTGTAGACTGGTATTTCATCTACAGTTTTTATTGAATGTTTAACTTCACTTGTAAAAGTTAACTGGTTACCTTCAACATGAAATATATCGGAATATTCTTTAATTAGCTTTAAAATAGTTTGACGTTCTTCTGAATTCATATGTTCAGTTCGAACCATTGAAATGTCGAATTTGTATTTTTCGAAATTCAAATTATTAAAATTGGGACTCCTTTTACCAAGAGATTCGTATTCATCGAATTTTTCTACTTTTAATGGTTTTAGGGAACCTACATTTTTAATAGAATCTGATTGATTCAGAATGGAACAAATTGCTTGATAATTGTGCACTTTAGTAAGGCACTGTGGTATTTCTAAATCTGCAATTTTTGTATAAGGTACGATTACGTCACCTTCTTTAATATTTTGAACATCAATTTTAATTATTTGTTCAGAATTAGGTTGTACTACAATTGGCGAGTTATAATAATTTATTTTTATTTGTGCATTGGGTGTTATTAACAAGTCTTTATCTAAATCTACTGTTGCTTTAAGTAATTTTAAATTATCCATTCCAAGCAAACAATCAAAATGCTTATGAAAATTGAATAAATAAAATTTTAATGGAGCTACGTTGGCTTTAAATATTTTTGAACAGGGGACACGAGTACTAAAATTTTCTACTGATGTACCGTGTGCTGTTGATATTTGAAAAGGGTCATTTATAATTGAATTTTTAAAACATTTTTGAGCGATTTTAGGATTAACAAAAGATTTAGTGCTTCCAGTATCTATTAAAATTTTTAATTTATGTTCTGGAAATAAAATATAGGGTAATGCACTGTCATTGTATGAATTCAATTGAAATCTTGGGATTCTAGATGTTCCGAGGCTTCTTCCCGAAAAAACTGATTTTCGGCTTCATTATCGTCATGTTCATCGGGCATTTCAACTGAGGGTTGAGAATCGTCGATATTGTGCAGTTCTTCAACTATATAATTTTGATTGTTGGGTTTGAACTGGTTTTGGCGATAATTTTGGCCTGAAAATTGTGAATTCTGAGGTTTCCAGGTATTCCTTGTAGAAATACTCATGGGAGTTGGTTTTGGAAAGTTTTTAGTTTGATTGGGCCTAAAAACATCAACTTGATTTCTACTACTTTGTGGACGTGCATTATTATTCGAAGAATGTTCCTGTGCATTGCTATAAAAATAATTTTGTTTAAACGCAGGTTGCGAATTATGAGGATTATTTGTTAATTGCAAGGGAAATGTCATTCTTGGTCTATTTTGAAAAGGTGGTTTATTCTGAGGATTTAATTTTTGTGAAAATTTAAACTTGGACGACTGAGCTGGTTTTTGCTGGCTAGTCGTTAATTGAAAATCGTTGGTTAACATACGCAATGCAGCATTTAAATCTGCAGGATTTTTAGTACGCATTAAAGAACCAATTGGATCTTTTAAACCTAGTAGTAACACTCTTAGAGCTAAGTTGCGAGAATATTGTGTTAATATAATGGCTTCTGCTTTTACCATCTGAGTTGTTATGTTAGCAACAGTTAAATTTAATACTTGTTGAACCCTATTATAAAACTCAAATGCGCTTTCGTTTTCCTGTTTTAAATTTGTGAGTTCAATATTTAAAGTGTAAATATCACGTTTATCAGCATAAGTATTCAACAATGCAGTTTTTAAATCTAACCAATTTATAATTACACAAGACGAGATATTAATTGCAGCGTCTCCTTTAATTTTAGCTAAGATGCTAGACATCAGATATTCATTCTGAAAGTCCTCAGCGTTATCCTTATTATAAAATTTGGTAACTAATTTTTGGCATATTTCAATAAACCTAGGGAGTAGTTCCGTTTCTCCATGAAATTCTGGGATCATTCCCAAGTATTCCTGTTTTAGTACAGGTGGTTCCGTCATTTTTGACGTATTTAAATTACTTGCGTTTGAATGAGTACTGTTAAAAATTGTTGGTGGTAAAATTTTTGAATGCGAGTCTGAATCAGAATTTGTATCTTCGTCAGAACTATCTGAATTAAATTGTTTACAAGGCCCTCTATATGACATAGGTACTTACAGCAAAATTACTGTCCTCTCCATGCGTCCTGGTTGAACACAGAGCCTCCTTCGATGTGCCTTCGAAGTCTTCTCGTTAAGCTACTCTTCCTTTCACTTAACTGGATGCGGAAAGTTGGAAACTCCGAAAAAAATCACAAGTTCCGGATTTTTTTTTATTTATGGTCAATAAATCGTTGATACGAATCGATATTATGTTCATTAACACCGTTTGACCATCCTACCGACTGCGCCACTTAAATTACGTATTGCCGTAAGGTCCTTTTTAAAAACAACTTTATTTTGACAAAGATTACAAATATTACGCTAACACATGTTACTGTTACGAGTTCTAACTACAGACTGCCGCTGATAACATAAAAAGTGCAAGATGTCATAACTCAGGCGAGCGCGTGGATTCCGCTGACACAACAAAGTCACATAAGCCGCCAGGTTCACTAACACTGCTATTACGTAGAACTGCCTGTAATATAACTTGTATATTGCAGAGGGCGCCACCAGCAGCATTTCGCATACATCTAAAGCTTCATAATTGCTTTGTGCCTTGGTGTATTAAATTTTTTACAAAAAATTCTTATTCCCTGGAATTTTTGTCCAAAAAAGGTATGCTTGATAAGTGTCGCTCCGAGCAACCGTTTCTAAGATAATTAAAGTTAAATGTTTTATTGCGAACTGA
The DNA here is from genome assembly GCA_940337035.1 of Agriotes lineatus. Classification (NCBI taxonomy): domain Eukaryota; kingdom Metazoa; phylum Arthropoda; class Insecta; order Coleoptera; family Elateridae; genus Agriotes; species Agriotes lineatus. The sequence goes on along the minus strand of CALNHX010001592.1, from coordinate 40,180 downwards.
AACTCGTTGCTGCTTTCCCTCGCACTTTATCCAGGCTTATAACTGATCCAAAAAATTTGGACCGTGTTTAAAGGTCAACGGGCCAACAACAATAAAAAATTACATACCAACGAGTTAACAATGATAGGTATCGTCATCAGTTACGAAAGAATATTGTCAAACAATTCAATTTGACAAACCTTTATCGTTTAACTTAAAAATTTAACAATTAATTTTTAAATTTTTTTGCTATGGCCGTACCTTACACTTACGCATAAATGACCAACATGGTATTTGTTTATGGTTATTGCCAGGGAAATGGTCGGAAGTCAGTGAGAGTACACAAACCACCAAACATTTTCTGCTGTTGAAAGACATCTTCGAGAAACCGGTGGCTTTGGTTCTTCAACTGTTGATTATGGATGGGATGGTACGATGAGGATACCTGAGCTTGAATAAGGTTGAGGTTGAGACGACAGTTTCCCTCCTTGTAAAAGCCATACACCATAATGTTTTCTGAATTTGTTTAACCACCTATTGCTAGCGTTAAATGGAGAAGTTGATTCACTAACAGGTACTACATTCTTTTCTCTTAATTTGATAAACTATTTGTTTAGTTTCTTTCACGTTCAGATATAGAAAAGTTCTATTTTTCCCGAAACAGCAAAGTTTGGCCAACTTTTTTTGAGATTAGCTGTCTTTTTTCTTTATTCTGCAAAAATCGATACCATTAACCTACCTACTGACTTGCCTTTACTTAAAGATTCTAGGATTTTATCTGTTGCCAATGTTAGGTGCTACTTATTACTAGTGACAACATAATTAGACATACCCACTAAACAATACACAAATGTGGATAAATTGTTTACTGTTATGCACAATGCTTAACTATGAAAGTCATGACATAATAGTTAACAAATATCTATGCAAACCTATTTTGAACTGTTAATTAATTAACACACCACTATAAAGATAATTGAAAATTATATTTTTCTCATCCATACCGTTGTCTGCAAAATGAAGCACACAGTAGTGACATACAGATTTAAGGAAAGGTCCTAAAAACTAAAAAGTGCATCCTTAACGTTCATGCCATATACATTTTGCTGTATCAGGGATTACAGCTCTTCGTTATATCACAACCCAATGTTAAATTTCGTGTGTTCAACCTGTTTTTTGTAAGATTAACTTGAAAAGAGGCTTCCACGAATGGGGCCCCCAGTTAATCCGCTGCGAATTCCGGTTCAATGGGATTGCCGGGAACTGCCACTTAATAACCCATGACTTGGGTTCAGTTAGTTGTTGGAGTGAAACAAGACTTAACAAACACGAGTATATTGAGTAACAACGATTACAAACGTCACTGATGGACCGATGGTTTTTTACAAAAGCTTCAACTGTTGCGACACGCTTAGATTGGCCACGCGAAAATAGCGAATTGCGCGTAACCGTAACACAAAACAACCTGGTAACGTCTTTACCAAGGAGTTAGACCGAACCGCAAACCAGCACAAAGCATAGCTGAACTTGCATACTCGAAACTCTGAATCTAACTAACGCTGAATTTACAACGAACCGAACTCGCAAATTCATCAAGGAGGGGCAAGCTCAAACACTATTGGCTGAGGCGACCCTGCGTAGCCAATCGGAGCGTCGCACGTAGGAATAAATACTTATTCTAAGAATCTTAATCCTAAGCTCTCTCAATGAGGCAATTGAACGAAATCCATAAACCCATGATTCCCAAATATGCTAAGTCGGCTTAAGTTCTATTAGAAAATGTATCCATCCGCTTAAAAGCCATTAAGGGAAGCTTACAAATTCCTTTCCAATATTAACAGAAGCAAACAAATACTACAAGATGCAAATTTGACTTTACCACGACCTTTGAATGAGATAGAACAGTTATGACTTGAATTACATGATTAATTATAATCAAAAAGGTTTTGATGCACGCATCTGTGTATATCAAACACAACCCATTAGTTAGTTTTCATAAAACATGGTTTGCTGTTACGTAATTTCACTGTATACACTTTAAATAAAAATAATATGATCCGCCGTGGCGATAATTAAGGGTCTCGCAACCCCACGGTAAGAACTCTTGGCCACACTAACTTGCTTGCCTCACTTGAACCCTAACAGCTAATGCACAGATCACGACTAATCACCAAAGGTTGCCACGAAAACGAAACAGTTCAACTTTTTCGGAAGGGCACTCAAAAATTGAGGAAAGAACACAGGTAATGTTTAATACGAAGCTACTTTTATAAGGGCAGCGCGCATCCTAAGGGTACGCGCTTCGCACGAAGAAACCACTTATTCAGTCAACCAAAGCCGAGGCGAGAGTGAATCTAGAAGAGTGAAGAGTTGTCCTTACAATGGAGGACTTGCTTAATGCCAGAATAACATTCTACCAACTGTGCTACCCAGCTTCTCTTTACACTGCTTTCATAATTAATATAATTGTAATTACATACATACATAATCTGTAGCCCCTTATACCGTTTACAGTGTCGGGATGCCGGACGCACCGGGGCACTGAGGGTATGTACATTTTTAAGTTCGGCGGAGGTACTTCAGATAGTAGAGCCTGTCTAAGCTAAAACACTAAGCCTGCTCTCCAGATGTTCACCCATCCAAGTACTGACTAAGCAGACTGGAGCTTAATGTTTACAAGTGATTTGAGATGTGCAACACCTCTCAAACGCACTGCCAGCTGTAATTGTAATTAAAAATAGAAAATATAATGGCTGGTGATGATGTTCGTCAAATTATCAAAGAATACATTGAAGAAAAGAAAACTAAATATATTTATATAAACTATTACGAATACCAAGGAAAAACATTATTTCTGTTCTTGTTAAAACCAAAAAAGGACAAAATTCATATCAATTATGATTTAGATCAATGGTTTCAATATGTTCAACCAATAAATTATGTTAATGTTATTATAATCATTATTTTGTTGAGGTTGTTTATTAGGAGGTACGTCTGAACTTAGAATGGGCCGATTCTGACGAGGGGCTTATACATTGGAACAGAAAGTGTCAGCTAACTATATTTTGATATTTCTGTTCGGATCGTAGAAAAAATAGTGTATGACCCACATATATCAGTGCCATTTAAGCAGAGCAATGTTAAAAACATTCCACTACAGATCGTCCTCTTAAACGAGTAGTACTTGCTTTAATGGCTTACACACTAGTATTATAATATACTATTGTGACCGCTAATAATCTTTGTCCATGTTCTAATGACAATTCATTTAAGTCTACGCATGACATCTCGCTGCTGTTTTATCAAATGCTGCGCTTGAAGTTCTGTCACGTATCTGAAAGAAGAGGCAGTAAACACGGACTTATGTATTCTTCGTTACGTTGAATGTTCGGTGAAGTACCCCAGGTACGTTCTCAAATAATATAACCCGATTTTTGTATCGGCAATTATTCTTATTAACTAACAGCAAATGATAAATAAATCACAGTTATGTTTTTATAAGCACCTAATATGAAGAATTGTATCAAAACGTCGATTCTAACATGAAATACCTACAGTCGTACAGTAAACCGTCTTTTTATCCTGCCAAATTCGCCATTTTAAGTAGAAGCAGTGTTGCCAACCGTATGAACTCAATATTGCGTAGATATCACTAAAAAAATCCGTATAAATTAGTAGGTACCAATTACAAATCTGTAGAAAAATCCTTAAATATTGACTATAAAATACAGCAGTGTTAAATTGTTGGTTATAAAATTTCTACAGTACCAATAATGCTTTTAATTAGAAAATAGAATACGAGTAAGTAAAATCTGTATTATAAAGGTGACACAATAATAAAAATAAATTCTTATAAGAATAAAATTCAAAAATAAGTAGAATATGTTGTTATGGGACAAAAGTCACTTCTCATATTTATTTAACTATTTGCCTTATCCCTGGCGAATTCAAGTCACTTTCCATATTTTTCTAACTACTTACCCTATATCTGACCAATTCTAGATTTAACTTACTTTAAATTTGCAACTAATTAGTTTCATGGATTCATATATCTGATTTTCTTCAAGTAAATCTACTGCAGGTTAAGCCTCACGTCGTACGCGTGCTATGTTGGTTGCAGATACGATCTTGCCCCAAATTTGGAATTTCGGTCCGTGCTATCATTAGCCATTTTGTCTTGTTAGAATACGGATGTAGTGAATTTAAGTATCTTTGGTTAATCCATGCTCAAATTTTTAATTCGGTTATGTTACGCTCATCCTAGCATGGAAAAGTACGTTTTGTTGTGGATTTGGTTGGAGAGACGTCTCCGTTGTTTTGTAGTGGTACATTTCCAGCACAAACTACTGTTTGGATTTCATCTAACAAGCACATGTTACTTTTTGGCAAATCGGAGCAATACACCTGACGCTCCCCTTCGGTCCGGCCTGTGAAAACACCCAGGCTATGAAAGCAGCCCTTTAGTACGAGTTAACGCACCTCTGTTTTGTGTGCTGGGCCCCTTCCGAGCTATGTATATGGTGGCGCAGGACCCATTCAAGTGTTTGGTGGAAGGATTTGGCCCCTCTCGTAGAGTACTTTCCCCAGGTAGTTGCCGCAGGCTACTAGCTGCGAATTTGGGAGATTTCCAGCCCCTACAACAGGCTTGCAGATTTACTGGTCCGAGACCTCCTACGTTACCTGCAGTGAAGCTAGTTTGAATCACCTGGCTTCCTCGACGTCGTGTATCAGGTACTCTGCTCACTCTGTCCCCACCTGGTGCAGTCAAGGTCTGTCTTTTGTAATACATTCAGCGTTCCTGTGCGGTATGGCTCGGCCAACTTAACCTGTGTTTTATGGGCCCCGTTTTAATGTGTTTATGATTATTTATTGTAGCGCTTTGGGCTACGGCCAGATTTTGATAACTTAATTGATTTAATATAGTGATATCTCACCTGCAGTTTAAAGTAAACCTATCTTGTTGCTTTAACAACTCATAGTATGTTCGTTTGTCCTGCTCTAAACTGCTCTGAACACTTTAGCGTGACGTCACCAGAACAGTTTAGTGCAGGTTCGAGCAAACTAATTGCGCAGAATCGAGCAGAAACGAACGAACGGTTTTAGAGCAGTTTAATTTTGTTGACAAAACAAATAACAAAACCTTAAATATTAGTTATTTAACCAACAAGTGTGTTAATGAAGGCGATTAATAATCGAAACTGTTTAAAGCACGAACGAGCGACAGCGAATGAGTGCCTTTAATAGTTGAGATTATTAATCGCCTATTAACCAACGAGTTGATTACAAAATTTTTTCGTTGACCGCAAAATCTCTTTTTGTGGCGAAAAATTTGATTAATACAACTAACCTCCATGCAAATTATCATCAAAACGTCAAAATCACAAAAACAGTTAATTAATTAAAGAGTGCATTAATCAAAAACAGTGTATTAATAGCTCTATTAATCCATCCTTTTTTAAAAAACAGTTAATTAATGAAAAAGAGTGTATTAATCAAAAACAGTGTATTAATGACTTCTATTAATCCATCCTTTTTTAGGAAAAATAATTCATAATATTGAAATTAACAAGCGGTCAACGAAAAAATTTATTAGTTCTGGCGAGGCGCGCTTGTACGGGTTTATATTATCATTATTCTGCGTAGTTATGGATGAAATTGTGAAAATGATGCTAGTGGAGAATGACGTAGACGTATTTTTAAACAATTCTAAACAATGCTAAACACAACCAAACACAAATTCGAACGCTAGAATTATTAGGAAATGAAATGGCATGACGGAAGACGTGCAAAACCGCTGACTTTCACCTGTTTTACACGACTGCGCAAGTCTGCTACTTTTTACTCCTCCTAAAGACCAGGAGTAAGAAAAGCTGTTCCAAGCAGTTCCGAGCAACTTGCACCTTATCAAACGAACGCAGTTCAAGCAGTTCGGAGCAGCTGCTCGATCTCAAACGAACGCCGGTTTCCTGCTCTAAACTGTTCGGAACAGTTTAGAGCAGTCAAACGAACAGACCTTTTAATGTTTGCAAGTTTTAACATTTTAAATCACCATTAGAGCTCAGGCTGTGTCTCAAGTACCCGCAGAGGGACGATAAGGTTCACTTATGTAAATTTTTGTAAAGCAATTCATGCATACGCCATTTTGAAAGATTTTGCATCCCATCTCAGTGGAGAGTCCCGTCAGGTCGGTTGAGCTTAACTCATTGCGGCCTCGCCTTGCAAGAGATTTGCGCAATTAGTCCGATCATTGTTTGAGGCAATTACGCTTCTTTAGGGCGAGATTTAATAAGCGTGTTTCGGGTTATATTACGCCCTATATTAAACCAAGATCTTGGGAAATGGTGAGATTTTTGTACAATTGATTACAAGAATAACTATGTATTTTTGCAAATGAGGGTTTAGCGTTGAATTCAACTTGACAAACAAAAACCTTAACTACCGTTTAAATTCAAGACGCGTTTAACTATTCATGCGAATTGCTACGAACTTCGACTACACTAAATCTGGTGAGTTCAATCTGTGATAATAAATTGTACTATATTATTATATGAAATCTGGTATGTGATGTTGTTGTGTGGATATACTACCGAGCACTGTTGATATTTTATTAAATTATAAATACTCGTTACTTATGCCTGTGAATTTTATTTGTGTGCCCTTGTCGCTATCTCTAAGTTTCAGGATAGCTTAGTAGCACCTTCCGTAGTGTCTTGTTTGATGATTAGCAAAGTGCTGGGTTAGCTGCTACTTGGCGCCCATAAATTATTCTTCGTTTCAGCTTAAGCTTCGAGTCTACTGTTCGACCCACGACCAGCTGCGGCTGAGAATCCGGTAGCCTTTGCTACTCCTTATTTTATTGTCAGAGTGAGGTAACAACGTATTATGAAGGTAACAAAATAACAAAAAATAACTAAATCTGTGTTACACACATTCAGACATGCAGTGCATATGACGGATGACAAAGAAGAGAGGAGGATTATATTTCCTTGTCATCTGATCTCACATTAAAAATAAAGTTTGAAGAGGTAGGTTTCGAAAGATTTTGGATTTTTGTACAAGAGGAATATCCGGCATGTCATGTAAACGCTAATTTGCGTGTCATATTTTTTTTTTATTTTTATCTTGAATATAAGGTTATTTGTTGGACAAAAATATTTTTTTTATATTGTTCATTTAGTAGTTTGTTTAATTTCTTTTAAAAAAACTTCCTTAGATTGTTAGATAGTGTGTGAAAAAAGGGATTACTTTAATATACACATATTTATAGAGATGGTGTTCCGCTTATTTCCTGTTGCTACCAAAAGTATTCCGCCACCACAAAAAGGTTGAGAACCACTGTTCTAGGTTATCTAAACCAAAACAAACTAGAAAACTCCACAGCCCCACGCATTCCGCTGTAAAGTTGGATATTTGGCGACGCGAAAATGCTGATCATATATGTATTACTTACTATATTGCTAGTAGGGCATAGGAACGAGCGAAAAAATTACGGCGCCCACATAGTCTCACTCTGAGTATTACGCGTCTCGTGCGCATGCCTGAGAATTCGAACTCCCCCTTTAGAAGCGAATTTTAAACTTCACCGTGAGGTTCGCTTCCCAACCGCGCGGACGACGCGCTTGCGCACAGCTCACCAAATACATCGAAGAGTTAGCTGTCTGTCTTACTTACGTTGTGACCTCCCCATCCCCACTCATAGCCGCTAGCAAGATATTAGATATTAAATATATGAAGTTACTTTTTCCACGACCGGGAGTAGAAGTCGGTTTCTATAGCATCAAAATTGTGACAGAAGTAAAACATTTACTCCCTAGAGACTAAATACGACAAAAATTTCCCTAGGGAGTTTTCATTATGACTGACACAACAATTATGTCAAATTCGAGGTTAGCAGGTTAGGTTTTGCGTCAGTTTGTGTCAAAACTGACGCAAACCTAACCTGTTAACCTCGAATTTGATGTAATTGTGAGCTCTTGTCATAATGACTTACAGTGCCACCAACTTTAAAATTTACCATAGTTTACTAATTTTAAAATAATTGTAACTAAAATGTCAATAAATGACGTTTAAAAAACGGGTTTTCGTTTTAAATCTTCCTGCAACGTGAAAAAAATAGTATATGCAACTCGGAGAGAATGCTATTTTGCTTCGAGGGAGAAGCCCGAGAGTCAGAAATTGTACCTCAGCAAAATAACGCACTTCTCTCCCTCATTGCATAATCTACTGTTACTCCCTTATTGATCTACTCCTGTACAAAATACTTACTATAGGTAACCTTGCAGTGTACCATATATATATTACTTACTATATTGCTAGCGGCTATGAGTTGGGGGGTCAAAAAGTAAGTGAGACAGACAACCAACTCTTCAATGTATATGGTGAGCTGTGCTCAAGCGCGTCGGCATCGTCCGCGCGGTGGGGAAGTGGTAATGTTTAAAATTCGCTCCTAAAGGTGGAGTTCGAATTCTCAGGCATGCGCACTAGACGCGTTATACTCAGAGTTAGTCGTCGGCCGTTCCCAGGCCCTACTAACAATATATGTATATATAATACCGGGTGTCCATTCTCAAAGTCGAACATAGGCAATTAACATTAGTGCATTCACTTCTTCTTCATTGAAATAATTCATTTTTCTGTTGATAATTTTAACAGACGTTGACAAAAAATACCTGATTTACGCCAACTAATTACCAATTTTTTTGACAAATGCTATCGAACTTGAAAAGCAAGGCATGGCATATTTAAAAATTACCAAGTTTTAAATGAGTATTTTAAAATAAAAATCGCATCTTGAATATTATTATTGGTATCATTTGATGCGTAATAATTGCATCTTTCCATTGATACCATTACCTTCCCTGCAAGTTGAGTTGGCGAGCAGGAATCGGCAAAAACGTTCAATACAATGTTAATCGCCTATGTTCGACTTTGAGAACGGACACCCGGTATATGCAGTGTACGCTGCCCACTTTGAACTACCGTTCCTTGAGTCAATAATATTGGAGAATGAGAAAAATTTAAGCTCTTGTTAGGGACTACACATATTTTTTTTATTACACAGGAATGTCTGGCCTAAGTACACACAAATCTTAAACGGCAGCTAACTTAAATTCGTACCTTTGTACGAAACATATTAGCGTTAAATTTCATTCTCACCTGCATTACTAGCTCTAGCAAGGGTAGTTCAAAGTAGGAGTCGTTCAGTCGTACACAACAAGATTACCCAATTGGCAAATTGCCAGGTTCATTTAGTACTTCAACAGTACGTTTACCCATTCTTTGAATTCGCTTTTGCTTCCAATTTTTCGTTATTCCATGTAAGTGAAAATATTAGAATTCACTTTAGCAATTTGATTAATGTTTTAAAAATTAAACATGCAACTTAACCTAACTAAAATGTATTATCTTTATTTTTAGATATATTAATATTTAATAAATGCGAACTCTACAGTTTTATTATAACAATGGACTTCGAACATAAATTTGATGAGAATTTGCCTTATGCAATGACCAGCAATGACAACATGGCTGAGTACGGAATGAATATTAAACAGGAGGAACTTAATATAAAAGATGAATTGCTTTTTGTGGGTTCAACACGTGCAAGCCTCTTGGAAGAGCAGTTTGTTTGCAATGCCTGTGAATATAAAGCGGAAGATGAGAGTAAGTTCTTGGAACATATGAAGACGCATACGATAGAATCTTATTCTTGTTTTATTTGTGAATATAAAACTGCAAGGAAACGTACCTTAGTTAACCATTTGAAGACACATACTGGTAATAAACCTTACTCATGTTTTAATTGTAAGTATAAGGCAGGAATGAAAAGTGCTCTAGTTAGACATATGAGAACACATACAAAAGAAAAATCTTATTCTTGTTCTACTTGTACATACAGAACAGCAAAAAAAGGTAATTTAGTTCAACATATAAGGGCACATACTGGAGAAAAACCTTATGCATGTTCTATTTGCGACTATAGATCAGCATATAAATGTCATGTATTGAGCCATATGAATAAGCATGCAGAAGAAAAACCTTATTCATGTAACATTTGTGAGTTTAAAACATCATGGAGAGATAGTATAATACACCATATGAAGAAGCATACAGGACAAAAATCTTATTTATGTTCTAATACGTCAGTAGAGAAACACATTTTAGTTAAACGCTTGAGGGCAAACACAAGAGAAAAACCTTATGCATGTTCTATTTGCAAGTTTACAGCAGTAGCGAAACTTTCTTTAGTTACACACATGAGGACACATACAGGTGAAAAACCATATGAATGTTCTATTTGCGAGTATAAAGCAGCACAGAAGGGTACTTTGCAGGGCCATATGAAGACACATACAGGAGAGAAACCGTATGAATGTATGGTTTGCGAATATAAAGCGGCAAAAAAAGGTAGCTTAGTTAGCCACATGAGGACGCATACAGGTGAAAAACCTTATTCCTGTACCATGTGTGGTTATAAAACAGTAAGGAGAGATGCTTTAATTAACCATATGAAGGCACATACAGGCGTAAAACCTTATTCATGTACTGTTTGCAAATATAATGCTACAGAAAAATATAGTTTAGTTAGACATATGAGAACACATACAGAAGAAAAACCATATTCTTGTTCCATTTGCACATATAAAGCGGCAGACAAAGGTAATTTAGTTAAACATGTAAAGATACATACAGGAGAAAAACCATATTTGTGTTCAGTATGTCAGTTTAAAACAGCACACAAAAGGGAATTAGTTTACCATGTAAGGACACATACTGGAGAAAAACCTTATTCATGTTATATTTGCAAATATAAAGCGACAAAGAAAAGTAGTTTAGTTAGACATATGAAGAGACATACTAGGGAAAAACCTTAGAATAAGAAACTTTCCAGAGATGTGTGTGCAAGATATTGTCATGATTTTTGCAGCTACAAAATCTTGTGCTAACATGCCACCATTCGACATAGTATTAAAAAAAACTAAATTTATGTTCTATTTTGAAATATAAAACAACTTACAAATCACTTAATGAGACATAATATTTATACTTACTTGCTAATATTTCCATCGCACTCAGTCTATTCATACGAATTGGCAAGTTTCAACAGAACTCACCAATATCCTATCTTTTATTGTTAGAACATTGCCTGTCAAACAATCATGCTCAAATTCTATGGCACAAGTACATACTAGTGTGTGTAAGCGCAGAACTCAGAATTACATATATTTGAATAATACATTTTATACTGTTTATCCCCTATTTCTATATTGTATGAACTGTCGCCTCATTTACCTACTGTAAATATTACCTAATGTAAAATAAAATTTATTTTGATTGTATAACATTCTACAGGGTGTTTGTAGATCGCTCGACAGTCCGTAACTTTGTTAATAATAGAGATATCGAAATAGTTATTTAAGCATCAAGGCAAGTAAGTCGCTTTTACCAGTCGAGAACGAGCTTGCAAGCCTGAGCAAGCTCGGGCTGGCAAAGTTTGATACTGGTTGTAGATAGCTACTTCCCAAGCATGCTTATAATATTTTTGTCCATGCCCAACAAAAATTTGAATAATTTTCCCTTAATAATTCCACGTTAATTGATAGAAAATTAATCTATTACAAACAAAGCAAATAGCCACCTAGTGTTGAGTTGCTTAGTTGCAATTGTTTATCGATCGTTTCTGTCAATATAAACAATCACTTGTACTTGCGTTCACAATTCACTTACTTCCCTTGGGGAGTAGGTTTTACATTACTTCCCTAATGTCATGACTAGCAATGTGCCATCGGAAACTTTCTGATTTAGGCAAAATTGCCTATTGGGAATATTCCCGGAAAGTTGCTTTAGGTCCGGCAATATTGCCAGACTGAGGGAAGCTTGGAAAATTGGAATGTTGCCGAGAATGGCAAAGTTTCCAGGAATATTGATGTTTGTGTCGCGCCGTGTCACGTGTGCAATCTTTCTGCGTGTTCATACTTGTTTGTTTGTAGCAATTGCAGTCTGGCAGTGACGTGTATCGGTGTATATATATACAGGGTGATTTATGACATGTGTGCCAAACGGTAACCAATGATAGGGGAGGCCATTTTGAGTAAAAAATTTTATAAAAACATATGTCCGATATGCTTTTGTTACTGAGCTGTAGCGATTTTAAAATTTTCTTTAATCGACTATTATAGCAATTATCACGTTACCTATGAAACAAACTACGAGTAATAACAAAGGTAAATAAATATTTTGACAGATACAAGTGTTAGGTGTTTGTGTATTAGGTACAATGGAAGATTTTAGTGCTATAGAGTATGCAGATATGGTATATGTGTATGGTTTTTGTAATGCAAACAGGAAAATTTTAAAATCGCTACAGCTCAGTAACAAAAGCATATCGGACATATGTTTTTATAAAATATTTTACTCAAAATGGCCTCCCCTATCACTGGTTACCGTTTGGCACACATGTCATAAATCACCCTGTATATTTATACATATATATATATACAGTGTGTCCAAGATAAGGAGGGCCAGTATGGGGATCTCGGTAATGGTAAGAGATACAAATTTGGTTAAATGGGAAGAAAGTTGCGCAATTAAAGGACTAAAAAAATGGCGTCTAGAAATCCTTGATATGATTTTTCGTTTTTGAGATATCTCAAAAAAACCGAATTTTTGGATTTTCTTTTTGATTTTTTTCTGGCGTTAATATTAAAGTTAGAGCGAAACTGATTACACTTCTTTATAGCAACTTTTAGTGGACTTAATGATTACATTATCAATTTTTTTATCCCACGTTTCGTCTTCGAGAAACCATCATCAACTTCATTTTTTTAAATACGGTCCTGGTTTTTTGATGCCAAATTTGCAAAGCCCTTGTTACTCTAAATTCAACAATGTACCACATATTATGGTTTAATTACGTTTCGAGCTTTTTTCTGATCATCATCAGAAAATTTTTTAGATACGGAGCTGCATTTCTCATAATTTTGTAAAAATAAGTTCATACAGTAAGTTACATGCCGTTAAAATATTAAAATGCACATCATAATGTCATAATTCTGATACATTAATTTAATAAGCAACCAATAACTATTAACAATAAACAACAAATAAATGAACAAAAGATAGGCAGAAAGAATGAGAAAACAAGCCTTGAAACAATGTAATAGGTGTTTAACGTTTTGAAATAGAAGAAGAACTTAGAAGATTGGTTCTTGAAGCCTTTCAAAGTATAACGCCAGTATTGCTGAATAACGTTTTAGGTTCTACAGTTAGATGTTATTTATGCATAGAGAATGATGGCAACCTTTTTGAATACCTTCTGTAAATTTAATACCTATTAAATGGTTTCGATGTTCGTTTTGTTATTCTTTCTGTCTATCTTTTGTTCATTTCTTTTTTGTTTATTGTTAATAGTTATTGGTTGGTAATTAAATTAATGTATCAGAATTATGACATTATGATGTGCATTTTAATATTTTAACGGCATGTAAAAAGGCCTAACTTACTGTATGAACTTATTTTTACAAAATTATGAGAAATGCAGGTCCGTATCTAAAAAATTTTCTGATGATGATCAGAAAAAAGCTCGAAACGTAATTAAACCATAATATGTGGTACATTGTTGAATTTAGAGTAACAAGGGCTTTGCAAATTTGGCATAAAAAAACCAGGACCGTATTTAAAAAAATGAAGTTGATGATGGTTTCTCGAAGACGAAACGTGGGATAAAAAAATTGATAATGTAATCATTAAGTCCACTAAAAGTTGCTATAAAGAAGTGTAATCAGTTTCGCTCTAACTTTAATATTAACGCCAGAAAAAAATCAAAAAGAAAATCCAAAAATTCGGTTTTTTTGAGATATCTCAAAAACGAAAAATCATATCAAGGATTTCTAGACGCCATTTTTTTAGTCCTTTAATTGCGCAACTTTCTTCCCATTTAACCAAATTTGTATCTCTTACCATTACCGAGATCCCCATACTGGCCCTCCTTATCTTGGACACACTGTATATATATATATATATAGATAGATACAGTAATGGTACAAAGCTGAACCACGCAAGGGTGTATGCACAGTTCTGAACCAGCCTGACGGACCTGAACCATATATGTGGTTCAGGTAAGTTTTGCTTTAATAAAAATTTGTTTAAGCTAACATTATTATTGGTGCAGTCTCTTTCTATTAGCTTAAGACTGGCTTCTTGCATCTGACTCGGCTTTGCCAGGTTAAAAAGTCACCAGACCGTAGAAATTGCATGATTAAAATGGCTCAGGTTTGATAGATATATGTATTTTCAAGTTCGAGCAATGTGCGCATTAGGGATTGGCGCTGTTTTGAGTTGTGTATATAGTATATACTTTTCCCGATAAACCTGAACGAATAGATTTGGCAATACTGTATTTATGCTTTCGTTATCAAAAGCCAGTCCAAAATAATATATTAAAGGACAATTTTCATTCGGAAGGTTTTGCAGCACGAGTCCAAAGGACCAGTGTATAAATGACTTAGATTAGACGAAGTTGACGAAGTATAGGCGTGTTTTCTTAACTACGGTCAGCTTCCTTTATTTTAGCATTTACTGAAAATGGCAGCCTAGCTACCGAAATGCATATTTAGGTTCTACTTAAATATTTTGGTGGTAAGGGGTTATTTCTTAGTATTTAAATAACTTACGACACGAGCTTTTTATACTATTTTTTCTCTTTTGTGCCTTTTGAGGCCTTTTTTATAAAAAAAATGACATATTTTGACATTTAAAACAAATGCTGTATAAACGAACTTATTTGGGTTGGTAACACTGTAAACTAACCAAAATTATGAAAAACCGTCACATTTTCAAAAAAATATATTCAGACAAAAATTGTTCCCCACCGCGATTTCAGCTGTAATTGCAACTACACCGCACTAAAAATTCTGTAACAAATTTTCTCCTTGAATTTATGCCTGGAGTTTACTAGGCCCAAAAGTTGAAAGTTGTTGAAAATTATTTACTAAAGTTACTTTCAAAACTTGTACTGCAATCTGTAACCGAACAGAAGATGAAGCTACAAAACTGATTTAAGAAATGGATAAAATATAAGCAAATTATTTTTACGGTGGGTACACAGGCATACACCGTAGGGTTAAAAATTCAGACAGGGAAGAAACTATTTTTTATCCGCAGTCACAACCTCTGAAAGGTATAGAATACCAGATATTTAACTCCCATTATCTACGAAAGTTCGCTCGCCAGGATTTGAAACGCCCTATATACTTAAAACGTTTTTGCGAAAGACTACATATTTCCGTAGATAGTTTCTTCTATTTCGTCAAATAAATTTAGTACAATTTCATATGTGAGCACGATAAGGGGAGGCCATGTACTTACATTTAATGTTCAAAAGGAAATTTGTTGGAGATAACCGAAATAACTGTAAATGACTAAGAAATCAATGTTGAATTCCCTGAAATTTCATCAACTCACATCAACCTTCGGTTTATCGAGAAATTGGTAACAATGGAGGGTTTATTAAAAAACTAATGTTAAAGATTGATATTTATTAATACACTATAATAAGTAGGTAAGTAAAGTTATTAACTAACTAACATTAAGAACGATATTTATTAAAACGATGTAATAATATAATTATAGGTACATACTATAATTATATTATTATGTACAATAAACAATGACAACAACTAAAGGTAACCCCTTCCACCAAAATATTTAAGTAAAACCCAAATACGTGTTTGATGGGGTTTATTTAAATATTTTGGTGGAAGGGGTTGCCTTTAGTTGTTATACCTATACCACCGTCTCCATTTATTCCAAACAATGACAAATACATACGTCGAAAATAAAAGTAAGTATTTAATAAAAAGTTGAAAAAACCTACAATAGCCTATGCTAGAATTTTCAATTTTCCAGTGTAAATATTATACACTACCGCTTTGATTGTTGTCCACTTTTATCTTTGAATATCTTGGGGTAAGTATCAATTAGCTCCTCAACTTCGTCCCTCTTAGGCGGTACCTTGGTTTTAATGTCCTTTGCAAAGTAAGTGGCTATGATTTTCTTATGATTGTCATCCCTAGAAATTCTCTGATCTTGTCGTTTTACTCATTCTTGTATTTTTAAAATCATCTTGCTTACTTTCACTTGCTAGTTCCGAATTTTGCCTGTCAGATATATCTATAAATTCTTGATGTGGTCCATCTTCTCCAACAAGCAGCTCATCGAACGGTTCTTTGTCATTTTCCAAAGGCCCCATATCAATGTTGATGTCATCAAGTTGTATACCTTTAAATTGCTCCGCTCCCCCTTGTGACATTAGTAGAAGTTTAGACACCTTTGCGGTCTGATACAAATTATCCGGCAATCTATAAAAATTACAAAGTGTATTCAAAGTATGCCCCATGAAATTTGATAGCCGATCCAATTTTTTTTTTAGAAAAGTTAAGTAATTGGGTCACGGTGGCAAGATGTTTCCTTAGCTTTATTGCACTTATACTGGAGGGGTTGTCTATACCACATTTTTGCGCATACTTATATAAAAGTTCCATTTCGTCCACACAATTATTACCAGCAGTATGACAAATATAATCATTATTAGTAATAAAATTGTTTCGAATTTCCACTAAATAATCAAAATATTTTTTCATGTCACGTGAGAGCAGTAATGGGACCCCGCGACCTCTTATACCTCTAATCACAATACGGCTGTAGGAATTTGAAAGTATTTTCTCCGTTTCGGTAAGACAGTTCTGGAATTCGTTTTCCGCTTGGTCGTTGAAATTAACAGATTGGTATGTCTGCACTTTTAATTGCGCTACTTCTCCCAGTCTTCTTCTATTTAGTAAAATAAGTTGACAATACAGTACTTCTTTAAGGGTATTATAAGCTGAGGAATCAGTTGCATGTAATTTTTAGATGTTTATACTTTTCATGGAACATTGTTTGTAAAAACTCATTCAATTTTTTAAAGTTTGATTTGAGGGGAATTAGCTCAGTTTTGTTCCATTGTTTTTCTTTTAAATTTGTTGCAGCGTGGGCGAATATCTCGTTAGCCCACTGAGACTCAATAAGTGTTTTCAAAATTGTTAGTCCTTTCCATTGGTCATTTGTATCAGACTGCTGTAGGAGATGAATGTAGGCTATATCACAGCATTTCTTAAGAAGTTTACCGAAATTCATCGCTAAAGTTGGAGATTCGTACTTATCTAGGTCGGGATGATAACAAGCCAGTTTTGAAACCCCATCAACGATAAGACTGAAATGACATCGACGCAGCACATCAATTAGCTCTTTATAGATTCATTTTTCAGCCGGCAAATTGCAACAGTTTAGCTAATCGCCTCATATTTTGCCTAACCAAGTCCAAATTTCCTTTGCTTTTTCTGCCCTTTTTCATAGTTGCATACCAGAAAATCTTTTTTTACCACCATATTTACATCATCAGATCGCATTCGTGGAAATAACTCTTTAATAGCTCATCATGTTTTAAGAATGTACCCAGTAAAAGGGTGGTATGGCCATCGCTTTGAGAGGTTTGTCCTCTGACTTTTTTTTAAATTCTCGATTTTCAGAACAACGCTTTGTATGCCTATATAAGAACCTTTTCTTATAAAATCCAAAACAGTCTGCACAAGGAAGGTACTCTTCTGGCGATGATCCACAAGTTGCTGATACCCGTTTCACTGGTCTAAGTGTGACGTTTGCTCTGTTTTGGATGAAATTTCCTCGTTTCCCTAAAGTTTACAAGGATTTTTTTCTATCTTTAGAATTTGCAACAAATGATAATATACGTTGAACATCAACTTCAGCTGCATGCCAGGTAAACAAAATTTCGTTTGTAATATTGCACGGCCGCTCACGAGGGGCACCTCCAATGATAATATTGCTTATCACATCCTGCCGGCTGTGAATCATTATGGATTTGTCAGATGACCTCGTTATCAAATAAATACAATTTATTTGTTGTAATGGACAATTAATTCATTTCAGAAATATCCACCTTAAAATGCTAAAATCAAAATGCAGAACGTTCTGAAATTTTAATTTTGTATCTTTTCCGGTAAACTGATAACAGTAACATAATCCTCGAGTAAATAAAAACTATAAATAACTTTGTATTAACTGTGGCAACCCTGGAATGGTCCAGAACAATTCGTTCAACTATATAAAATTATATATTTTGGCTCAGGTTGGTGCGAAAATATACTGGTTCAACATGGTGTGGTTAATATGATAATATGAGTAATTCCAACTTCTTTATTTCTATGTATATGTTACAGATTCGGTTCTCCCACCCTATATATACACCCGAATATGCAATTCATTTTTTTCTATTTTTTCTACAAATAGCTGGAGCAGGATAGCCGGCAACTCGACTGTGAAATTTGTAGTGCGCTGTGTGCTGTCTGCTGTGTGTACGCAGTAGGCATTTTGTAGTTTCCTGGTGTTTTAAAGTGTATCTAACTGTAGACAATGGAACCGAAAAGTGAAGTTTGGAAATTGTGTAATGAAAAGAAGGACAACAAGAGTTTGTTCGAGTGCAAGTACTGCTGCAAAATGTACTCAAATAAAAACGTAACTAAATTTTCGTGTCCGTTAATAATTAAAAAGAAGTTTGTTAGTGGTTTTTAAAAAACGTACGCTGAATCAACACCATCCTTAAATATAAGTCAACCTACAATTTCCATGAATGCTGTAGATGTAGAGGAATTTGAAGAAACAGCAGATTAATTTCCCACTGACAGTGTCAATAGTCTCAGGTCATCTTCATCCATCGTCTTCACAACACCACCCCTGTCAAGTTTTATTGACACAATTGACAAGAAGCAACAGGTATTTCTGATTTGATTACATTAATTTTAGTTAACAATATGTCTGTTTTTTTTCAGAACAAACTTGATGAAGTTTTGGCTCGTGCTATTTATTCAACCGGGACACCTCTGTCTCTGTTGGAACATCCATTGTGGGAAGAAGTGTTCCATCTTATGCGCCCAGCTTATAACATACCATCAAGAAAGGTACTGTCTACCACTCTTTTAGAGGAAGAATATGATACAGTCAAACTGAAAGTTGACGAAAACGTAAGTCGTTCAGAATATTTAAACTTAGCATTAGATGGATGGTCAAATATTCGAAATGAGAGTATAATAAAATTTGTCGTCTACACGCTGAATCCATATTTTTATTTGTTTGTCGAAACCACTCCACAACAGGCATACTGGTGAATATTTATTGTCCAAAGTAGTTGAAATCATAGACAAGGTGGGAGCTGTAAAAATATTAGCTGTTATTTCGGACAATGCAGCTAATATGGTGAAAATGGGGCGACTTCTAAAGGATAAATACAATCACATAATGTGGATTGGATGCATGGCCCACACTTTTCATTTAATAATTAGTGATATCTTAAAGGCAAGTACTGTATATATTTTTTTGTCAGCACTCTAGAGATTATAAAAACAATACGACGTTCCCAGATCTTTGTTGCCCAATTCAAACAAATTAGCCGTGAAAAGAATATAAATACAGCTCTGCACTTGCCAGTGAAAACTCGATTGGGCAATTATCTACTCTGTTTGAATAGGTTGAGGGCAAGTAAAAGTGTTTTACTAGTCATGGCGATAAATGAACATGAAACACAGTGTTTACCAAAGAATATAAAAAAAACATTAGATGACAAATTTTGGTTGTATTTGGACTCTATGAGAAACCTTTTGAAGCCACCCGTCGATTGGATTACACACCTGGAAGGCGACTACAACAGCATCCACATAGTTCGGACTGCATTTACCGAGATAAATGAAGCAATAAGGCTTGGTCAAGAAATAAACGCACACATTTAAAATAGAAAATAAAAACCCACGTATATAGAAAACGATTTAATAGTTTTAACCAAATAACATAATACATAATCAGAAAACTTCAACATCAAAATTATTAGTCTACATACTTTTGGCGCATAAAGGTTCTCACTTTTCCCTTAACATGTCTCATTAAATTTATCAAAATTCCCTCATCTACTTTTTGACCCATTTAACCACAATTTTTTAAAATTTTTAAAGCATGTAGCATCTTTCCTTTCTTTACGGAGAACTGCTTTGACCAGAGCTCAGTAGCGTTCTATAGGTCTAAGTTCTGGGGTGTTTCTTGGATTACATGATTTCGCTACAAATTGGACTTCATTTTGTTCAAACCAGTCTAATGTCTTTTTTGCATAATGCGATGTAGCTAGGTCAGGCCAAAAGATTGTTGGTTTATTCTGGCTTCTCATAAAGTAGGCGTTTTTGCAAAAATTCTTTTACATAAACATTCGTTTTTATGCAGCCTTCGTAAAAAAAGGGATTGCTTCGTCTTCCGCACTGGCATATTGCCTGCCACACTGCACTTTTTTCCCAAACTCTTCAATTCCAATAAATTTTTCGGCATCGGAAAGTACAGACGTATCCTTAGCAACATAATATTGAGGACCTGCTAGTGTAGCAAAATCATATTTAAAATATGATTCGTCCTCCATCACTAAGCATGTTTCAGGTGCCGCACGTAACATTTCATATAACATTCTTGACCTTGCAATGGCAGTATTTAATTGTGTAGTTGTTCGTTTGAGCATTTTTTGTTTCTTATAAGTTTTAAAATTATTTCTTTGCTTGATTCTGTGAACCGTTGACTTACTTGTTTGAATTTTTTTTGCCATATCCCTCTCAGATGTTGACCTTTTTCGTTCCATAAGCGCTGTTACCTTCTATTCCAAATTTTTATTAGTTGTACCTGGTTTCCTACCTCGGCCTCGTTTTTCTTCAATACCACTCCCCGTTTCGAGGAATCTTTCAATAGTTCGTTTGACAACCCATCTCGTTGTTTTTACTTCTTTTGAAATCAAAGAAAAAGATTTTTCACTATTTTTCGCCCAATTCCGCAAAATTTGAACGTGCACATTTTGACGTTTCGATGTCATTTTAACAAAGTTTACGCTAATGGCAAATGCCTGCATATCTAATGTTAACCTTCGCCTACTACTTAATTTTCAAAATACAGAAAACTTTTTCAAAGTCTACTAGATTTACTGGTATGGATAATCAATATATGTGCGTTTATTTCTGGGCCAAGCCTTATATTCTTTTTAGTTCTTAGTTGTGGAATCAACAATAGAAGTGGAGCTTATTAAGACAAATTTGAAGAAAGAAGACAAAATTCTTTGAAGCCAATACATTTGGCTGTTTGTCTTTTGGATCCTAGAAATCAAGGGGGTATCCTATCAGCGAACGAACAAATTGATGCTTCTGAAAAGATTTTTACAATAGCCGAAATCATGACAAACATACGAGGGTAAATTGAAAAGTCGGCGGCCTAGACAAGAAAACAAAAGAAAATCATGTAAACAGTAATTTTATTTTTCAACGTAATCCCCGTCAAGTTCAATGCACTTGGTCCACCTATATTCAAGTGCTCTTATTCCATCCCTATAAGCCCTTTCATCCAACTGGTCAAAATAGACATTTGTGGCAGCAATCACATCTTCATCGGACTCGTACTTCTTTCTAGCATGAATTTTTTTCAAGTTGGGAAATAAATTAAAATCTGAGGCGGCTAAGTCCAGCGAGTAGGGGGCATGGGGTACCAATTCAAACCGCAATTCATTAATTTTTGCCATGGAAATAACTGACTTGTGACAGGGGGCATTATCCTGATGATACAGATTTTTTTCTTTGCTAATCCGGGTCATTTTTCTCGATTTTTTTCTTTTAGCTGGTCAAGTAGCTTAGCATAGTATGCCCCGTTGTTTGTTTTACCTTTTTTAAGATAATCCACAAACAGAATACCCTTGGCATGCCAAAAAACTGAAGCCAAAACTTTTCCAACCGACAAAACTGTTTTGGCCTTTTTCGGAGCAGGTTCTCCTTTGGCAGTCCATTGCTTCGATTGCTGCTTCGTTTCTGGTGTATAGTGGTGAATCCACGTCTCATCCATTGTAATAAATCGTCTCAAAAATCTGCTGAATTGCGTTTAAACAAGTCCAAACACTCCTCCGAAACTGTTTTGCGTGTCAGCTTTTGCTCCAGTGTGAGCAGTCGCGGCACCCATCGCGCAGACAACTTTCTCATCCCCAAAACTTCAGTTAGGATATAATATGTCCGCTTTGTTGAAATGCCCATAGTATCTGCTATCTCCATCAACTTCAATCGCCGGTTATTCAAGACAATTTTATGAACTTTTTCGATAATTTCTGTTGTGGTGACTGTTTTTGGTCTTCCTGAACGCGGTGCATCTTCTGTACTCTTGCGACCATGTTTAAAGTCCGCAACCCAAGTTTTAACTGTGGTGTATGAAGGGGAAGATTCGCGTAATGTGCCGTCTAGTTCAGCTTTTATTTCTTTTGGGGCTAAACCCTTAATATTAAAATATTTAATAACTGCACGAATTTCAACTTGCTCCATGCTTACAGCATGCAAAACCTTAGCAACTTTGACAGCCTGTCAAACAATTATTATTTGACAGAAATTTGTGTTATTCTAGAGCCAGACTGATAAATCTTGAAACAATATAACGCCGTAAAAACATTGCGCAAATTTGTATCCTATCTGAGTTAGGCCGGATACTTTTCAATTTATCCTAGATGATCAAAATAGTTTGCTGGAACTTGCAAACTGTAGAACTCGTGAGGGGCTTTGGGCCAAAGATTTTGTCTGGAACGTAGTAGAAAAATTATAGCCTGTTATGTGGTGGAAGACATTTTATCATCAAACTGACTTAGGAAAAGTTGCAATAAGAATTCTGCAACCTCCGCTTCAGTAGAACGATCTTTTAGCACAATCAGCCATGTTCAGAGCAAAAAAGACATAAACTTACAACTACTAGGGCTGGAAAACTATGCTATATCGCCCAGAATTGGGTCCATAAATAGAGTTTGTCAGCCTAAGAAAGTGAAGACTGATGAAGATAAAAGCCTTCAACGAGACACTGCAGAACCATCCACAACTGTAACTGTAATCGATGATGAACCAAGTACAAGTTGCACTGCTGTGCAGATTCTGTCTTTGTCGACGTCGCCTTCGTCTTGTTCTTATTCGTCTCAGTCAAACTCAGACCTGGAGCTTAAGTTGGAATTTCAAGACGGCACTTCAGAGTTAGAATGATTTATTTTTTATTATACCATATGTATTGTATCGTTTATTTTTTACTATGAGAGTATTTTTTTAAAACTAAAGTTATTTCCACGTTCTTTAATTTTATTACTATAAATGTTTTCGCAAGCGTACACACCGCAAATGTAAGCCACCACTGCCTTACAGCCTTATATTCCCACTGTTTTGGCAATATTCCCATTTTCTGGCAATATTGCCAACGGGAAGTTGCCCCAGTTTAAAATTTCCGGAAAAGGAACATTGCTAGTCATGACAACCAGTAAATAAACAGTAAAATCAACTTACCTGCAATGGATATGTCAAAGTAAGTGGAACTTACTAGATGGGCATGGAGAAAAAACCTTTTTATATTAAATGCCAGCATACAACCTACAAATTGACGTAATAGTATATTACATACCGAGGTGGGAAGTGTTTCATTACTGTCGAGAGATTGAGTAGTTTACCGAGAATCATGTGGAGCATTATTTAAAAAATTAGTGGCATCACCCGCCGTAAACACACTGGATTTTTTTGGTTCGTAGCCTACATTTTGTTTTCGTAGACAAGCCTGCAGTTTGGCATATTGTGAAATATCAATATTTTGTTTAATGTGTAATGTTTTCCTCAACATCGAATATGTTGCCCATAAAGTAGAGCTTTTCTTGACTCTGGAAAGTTCGCTAAAATAAGCGAGGACAACGTTTTCAGAGGCAGTATTCACTTCCTTCGCTCTACACCAACCTTTAAATCCCTGGTAAACAAGTTCATACCTTCCCTTGCTTTTTTCAGGCAACAAACTTTTGGATGTCCTTTCTGCTGCCCCTCATATGGAATTAGGAGTAACAGGTCGCGACATTATCTGTTTGATTTTGAGCAGACACTCTTTTTTGTAGCACAATGTGAGACGGTTGGCAGCCTTAGTTTAGTTCTTTTAATATGTATAACATTTTAGGGGCAGCTCTGTTCTACGGTTTGTAGTCGCATTCAACTCACGAAGCAATACGACCTACCATGAATTGGTTTAGAACTAACAACAATGCGAGGGAATACAGGAGCAAATTAAAACTCTTTGTAAACGCTGAAACCCACCAATTAAACTGTGTCATATACATTGAGCGCATGGTACCTACCATCCGCGTGGTTTTCGCATTCCATTAATTTAGATCTCTGTACGACTGCCTCCCGTTATCTGCTATCGTTGCACTTTTATTTTATGTCACTTGATAATTGGGTTACGTGTGCTCGTGACAAAATTGTGAGTAATAGTCGTGCAGTTTGTTTTCTCACTCTATTTATTAACCCTTAATCACTGACATGGATGTTTCAGGACGTAGACACTGACGTGCGGTATGTCATACCGTTGCCTATTATTCGTTGTTTTTAATGCTAATCTGTCCTATATCACTTTATTTGTTTTTTACATCAATTGCTGAATTATTCTTCACACTTCTGTAGAATACAATACGTTTCAAAATAAAATTAAAGTTATTTTTTCGAAAAAATTATAAACGCATGCATAATATTTAAAGAAATGTTGGACATTGCCACAAAATCCTGTATAAACTTAATAACAGCAAAACTTGAGTATTGGTAATTATAAAATGGTAAAATAATGTTTAGAGTAACAAATTAATGATAATAATTTAAAAAAAGATTAGAATAGAAAATACTGACAATAACTGCACTGCTTTTAACTATAGGAACGTAGTCACTGACATGCGGTACATGATACCGCAAGAAAACTTTACGTCAACGTAATTAAAAAACTAAAATCACACTGAAACTGCAGCAGTTGACAATAGGTACAGTTACACACCATTTGAAGGTACACAGATGGTTTTCTAGGATTCTTTTGTAAAACTCGTTTTACAACAGAATGTATTTTTGGACCGGCATGGCATACCGCATGTCAGTGGTTAAGGGTTAAAATAACCATGTTAGCTTTTATAATATTTAAAACTACCTACCTAAGTTAAACTAATAATTCTACGACTATCTTACGAATTTCGAGAATATCGCAGATTCGTTTTTGCACCCTTGAATATCATGGAGAGATGTACATAGGTACTGCAAATAAACATTTAGGTTGCATCAGTTTCTGGTATTTCCTTTATTTATTGCTCTTATGAAGGAGCTATGTGGTTTAGGCATTTACACTGACTCCTGTAGGTTTCTGGTTTGGACAGTCTCGAACCAGTGGCGATTCCGGACAACCCACCCCAATCCTGATCAGGAACTAACTGGCAAAATTTGCTACACCACGAGACAATTCCTGACCACCGTGTTGTAAAGTTATATCGATTATTTCATTATAGTACATTTTTTGCGTAACAGGTTGCATAAAATTACTAAAATAATTTAATTGTACAGGGTATTTCAAAATAACGGCGAACCTGTATGTGTGCAGCCTAAAAGAAAATAGTAATAATCTATCTATCATATAAATAAAGGAGAACGATCCAAACGTGTGTGTCCGTCACGACAATTGCAGACGCGATGTCCCCCATTTGCTTTTGCATTCATTTCGCCGTCGCCTCGATTTTGTGACCGGGTCGGAGCCCCGAGCGCCCCTTTGGGAGAGGCAAAGCCCCGAGGGCCCCCTTGGAGAGGGGCGGAGCCCCGTGAGCCCCCTTGGAAAGAGGCGGATCCCCGAGGGCCCCCTTAATGAGGGACGGAGCCCCGTGAGCCCCAGAGGCGGATTCCCGAGGGCCCCTTGGAGAAGGGCAAAGCCCCGGGGGTCCCCTTGGAGAGGGACGGATCCCCGAGGGCCCCCTTATAAAGGGGTCGGAGCCCCGACGGCCCCTTGGAGAGGGTCGGAGCCCTGAGAGCCCCCTTGAAGAGGGGAGGAGCCCCCTTGAAGAGGGACAAAGCCCCCTTGTAGAGGGGCGGAGCCCCAAAGGCCTCCTTGGAGAGGGGCGGAGCCTCGTGAGCCCCCTTGGAGAGGGGCGGATCACCGAGGGCCCCATTAGAGAGAGACGGAACCCCTTGAGCCGCCTTGGAGAGGGGCGGATCCCCGAGGGCCCCATTTTAAGCAATTATTCTCTCTTCAAATGATAACAGATCTCCTTTAGATGGTTAACATCAATTAAAACTTGCACGGGTGTTTATTTACAAATAACTTTCGGTTTATCAAAAAACTGTTTTAAAACAGTGATACTGAAACTAACAATAATGGTTTTTAGTTGAAAACGTCTGTTACTGAAATATGACTACAAATACCTTTGAAAACTGCAGGAGTCGTCTGTACCGCATTCACTCCATTTGTTACACTGTGACAGGATTTTCATGTGCAGTTTTTTAACGGTGTCAGTGACATTTAGTAACAAAATATTACTAGTCAAAATTATTGCTTGGTTAAAATTTATTTTGTATTCGTACTTACTTTATTTTTGTGTATAAAATAACACAAGTGTACATCAATGATACAATATTTATTTTTCTATACCACATGTTAAAGTGTCCTTTTATCAACACAAAACAAAAGGTCAAGTTTTACTTTAACAGCAAGGGTAGATAAAGTAGAACTTTAACATCAAGGATAGATAAAGTAATTTAATTTTCTAACTTTTGTTTAAATTAAATATGACAGCTTCGTATTATCGTAGCAACCCAATCTAGCTATTGACATTTTGAAATGTAATTGACTGTCCTTATTTTCTTTTGAAATTGTTAAAGTTCTTGCTTTAGAAAAAAATATTGTATTATACACGTCGACGTCTCGACGTTAAACGATTCACTCGTGGATAAAATTTAACTTTATCGTCTTTTATAATACATTACTATTTTGATGCTTAGGCCGTGGTCAGTAACTGAGCTACTTTAGATAATTTATAAAATGTCAATGTCTTATTTTAACATTAGTAACTTTTTGTAACTAAATATGCGTACACTGCTAAAAATATTCAATAGGACATTGAAACGACTCTTAATGGCGGATTTTAAAACAACGAATCAGAAACAGAACCAAAATTGACCACACTGTCATTAATATAGACACTGTACTGTCTACCTGTCAACACGTTAGTTCGTGCTGTGTATTTTTGTGATATTTGTGTGGTGTATTTCGTGTGATCTGCTGTCATCCATGTTGTCTCGAGATGCCAACCATTGTTCTTTTTTCGCCTTCTGTTGGCATGAAACCGGTGACACCAATAACTCGGCAGAAGCCATGAGATTAAGAATCGAAAAATCGATGCAAGGTCAAGAATCGAACTGATCTAGAAAATTGGCGAAACTGACGAAATCTTTAGCAGATGTTTTTCAAATTTGGCATCTCGAGGCACATACGATGACGTGCTGATCGTATGGGACTTTTTCGATGTGTTTTTTTAGATCATGTCGACAATTAGTAGTACGATGGCTCCTCTTGGAGCCTTTCAACGGTTAGGTGAAAGCAGTGAGCTTCCACCTCTCCACATGAACGTTCCTCTTCGTTTAGAGGACGGGTATTTCCTTATTCCTTCCTCCACAAAAGAACCCTCTGCTTCCTGTCATGCAAAATGTTGTGTCTTCTGAGATTGTGTAATAGAATGGAATGGCCCTACGTAATAGGCCTAAAAATGATGGTAAATTGAATAGGATAGACCGCGCAATAGCGCGCGCAGCCCCGTTTAACACATATATAAAGGAAAGTCACAACCCTGACTAATCAACCCAGAGCCGAAACCACTGGCACTAAAAACTTGAAATTTGGGTGGAAGGTTCAATTTGTTATGTAAGGTAGTGCCAAGGGATTTTTTGAAATTCGACCCCTAAGGGGGTGAAAAGGGGTAAAATGTGTTTTCACAAATTCTTCAATATCTCTTACACCCGATAAGATATCGATTTGGTGTTTACTTGCAAAGATTATCTATGCAAATACCTAGAAACGTATTTTAGGATTTTGTCCTAATCAACCCCTAAAGGTCCAAATCTGGATTGGGGGTGAATTAAAAAACCCTTCGTATCTCCTATGTTTATTGAGTTAAAACATTATTTTTTGGCATATAGATGTATTTTTAAAGTATTTAGAAAGCGGTTTAAGGAAATTTTAAAATTTTAACCCTAAAGGGGTGAAAAGGGGTAAACTGTGTTTTCACGAATTCCTGAATATCTCTTAGACCCGATAAGATAGCGACTTGGTGTTTGATTGCATAGGTATCCAAGGCAAATGTCTTGCATAGGTGTCCAATAGAAGTATCTAAAAACACATTTCAGGATTTTACCCTAATCGACCCCTAAAGGTGCAAATCTGGATTCGGGGTGAATTAACGAACCCATTGTAACTCCTAGATTTATTGAACTCTAACATTCCTTTTTTTTGGCATATAGATGTATTCTTAAAATATTTAGAAAGTGATTTAGGGGATTTTACAATTTTACACCTAAGGGGGTGAAAAGGGGTAAACTGTATTTTCATCCATAGACCCGATAAGATATCGACTTGGTGTTTGCTTGCATAAGTATTCAATACAAGTGTCTAAAAACGCATTTCAGGATTTTGCCATAATCAACCCCTAAAAGTGCAAATCTGGATTCGGGGTGAATTAAAGAACCCTTCGTATCTCCTATGTTTATTGAGCTAGAGCATTCTTTTTTGGCATATAAATGTATTATTAAAATATTTCGAAAGCGGTTTAAGGGATTTTAAAATGTTACCACTAAGGGGATGAAAAGCGGTAAAGTGTGTTTTCACGAATTCCTCAATATCTCTTAACCCGATAAGATTTCGACTTGTTTTTTGCATGCATAGGTATCCAATACGAATGTCTCAAAACACGTTTTAGAATTTTCCCAAATCAACCCCTAAAGGTGCAAATCTGGATTGGGGGTGAATTAAAGAACCCTTTGTATCTCCTATGTTTATTGAGTTAGAACATTGTGTTTTTGGCGTACAGATGTATTCTTAAAATATTTAGAAAGGGATTTTAATGTTACCCCTAAAGCGGTAAAAAGGGAAAACTGAAAAGGGGTAGGGTGTTAAGTTTATCTTGCTAAAATTTATAAATACAACATTTAGTTTTTATCTCATTGTTATACTAAAACTATAGTTTTATCAATATATACAAGGTGAACGACAATTACGTACACATTTCCAGGGGGTACGTGAAGCATAAAAAAGAGTTGTGCAGGAATTTTGTTTCCTTTTTTTCCTACAATATTGTTTTGCGGAGTTTGTTAGTTTAGCGTATTGAATGAGGGGAAGGGGGGCGCCCTATAATTTATTTGAAATTTAGAAAAAAAAAACATTTGTTGCCCGTACGAAGAACGGGCATCTTGCTAGTACATATATGTATAAAGGAAAGTCACAACCCTGACTAATCAACGCAGAGCCGTAACCACTGGTACTACGAAGTTGAAATTTGGGTAGAAGATTCAATTGGTTACGTAAGGTCGTGCTAAGAAGGGATGTTTTAGAATTCTACCCCTAAAGGGGTGAAAAGGGGTAAAATGTGTTTTTACGAATTCCTCAATATCTCTTACACCCTATGAGATATCGACTTGGTGTTTACTTGCAAAGATTTTCAATGCAAATGCCTAGAAACGTATTTCAGGATGTTGCCCTAACCAACCCCTAAAGGTTCAAATATGGAATCGGGGTGAATTAAAGAACCCTTCGTATCTCCTATGTTTCTTCAGTTAAAACATTCTTTTTTCTCATATAGATGTATTTTTAAAATATTTAAAAGGTGTTTTAAGGAATTTTGAAAAATTTGCCCTTTAAGGGGGTGAAAAGGGGTAAAACGTGTTTTCACGAATTCCTCAATATCTCTTAGACCTGATAAGATATCGACTTGCTGTTTGATTGCATAGGTATCCAAGGCAAATGTCTAAAAACACATTTCAGGATTTTGCCCTAATCAACCCTTAAAGGTGCGACTCTGCATTCGGGGTGAATTATAGAACCTATTGTATGTCTTGTGTTTGTTAGGTTAGAGCATTCTTTTTCCTCATATAGATGTGTTTTTCAAATCCTTAGAAAGGGGTTTTAGAGTTTTTTAAATTTTACCCCTAAAGCGGTAAAAAGGGAAAACTGAAAAAGGGTAGGGTGTTAAAATTATAAATTATTTCCCCTCTAGGTTCATTTCAGAATAAAACGGACTGAAAGAATTTTTAGAAATTTTACTCCTAAGGGGTGAAAAAGGGTAAACTGTGTTGGCACGAATTTCTCAATATCTCTTAGAATAAAATAGGAGAATTTCTGAAATTCCATTCCCTTGTTGTGGAAACAGGTATCCTGCTATAATTTATGAATACAACATTTATTAAGTACATATATTTTTGATGATATCTCCTTGTTATACCACAACTATAGTTTTATCAATCTATACAAGGGTAACGACAATTATATACACATTTCCAGGGGGTACGTGAAGAATAAAAGAGTCAAGGAAAACTTTTCGGAAGAATATTGTTTTCTTTTTACTTGCAATATTGTTTTGCAGCCTTTTTTAGTTTAGTGTATTGAGTGAGGAGAAGGGGGGGGGGGAGCAGAATTCATTTAAGATTTAGATAAAGAAACAAACATTTGTAGTCCGTACGAAGAACGGGCATCTTGCTAGTTTTAATATAAAGTGATATGAATCCAACGTTAACTATTTTGAAGATAAAAACGATTTTATTAAAAAATCTGAATTTCAGGCGACTGCTGTAAGAGAAAACAAATTAATGGAAGAAAACGTTACCAAATAATTACGTGTGGTGTAAATTACTTTTTGGGTCTAACATAATGTCTCTGGGTATTAATTCTATACAGATTGCTCAAATTTTAAAATATTTATAATTTCGGCTTTTTCCAAATAGAACACCATGTATATTTTTATAATTTTGAAAGACCCTTTTAATGAGCATTCAAGTTTGAATGCAAAAAAACAATTTAAGCCCCTTAATATGACTTACGTAAAGGTATATCAAACAAACGCCGCTAACTGCTGATTTAAACATTTAAGATTTTCGAGTACATCAAAGGAAACAGGTTTGGAAATAACAATCCAGCCATTGCTGACACAATATAACAAATCCAAATTTTCGTTTTTTGGACATACCTAACTCAAACACTACGGCGGCTAAGTTTAATTCATTTTGTTAATATTATTCAACGTTAGAATCTGCAACTTTGTTCCAATTTAACCGATCTTGTATCTCTTGTTTTCGAAGTTTCAATAGTGAGGGTCAAAATGGAATAACCATGTAACTACCAACGTGTTATGTGTTTTTACAGTTCTTGCTTTCTAATAGTTATTTGATGTGTTTGCTTTTGTTCTAGCTCTTTTGCTGAACCCACTGTAGAAGTGTAAGTATTTTCTCTTTTTTTATTTCCACTCTATTCTTTTAGTTTCGGCAATCATCCCTACGTCGATTCGGAACTTTTCCAATTCTTTGAATACTTAATTGAATTTTGTATTCAACCCTTAGACATTCCGCGTTCCAATAATAATTATTGACCTACATGCATCTATTCAGGCTTTACATCTCCTAGGAGATTTAGCCGAACAAAAAAGCTTCCCAATCCGTTTCTTGGGGTGGATTAATCTCATTTACATTATTTACTACTTCTTTCCACTTTTTCCTGTCTTTCGCTAACTCATTACATTTCTTCGTCCCCCATCGTTCTCAGGTTGTGTAGCACCTCATCTAGCCATTGAAATTTCGGGGTCTTTCTTAATCTGTCCTGTATTGGTCTCCATTTCATTATGAATTTTATTTCGTCGTTTTTTTTTACTCTTTGCTACATGTTCCAACCACTCTTTCCTTTGTGCTTTTATATATACTGAGTTAACGTTACGTTCATTTATAATGCAGGAATTACTTTGATTTTGTAATATATTGTTTAAGAAATCAAACTGATTAAGTTAGGGCCGGTTGCAGAAAGCAATGTTAAGTCTGGTGTTAGCTAACGTCGCGTCAAAGTGAACAAAATCGCATCAAATTTTGTTTTCTAATGTATTAGTTACCATAAAAATTTGAGATTTGATTCGTTTTTGTTCACTTTGACGTCGCGTTAGCTAACACCAGACTTAACATTGCTTTCTGCAACCGGCCCTTAGGGTTATAAAGAAATTTTAATAACACATTGCACCACCCCGGCATATCACACATTCATTTGCCCTTCTAGGTATGCTGCGAATAAGGTCTTCAACTGAGACTTGCGATAATTGATTCCCGCTCTGCAACCGTTTCTCGAGGTTCTGGTAAAGTAGACGCAAAGATCATACAGTGTGGAAATAAAATAACGGATAAATTCATTAACTCTGTTAATATTAATTTTTATGAAAAAATCTTGAAGGGGTATAGCAATTTTAATTATAGGACATACACTACAACCACCTTCATGTTACTACGTCATTTGTTTTAGAAGTTATGACGTCATCGACTCTTTTTTAAATGACAACCTGTATTTTTTATTATTGATTTTGGTAGTACTTTTTATGTTGTTTTCAATGATATAACATTTTAAATATGTTACATCTGAAAAAATCGAAAAAACAGTCTTAAAATTGAAATATTAAAAACCAATGGAATGAGCAACATAAATCTAGTTACCTACGTTTGACGGAAAGTTATTGAGGGCACATTCGTTTTTATTGAAATTTTAAAAAGCAATTGAAAAACACAAGTAGAAATTTATTATCAACTCCATTCAAAGTAACTAGATATATTTTGCTCATTTCATTGGTTTTTAATAACTACTGAAACAAATCTTTAGCTCCTGCTATTTGTTTCGCCATTTAGTCACTTCCGGGCCAGCCTGTATATTTTCACTTGAGTTATAATTCGCTGTATTTCAATCGATATCAAATCTTGTTTGCGCAAAAGTGTTGGTTTTGGTTTTTCCGAAATTCACTTGTTATCTCTTTGCGCCAGCCGCCGCGGTCATTTTTCCGTCCGCGACCTCATTTTTACCTTTCGCTTGTGCTATATTGCACCTCTATAATTAATTTTGTTTGTGGGCTGATGACTGAAATGAGGTATGTTTACGCTCCTTGGTTTGATATTCAAGTTTAGTAATTTCCCTTTCTTATCAGCTTTTAGTTACCACTTTTAAGTACCGCTTTTAAACTCCGTTTTTAAGCAACTTGTTATTTGAATTGACCCCACGTTAGATGTCCTAATCGGCATCATAATTAATAATTTGGACCCGCAACTCCTTTCTGGAATGCCATTTTGGGCTTGCCGTTTGTAACACGGAGCCTTATCAACTTTGGCCACGAGGTCGCTGTTCTATAAAATAAACCTGGACTAATTCAGTGCCTACCGGCAACGTTTTTTTATCACCACCCAGGTTAGTGTTTCAACGTTTGTTGACAACCACGTCCGCCTATGAATTGTTGGCTGAATCGATTGTAACAACGCTTCAGATTTACAATTTACAAATTTAAACTACGCTTTACAAATTTAAAACATAATGTATTAATTGTTCATAAATCTCTGCTTTAAAAGTCAGATTTACAATTTACAAATTTAAACTGCGCTTTACAAATTTAAAACGTAATGTATTAATTGTTCCTAAATTTACAATTCACAAATTTAAAGTTTAGCTTAATGAATACGTATTAAGAATTTTGTAAAAAGTGCCCTCACGCCATTTTACTATCAATACCGAGATAACGGTTAAAACATATGACAGTGGTAAGCTTACTCCTTCATTGAATTGCAATCATATTCAATCCAAGAGCCCAAAAGAGGTTCGCATATTTTTTTTGCGTGCTGCATTTTCAGCATTAGTTATATACTGTATTTAAACTTTGCGATAAACAATTTACAGACCTAATTACGATGTTGCAAGCAACTATTATTTAATAACCAAATAAACCTAATTGTTGCTGCAATTTTATTTATTTCTCGAAATCTGTGATTTCTGGCGCCTTGTGTTTTTCTTATTATTAAAAGAGCTTGCAGCAGTTCAGCTGATGATAGAAATCTGCGATCCAAGGCCACCGAATTTGAAGCTAGCTAGGTCATTGCGGTGAGTAAGAACATTTCAGAGCTACCGTGGTGTATAAATGATAAGGGGGTTGATCTGCGATTATACTACCATTGATTATTATTAGTGATCGATCGCAGGTTGCCTTCTTTATTGTTTCACTACTTAAATTTGAAAACCATTTTTCTCGATTTTTTTCAGATGTAACATATTGAAAATTTTATACCATTTAAAACAACATAAAAAGTGCTACCATAATCAATAATAAAAAATACAAGCTGTCATTTAAAAAAAAGTCGATGACGTCTAACTTTTAAAACAAATGACATAGTAACATAAAGGTGGTTGTAGTATATGTCATATAATTAATATCGCTATACCCCTTCAAGCTTTTTCATAAAAATTAATATTAACAAAGTTAATAAATGTATCCGTTACTTTATTTCCATACTGTATATACCTAGATGTCTAGTTAATGGTCACAATAAAAGGTTTAGTTCTGGACGCTGCATGAAGACATGGCTGCGATAGCAACAAGCTTTGAAGTTCCATTGCGTAGCGCCAAACTAACTAACTGGCTGAAATGAATAAAATGCATATATCTACCTATGTTTCTTCTTAATTCATATTTACTTACCACTTGAAAAACGGAATTCTTATTTTCTGAAGAGATGGTTTTGTAGATAAACTACTAATGGATACTTCACTGTATTTTAATGTTTTCCAAATATTTGTTGAATATTATTGAAATACCCTACAAGGTTTATATTACGCTTGCGAAACAAGTGACAAAAGAATTTTCGTAAAACGTGCCCTAATAAGATTTTTATATTTTGATACAGGGTGCATATTCGAGGTGTAAAATTAAGTCATAAAGTTTAATACTTCTTAAAGAGGTTAACTGGTAGAACAACCAATGAAATAAATCAAACATTTTAAATTATTTGATAAAACTTAAACGTCCATACGTTAAAAATACAGGCAGAATATAACGTTTGGAGGCATAAAAATATTACATTTCATTTATGTAAGGATCGTTGCTATGGAAACGAAGCACAGAAAGTATTTACAGCAGAACTTTATGTGCACCATACGTCTAGACAAGTTAAATCATGCTGAATTTTCAAACAATCGCTTTGATCTCGAACTTGCATGAACAATTTCAAATCGTATGCAAAAAGTAAGGATCTAGTATAAGAAAAACATTTTGATATGTCATGAATAAACAAAAGGAACAAAACTGGTCTAAAATGGGATCCCTGCGGTACTCTTGATAATACTGGGAAAGGATCAGCGAAGAAAGAATTCACCTTAACAATTTGCGTTCTTTGACTTAAATAGCTACGCAACCATGACCATAGCGTATCGCCAATACCATATAGTTTCAGTTTTTCAAGAAGTATTCGGTGATCGACTCTATCGAACGCCTTGCTAAAATCTGTGTATATAGAATCCATTTGATGACACTCACCGAAGGAAGAAGTTATGAAGCTAGTATAATCAACAAGATTTGTACATGTAGATCTTCCACGGGGAAAACCATGTTGATGAGGATTTATTACGTTTTTCATAGCTACACTCAACACATCTGTTACAAGTGATTCGAATATTTTTGCGATACTAGATAACCCAGATATAGGACGATAATTAGAAACATTGTTTCGATTGCTAGATTTAAAAACCGGAGTTATATAAGCTTTTTTCCAGCAATCAGAAAATGTTGCAGATGATAAGGACATATTATAAATGATAGATAAGGGTAATGCTAAAGTGGGACTGCAATATTTCAGAAATAGGGTCGGAATTTTGTCAGGTCCCGGACCTTTTTCTGCATCAAGAGATGATAATTTATGGAAAACACTGTCTGTATGTTGTGAAAGAAGCTTTAAAATTTGCTAGTTTTCTGTATTTATCTCAAAACTGAAAAAAATTACTTATCAGGTTTTGCAATCAGGCTACTTTTGTGTACGTACTTTGGGCACAGAAACCCTATCAATAAAGCAACTGTATACGTGACCGAGAAGAAGTTTTTTTTTTTTGGACGCACAAAATAGTGCATCAATTTGTTGATTATTATAAGAATAGTAACATTATTATTGTTTTCGATTCTTACTATACAAGTAATATTAATATTATTACTGTTAGTAAATTTACAAATATTTATTAGGGTTATTGTGTGCCTCTGTATAATTTTTATATGCTCCCGGTGTACCTTTATCTCATATTTCTTTAGAAATTATATTTTCGGATAAATACTAAAAGAAGGGCTATGTAACAAGTCAAACAACTCAAATAAACAATGATCGACAAAAGCGATGATATAAATGACTGAAATTTTGGAAATCATATACACTTGAACTGGCATCATTGCCACATTCGCTGTACGTATAAACCTTTTGCTTTTAACAAACTGACTTTTTAGCGTCTTTTAATTTTTGCTTTGTTTAAAATGTGCCGAAGTCTGATACCGAAGACGTAGAAGTAGAATAAAGTGTATGCAAAAACTAAGCACCAAATAGAAAATATTTACTTATAAAAAATGTTAATTGGAAATTAATCACGCTTTATTA
This sequence comes from Agriotes lineatus, assembly GCA_940337035.1. NCBI lineage: Eukaryota > Metazoa > Arthropoda > Insecta > Coleoptera > Elateridae > Agriotes > Agriotes lineatus. Next base: position 3,611 of record CALNHX010001592.1, on the reverse strand, counting down.
TTGCCATTTTTGGGACACCCTGTATATGTACTTAAGATTGATAAACGATGACCTTAAGATAGTGACAAGTGACAATTGAGCTTTTCTATTAAGTACTGTATGTACTGTGTTGCAACAATAACAGGACGATATGTGGAAATCTCTCGGTTTTAGCTCGCGAAAACTAACCTCAGCAGAACAAAAATATAGCCTCTTTTCAGGCGAGCTGTTAGCTATTTATTTCGCAGTTAAGAAATTTCGATATTATACTGATGGTAAACAATTCACTATGTTTACCGATCACAAACCTCTCACTTAATTACTAAATCAACAGAGGACCACTCACCTCGAGAGCTAATAATGTCACAATAAATTTCACAATTTTGTTCAAACAATACGCCAAAGGTGCAGATAACGTACCAGCAGATGCTCTAACTAGGGTTTCTTTCATTAGTCTACAAAATATGATTTAGCAATAGATCAGCAGAACGATCCTGAATTAGGAATTTTGTTGTCAAGCCCAAATGTATCCTTCACTAAAACAAATTCAGTAAAGGGAACTCTTATTTGGGTTGACACTTCTATGGGTACACAAAGACCTTTCATTTCACAATATTTCCGCTTTCAAATACCAAACAACTCATTCATGGTCTCATCCAGGAATTCGCAAATCTAGAAAATTGATCACCAAACGTTATATCTGACCATCAATGCACAAAGATCTAAAAATGTGGGTCAAAATGTCCTTCCTGTCAAGCAATTAAAATGAATAAAACTTCAAAACCACCACTCTATCCATTTGGTGAACCAGATTTCCGCTTTCAACATGTCCACATCGATTTAATACATAAATGGGTCTGGTAGATTAAGGCTGGTTGCTGGTGTTGGAAGTAACAGAATAGGACCAGGGTTTCTCCAGTAGACGGCAGCTTAGCGGGCAGGCTGGATTCGGGTCGTGGAAGTTCATGGGAACTCCAGAGTGATGGCGCTGGAGTGGACAGGACAGGACCAGGCTGCTTCAGTGAATGGGCTAGCAGGTGATGGATATCACACGTCTCGGGTCATCACCCTTTGGTGGTTATATATTACTATATATGCTTAAATATATAGGTGAAGAAAACACGTCTTGTTTCAAGAACCAATATAATAAACTTGTTTTAAAATTTTGTTGATCATCGTCTTCACAACTTAAACGACTCGATCCACTACAGTACTTACTTTTTTGTGGAACTGTAAAATAACAAATGATTTCTAAATATGCATTATCATACCAACATTTTACATTCAAGTTTAAGATTTTATTATCGATATCGAATGTTACATAATAACTTATCATCGTAAGAAGTTTATTTTACATTAATTTATACATATAGAAATAGAGGGATGCGCAGCACAAAATTTATTATTCAAGTATATTTAATTACATACAATACCATCGCATCTGAGTATGATTAAACAATGACTTAATGGTGGTGTTTGCACAAAATTTTGTAGCTACAAAAATTATAGTAATCTTTTGGGCAATTGACATCTGCAGGGGGCTTCAAATTCTAAGGTTTTTCTCTAGTATGTGTCTTCATATGTTTAATTAAAGTACGTTTTGTTGCCACTTTATGTTCACATATAGAACACGAATACCGTTTTTCTACTGTGTGCCTCTTCATATGGCTCACTAAATTATTTTTATATGATGATTTATACTTGCAACTAGAACATGCATACGGTTTCTCTCCTGTGTGCGCCATCATATGTCTGACTAGGCGATCTCTCTTTGCTGCTTTATAATCACAAAAGGTACATGGAAAAGGTTTCTCTCCTGTATGTGTCCTGATGTGGATGACTAAGCTACCTTTTTTTGCTGTTTTATATTCACAAACCGCACATGAATACCGTTTCTCTCCTGTATGCGTCTTTATATGGCCCAATATAGTACTTCTCTGTGCTGCTTTATAGTCACAAAAAGAACATGCAAACGGTTTTTCTCCTGTATGTGTTTTCATGTGTTCCATCAAAATACCTTTCTCTCCTGTTGTATACTGACAAACAGAACAAGCATAAGGTTTTTCTCCTGTATGCCTCTTCATATGGCTTACTATATTACTTCTATATGTTGCTTTATACTCGCAAATGGAACAAGCATAAGGTTTTTCTCCTGTATGCATCCTCATATGACTCACTAGACTACTTTTGTGTGCTGTTTTATAATCACAACTAGAACATACATAAGGTTTTACATCTGTATGCATCTTCATATGGCTCACTAAAAGATTTTTATTTGTTGATCTATAATCACAATTAAAGCATGCATACGGTTTTTCTCCTGTATGTGTCCTCATATGTATACCTATTATGGCTTTGCGTGTTGCTTTATACCCGCAAATAGAACATGAATAACGTTTTTTATCTGTTTTATGTGTCTTCAAATGGTTAACAAGGTTAAATTTCCAAGCAGTTTTATATTCACACATGGAACACGAGTAGGATTGTTCCGTATTAGTCATTTGTTCCAAGAAATTACTCTCGTCTTTTACTTTATATTCACAGACCTTCCAAGCGAATTGCTCTTCTGAGAGACTTCCACTTGTTGCACATGTTACAAGCACTTCATCTTTTATATTAAGTTCCTCCTGTTTAATAGTCAATCCGTGATCAGTCATGTTGTTGACAGTCCCTTGGATGGTCTCTCCCTGTACATGTAAATTTGCAACTACTTCATTTTCATTTAGTGGTTCGTGTAATCTGCCAGTTATAGCAGAAGACAAATTATAATCAAATTCATGTGCGGCGTCCATTGTCCAACAAAAATTAAGAGTTCGGATTTATTAAATATTATATCTAAAAACAAAGCGCAAAATGAACTTTACTTAGATTATATTGTTTGTTTATCGTAAAAATATTAACAAATTTGCTACACTGAGTTCTAATATGTTTACTTACAAGTAACTTATTGGGATAACGGGCTAGCAGCAAACATAATATAAAATTACTGCTCGAACCACCATCATGACCAATCTGGATAGAATAGATCAAATTAATGTTATTGAAGAGAACTACTCTAACATACAGGGTATCTACAATGTGTTCCTATGTTCTTGGGATTATTTTAAGCATTTTTTTCTACAATTTTCTACAAACACAACTTATTTGTGTGTTTAGAAGAATACAGTTAACATTAAAACTGAGAATAACAATTGTAGCAGTTATGTTCTGCATGTAACTGAAGTCCCAACTTCCTATCGCTATCTTCTAATGAAGCTCACAACTCCAACGCAACAATTTAAAAAGTTGATGGTCACGACAGTTAAAAATATACAGGGTGTCTAGGTTACAATATACTATACATTAGAACAATACAAATTTCCTATTAACCCATGTCCGAAAATCAACATTAAAGTTTACATTTTTTATTTTTCATCTCATTCTAATATCAACAAAATAGCAAATCGAATGTTTGTAAAAAGCTGTCCAATTTTAGTAAATTATATAAACTTTAATTAAAATAAATAACAACGCACAGTTTACTAAATCACAATTTGAAAATACAAAATGTTATTTATTCATTTATTTCCACACTGTGTGAGTTCTACTAAAGTATGATCGAAAATGGTTTTCATATAGTATGGCTATGGCAT